>CM029543.1:2238757-2674565 GCA_017141395.1 Laodelphax striatellus | reverse complement strand
AATTAAAACAGTGATTTGACACAATAATAAAATTTAAATCTTAAAAGATTCAAAGTCTTTAAAAGATTTTAAAGAAGACAAGAATAACCTTTAAAAACCTTTTCAATAACTATGAGATTCAGCATTTGTATTAAATTGTGACACATGCGATCAGCTCGACAAGTAATTCTATATGTATTTTGTTGAATCAGCTGATTGAGTTGGTGGACAATGTCGGTCAAATACATCGACAATTGGTTCCAACTAGTTTTATTACCTCGAAAGCTCATTCAAAATTTCCTCACCAACTCTACGTATATCTGGCGAAGACAAATTAAAAATATTAAAAAATAATTGTATCCTACAGTACTCACATATCAACAGCTTTCATCCATTTACATTGATAGCCAGTTGGTGAGTTGCCTGGACGATATAAAGATGATCTTCCATCTACATATTATAGTTTCAGTGGATAGCAGTCGATGATGCTTCTTGAAATGCAGTCAAACCTGATAGAAAAAAAACAAGAAATTTATTAGAGGAAACTTGAAATACATGAGTAATAATAATTGTCAATCAATCAATATTTATTGCCAAAAAGAAAAGAAAACAATACAAAAGTAAATCGGTACAACACTAGAATAAAATACAAAATAAATAATTAAGACACTTTTGAGTTTGATAATTTATTCAGCTATTCATTTATTGGCAGATACTACAATGGGAAGAATCAACAGACATTTGTCAAAAACTGATTTTCCCAAATTTTGATAAATAGTACAGAGGTTTAAACCATCAACAATATCATTAACAATATGGCACTACCATGAATTATTATTATTTTAATACACAGGAAATTTGTACATATTTACAAGCCTGAATAATATTACAGATTTTAATAACATTGAAAAATCTGACTCACTACATTCTGTGTTACACAAACTATTGTTACAGATATTTTAGAAGGCATGGAGTATACAAACGCGTAGAGGGGGAAACACACAACCGTATACATTTAGAGATGCACCATATATCCAAAGGTGTCACATTACAACTATTGTTAACTATCATTAAACACAGTTCTAAATGGAACCCCTCACACATAACCGACAAAGTTCCCCATATCTTCTTACGAGACCCCTCACACACAACCGACACAGTTCCCCATACATCCTTACGAGACCCCTCACACAAACAACCGACAAAGTTCCCCATACATTCAAACGTAACCCTTCACACACAACTATTGTTAACGATCACCATGCATTCAAATGGAACCCCTCACACATAACCGACAAAGTTCCCCATACATTCTTACGAGACCCCTCACACACAACCGACACAGTTCCTCATAGAAATAGAAATTCATTTATTGACATGTAACATATTACAATGCATGGTCAACGTCATATAATATAATTATAGATTATATAAAAAATGTAGTACACAAAATCTCACCCGAAACTATAAAAATATTAAAAAAAAACAACAATTAGAGATATTATGACATTATTCAGATATATCCTTGAAAATCAATTTCATAAAATTCTGCCACTTTATACAAACACTCATTTAGTAAAATATTTTTTACTTTTTATTTGAAGGCAGTAGATGGAAGATCCTTAACAATAATTATTGATGGCAAAGAATTATATTATTTTTTCCCTGTATAATATTAAATGTTTTTGGATCTTGCACACGTAGGAATTGAGTTCTAAGATCATTCCAGTGCCTTGTACATCCTTACGAGACCCCTCACATACAACCGACACAGTTCCCCATACATCCCACGAGACCCTCACAAACAACTGACAAAGTAATTCTATACATTCAAACGTAATCTTCACAAAACTATTGACTCAAATGGAACCTCACACAACCGACAAAGTTCATATCTTATGAGATACACACAACCGACACAGTTCTATACTTACGAGACTTCTGTTACAAACTGACAAAGTTCCCATACATTCAAATTAACCTAACCGACAAAGTTCCCCATATCTTCCTACGAGACCCCTCACACAAAACCGACACAGTTCCTCATAGAAATAGAAATTCATTTATTGACATGTAACATATTACAATGCATGGTCAACGTCATATAATATAATTATAGATTATATAAAAAATGTAGTACACAAAATCTCACCCGAAACTATAAAAATATTTGAAAAAAAACAACAATTAGAGATATTATGACATAATTTACATATATCCTGAAACATAAAATTCTGCCACTTTATACAAACACTCATTTAGTAAATATTTTACTTTGTCTTCATAATAGATATCAACAATGATGAAGAATTATATAATTTTTTCTGTAAAGCCAACTTTTTGGGATCTTAACATTGTAGAAATTGAGTTCAAGATTTTTATCCTTGCAAATTTCCCATATCTTCTTACGAGACCCTTCACACAAACAACCGACAAAGTACCCCATACATTCAAACGTAACCCTTCACACACAACTATTGTTAACGGTCACCATGCATTCAAATAAATTCACATAACAACTGACAAGTTCATACATCTTACGAGACCCTCACAAACAACTGACAAGTTCATACATTCAAACGTAATTCATAAACTATTGTTAATCACATGCATTCAAATGGAACCCCTCACATAACCGACAAAGTTCCCTATACATTCTTAGGAGACCCCACATACAACTGATACAGTTCCTTACAGAGAACACAAACAATGACAAATTATACATTCAAACGTAACCCTTCACACACAACTATTGTTAACGGTCACCATGCATTCAAACGAGAACTCTCATACAAAACCGACAAAGTTCCCCATATCTTCTTACGAGACCCCTCACACACAACCGACACAGTTCCTCATAGAAATAGAAATTCATTTATTGACATGTAACATATTATAATGCATGGTCAACGTCATATAATATAATTATAGATTTTATAAAAAATGTAGTACACAAAATCTCACCCGAAACTATGAAAATATTAAATCAATTAGAGATATTATGACATAATTCAGATATATCCTTGAAAATCAATTTCATAAAATTCTGTCACTTTATACAAACACTGATTTAGTAAAATATTTTTAACTTTGTCTTTGAAGGCAGTAGATGGAAGATCCTTAACAATTTTTTTTTATCAAATAATTTTATTCAGATTTCACATTTCTATTTCAAAATATTAAAAATCATTTCCTAAGGATCCATGCAGATGTCTAATTGTAATAGTAAAATAAATCAATGAACTTCAATATGAGAATATAAAATACCAAAAAGAAATAATGATATCTATTGATGGTAAAAAGAAAATAGAGAGAAACAAAAATTGACAAAGTTATATAATCCTTAACTCAACACACAAAATTGAGTTAACATTCATGGTTGTACATTGAAACACAAACAACTGACAATAAAGTTCCCCATATCTTCTTACGAGACCCTCACACAAACTGAAGTTATACATCCTTACAGAGACCCTCACAAACAACTGACAAAGTTATACATTCAAACGTAATTCACACACAACCATTGTTATCACCATGCATTCAAATAGAACTAAAGTTTATTCTTACGAGAACAACAAGACACAGTTCATACATCCTAAGATCACACACAACAAAGTTCACATTCAAACGTATTCCTAAGATCATTCCTGTGCCTTGTACATCCTTACGAGACCCCTCACACAAACAACCGACAAAGTTCCCCATACATTCAAACGTAACCCTTCACACACAAAGCCGACCCTCAGCTCATTGCCCAGGGGATGGGAGCAGATCAGCGCGGTAACCATGACAACCAGCGAGATCCGGGACTGTGACTTCTGCGCATGCGCGGCATCATAGCACAGAGACACTCCCTTCGCTCAGCCAGCGCCAGGCTCAGTCAGCGTCCAACCTCCGAGCTGTAAGGTTGTATCGAACATAACCTCAAAAACGCGCGCTCTTCTTGTCAGTGTTTTGTGTGGTGTGTGTGAGTGTGTGATATTGATAATAGCTAAGGATCACTAATAGCAGAAACAAGGTGGGTTTGTCGATTGATTAAATTTAAATTAATTATTATTTTGATGATAATAGAAGACATTGCTAAAGAAATAATGTAGATGACTCGTCAAAACTATGTATTTGAAAACATCGTAAATTGATAATAATTAACTGATTTGATTGAAAAGCGGATTTCAAAGTTGATTTACGCAACGATATTAGATCAATGATATTAGAATAACCAAAAGTTTGATACACGCAACATATTAGAAGTTAACCATTATTAGTGAATTAGTGATAACATTCAACCTGTAGTAGAGAATCAATACTTCTACTCAAACCAACCTAAAGAAAGAATCTAACAAAATGTTATATTTTTTCCGTAACATCATATTTCTAACAGTTTTGATTTCTACACCAGAGATACCATAAACTTTAAAAGTCTTTATGAAAATGATTAAAAAGGCTCTGAATTCATTGAATTGGAAACTAGAGATCAGAAACTAGAGACTCAGACATAACATGAAGAGATAATATTTTGTCATGACAGTATAATTATAACTATAATATTAATTATTGCAAAATGATTTAGAAGAACATTGCTAGGGGAATATAGTGGCAAAGTTGTTGATAGATTGTATTGACATCCATTGTTAAAAGATGAATCTTTGCGACATGGATTGAGAAAATATAAACAATATCAATACCGTATCATGTCTATACATTATAACTGAATTTAATATTTAAATTAATTGTTACGTGATTTTACAAAATTTGTTGCTATATAAAGAATAATTTAATAAAAGATTGGATGACATCCTTTTGTTATTTAAAAGATCAAACTTTGCGACATGGATTGAGAAAGAAATATAAACAATATCAATACCATGTCATGTCTACGTATAACTGAATTTAATATTTAAATTAATTATTATTCAAAAATGATTTACAAGAAAAAAAGTTATCGTGCTATAAGGGAATAGTATTGCGATAAAGTTGAAAGAATTCGGATTGACATCCATTGTTAAAAGATCAAACTTTGCGACATGGATTGAGAAAATATAAACAATATCAATACCGTATCATATCTATACATTATAACTGAATTTAATTAACAAAAAAAGTTTCATTCATATTAATAACAGGCATGCTTTGGGCCATTTGCAGAAGAGCCCCACAGATATAACTGAATTTAATTAACAAAAAAAGTTTCTTTCAATCATATTAATAACAGGTATGATTTGGGCCTTTTGCAAAACAACCCCACAGAAGACCCTAATGCAACTGGGTCTTAAGTGCACTGAAATTCTTTTGCACCCCACTACAGCCTTGTTATCTGATGTTCATTCGATAGTCAGTACCCAGCGTTGCCAGATGACGTTGGCTGATAGGTTAGACAGATTACCCGGTGCGAAAAAAACAGCCAAATGTCATCTGGCAACATTGGGTTGCTGACTGAAATCATATAGCAGTTGCGAAGTGGGCGCAGGGGCTTAGAAGTTTTTTTATTGCTGGGGATGATGCCCACATAAGCTCTCAGCTTGTGCGTGGGTAATGGGAAGGATGATGATGAGATATGAATATGGACCTACAGCTTTAGGTGGGTTCCGAAACACCGGGAAGGCTTGATTTTAAAAGCTCGATTAATTTTTGTATTTTAGAGAGGCAGCCGGTCACCCGTTACACATCTCAGGAGTGGTAAGTGCGCCGTCTCTTATCTAAGTCTCAACTATTAGAACCAGATCAGCATACACGGGTGCACAGGAAGATTTCCGATGGCTGAAATCCAGAATCAATAGCCTCCACTTAAATACCCCAAAGCATGCCTCTAATTTGTCAAAAGTAATAAGATATTTTTATTCGTTTTATCTATAATTTTTTTTTATTGTTTTCTCTTTTTTACGAATTTTGTGATTCGAAATGTGTTGTGTATATATGCTGCCATACGCTAAATAAATAACCGATTAGAATTCTCACTAGCGAGAATTTGATGAGATAATTAACTATTTATCAAGATACTTAAAAAAAAAATTCAATTGGGGTGAATTGTAGCTCCAATCATTCAGATTACTATTGAAAATATAACAAAAAAATTATTGTCAAGAATCAGTTATAAATATACCAAAATATGAAATGCAATATTATCACATTATACTTTGAATACAATTCCTAAGTAACTTCTTTATATTAGATAGGACAAGGTCAAGCTTTGTCATTTCTTTGCTTCTTAGAGGAGACTCTGGTAGACAAATCATTCCTTAGTAGTCCTACGACACTGGTCAAAATTTCTTGTTCTGAAAAAAAACAATACAAATTATGTTAAGAGTAATCAAGTTATATGGGAAGAACATAAAGCAGAATTATTGAATGCCAATGAAATATTCCATCAATATAATAGCCTATATGGAAGGATAGAGATAATATATAGGACAAATAAATGTGATTGGTATAGGCCTAGATGGGTAGATTGTTAGAGGCTGAAGAGCGTAAGAAGATAAGACACACGATAATGTTAGTCAGTATTGATACATTATACAATATGAAGCTCAACACACACCGATTAGTCATTGCATCGGTGTGTGCTGCTTCAGAAGCAACTATGTGAATTAATGTGACTAAACGTGACTAATCTCGTCTTGTCTTGACTAACCTGTGAACGCCTAGCCTTATTTACACTGAGAGTCATTTAATTTGAGGCTTGGCATTAGATAGATAGATAGAGAGATATGATGTCTTGATGTCTTGATGTTGACTGTAGAGTACGATAGCAAAGAAATAATACCTCTCTATCTATCTATCTAGTTCCAAGCGTCAAATTAAATGAATTTGAAAAATTAAAAGAGTGTAATTGTTTAAACATAAGGCTAGGCGTACACCCAGTTAGTCAAGACAAGACAAGACGATGAATACGTTTAGTCACAGTATTATTAGTTGTTATGAAGCAACACACAATTACTTAGTAATTGCATCGGTGTGTGTGTCAGTTTACAGCACAGCTATGTGAAGTACTGTGACTAATCTCGTCTTGTCTTGACTAACCGGTGTACGCCTAGCCTTACTGTTCACCAATAAGCATCTTATTATCATTTACTGTGAATTTTAGAGACAACGTTCCAACATCATTCTAAAAGACACAATCACACTGCGACCTGTTTCATAAAACTTTAGAAGTCCTGTAATACAGGATCAGCTGATTATAAGATGCACACACACTGACAGGCCTACATCAAGTTAATAATAGCAGGACCTTTAATTAATGAGCATATGATCACAATACTTGACCTACAAATGCTGAATTTCGCAGATTATTGAAAAGGTCTTTAAAAAGTTATTCTTTGAAAGGTCTTCTTTAAAAAGGCCTTTTAAAGACTTTAAAGGTCTTAAGCCTTTTGATTATTATTGAGTCGAAATCACTGTTTAATTATTACTAGATCAGTTGATTTATGGCGAGTTAATTGGATCCTGCTATAGCAACCAGTAGCACATGGTGGCATCCAAATATTTGGTCAGATTCATTTAATTTGACGCTTGGCATTAGTTAGAGAGATGGATAGAGAGATATTATTTCTTTGCCATTGTACTCTACGGTCATCAGCAACGTCAAGAAATAATATCTATCTATCTAATGCCAAGCGTCAATTTTTTTGCTAGGGATGATGCCCACATAAGCTCTAAGCTTGTGCGTGGGTAATGGGAAGGATGATGATGAGAGATGAATGGACCTACAGCTTTAGGTGGGTTCCGAAACACCGGGAAGCGATTTTGAAGCTCATAAATTTTTGTATTCAGAGTAGCCGGTCACCGTTACAACGGGAGTGGTAGGCGCATTCATCAATGAATCTGATTATAGGTTTTACATGACTTCTAAATTTTCATTAAGCAAGCCTTCTATTTTTCCAGTACTCACAATAACCAATTGTAAATTAATAAATCTTCTGGACCACCCAACATCAATAGTACAAGATTGAGAAAAGTAAAGCAATTGAATATCCAATTCAATGATAACTAGCTCACTAATTGAATCATATGACATAGCCTATTAATTGCTTCAAGATTACACGCATTGTTGAGTAATTCAGTTATCAACCCACATAATATGGCGGTTGAGCTAAGGCCGTTCGCCCACGGAGCAACTGCTATCTGATTTCAGTCAGCATGCAACCCAGCTTTGCCAGATGACATTGGCTGGTAGGTAGAGGGATTTCCCCCACCACTAGACTTAGGATTTCCCCCACCATTGGACCCACAATTCCCCCTTCACTAGATTCTACAGGGTGTTTCAGAACTCCCTACCAATACTCTAGGGCATTGTGTTGTGGAAACCATTTCTAAATATCAATTTAAATGAAAGTAAGTGCCATACAGTACTTACATTATTACATATTTTTAACAATATGTTCATTTTTACATGACTTTTTAAAATTGTAATTATAAATTTTTATATAAAAAAATTAATGTACAAATATCATGATGATTTGAATATTTGATCAAAGATTGATCATTGAGTAAATGAGGATGATTATAATGTTTGCATATTTGAACTTTCAGATTTAATTTTCTGCTTTTGGGGTGATATGGAGGATCTGAGATTGGTTGATGTCTGTTTGATGTCTATTTTCGTCTGCATTGTTCCCAGAAACCATATCTAAATATCATATTTAAATTGTCCAGAAGTACTTAGTTACTCACACATCTGCCATTTTGTTTTTTTCACTTATTATTTATTATCTCAATAATGGTGGAACATATGGAATTGAAACTTTGCACCAACATTCATGACAACTAGACAAAGCCATGTAAAAAATTATAACAATTTTTCTTTAAATCCATAAACAAAATTGCGGGCCATCCAAAATTTTGTTTCTTGAATAACTCGAAAACCGTTAATATTACGAAACTTTTACAAGAATAACTTTTTTTAGTAAATTTGATTACAAATCGATTGAAACCTTATTTGTTAAGATTGGACCAATATTGACTGAGATATGGCAGCTTTAGAGAAAGGTGACCACTAGAGGCTGGTTGCAGTGCATCCTGGGCTTGGGGCTAAAGTCTGCTACAACAATGCAACAGTCTCCGTCTGCTTTGTATGTTATTTTCAAGAGATTTTAGATTATTTTGTGTGAATTTTAAAGACAGTAAAAAGGAGTGCAAGTAACCTCCAGCGGTCACCTATCACTAAAGCTGCCATATCTCAGTCAATATTGGTCCAAATTCAACAAATATGTTTCTGAATCGATTTGTAATCAAATTTACTAAAAAAAGTTATTCTTGTAAATGTTTCGTAATATCAACGGTTTTCGAGTTATTCAAGAAACAAAATTTTAAATGGCCATCTTACAAATACCATCTCACCATATCACATATCACCATAGCTACCATTTGATGCTTGAAAGTCTTAAAGACATTTAAAGTCTTTAAAAGACCTTTTTAAAGAAGTTAATTTTCTCAGTAAATAACTTTTTTGAAATAACCTTTCAATAATCTGCGAGATTCAGCATTTGTAGGTTAAGTATTGTGATCATATGCTCGTCGATCATATGTTTTCTGACAAGTTAAAAGGATCCTGCTATACTTCTCCCATATCACAATCAAACCACTATTAAAAGCCATAGAAATAAATAAATAAACAACAAATAAATAACAAATAAATAATGATAAATAAATAAATAAATGAATAACAATCAAACCACTGACACATTTTTTCCATTTCAGCTATAGTCGCTGCAACCTAACATCACCGCCGTTCAAGGGGCTACCCCCACTACCACTAGACCCCCTTCCCCCACCACCACAATGGACGACCAATCAGAGACGGGCGGTGGCGGCGGCGGCGTTCCAGTGGCGCCCATGGCGGAATTCGACAAGACGCCCCCAGAAGAAGGCAGCCAAGGCACTCTGCCATTGGACGACCTTCCCCCTCCCCCACTGCCACACTCGGCCACCACTGCCATCTCGATCACCGAATCAGCGCCAGCCAGTGCCAACAGCGAAACGTTGTCGAAAAAAGAGAAGAAAAAGAAAAAGGAGAAGGAGGCTAAAGAGAAGTAAGTGGCTTGATGGTATTTTTAATTTTTAAATATTTATAATTTTTGACATGGTTATAAAATGTGATAAAGTTGTTATACATATAATTATGCTACAGATGATTATAGAATATGTATTTATTTAATTGAAGACAAGACAAGACGAGATTTTCACATAGTTGATGCAAACACTATTAGTCATTGATCATGTTTGCTTACACTATTAATACTGTGACACACGTATAATCTCGTCTTGTCTTGTCTTGACTAATTACGCTCAGATCACACTTTTGATTGGTTAGCACGGATAAATCTACCATAATTTTTTCAATTCCCATAAGATTAGCATTAAAATTAAACACAAATCATATATTATGCTGAGCGATTCACTTCTAGCCTACAATTTGCCTTTGCCAGTGTTAGTTTTCATCATTTTGAGCTTTTACCAACAATACCAACAGTAGAGAGACAATTTTTAAAGTTAGAAAAGTTATTTTGATATCATTTTCTTGAAAGTTTGAAAATGATAAGTGCCTTCCCATATCAAAATTTTTCATACAGAAAATGATCTACATATTGTTAGTGGATTTTCTCATGCCACACTGTAACTTTTTGAGTTCTAAAACTTATTTTCACGCCACTAAATTTTTCCATTTGTAGCCTATAGATACTCTTAGGCCAAAAATCTAAAGAAATTATAAAGTACTATTTGAGATTGGGACCTATTTAGATTATTTTAGATTGAAGTGGTTGATTCCTGAAACTTTCAATGCATTCTACAGCTTTGACTCCCTCCAATGGCTGACTATCAATTCGTCACACCACCACTGTGACTACCTTTTCTCTTTGGGTCGAAAAACTAATAAAATTATTATCTAAATTGGAATCTAGACGGGGTAATGTCCTAGTACACGGATATCGTGGAATTTTTGCATGTGTCATCAATATTTATTATAGAGGACTGACTAATGCATGATGGTAGACAAGACATCCAATTTGCTGAAAGTGCAAAATAAACTACGATAAATGACTGGAGGAGGGGGAATGGACGATAAATTACGGTGGAATGAGGTAATGAAGAAAAATGTATGACATGAGAATTGATCCAATTTTTGAATAATGCTGATAGATGGTGGATTATGATAATAATAAATTACTGCTAGTGATTATAGATGTATTCTTTGTTTTATTTATTATTGATTTTATATTGTAATATGTTTTGTATAGCAGGATCCTTTTAACTTGTCAGATAACATATGTTCTACTAGTATTCTACTTTACGGAAGAAAAAGTAGAGATAAAACTTGGAAGCCGCCCCTTTATATTTCACCAACTCAGGATTTTATTTGGCTCCAAAGTTAGTGCTTTTAGTGCAGGGAAAAAGAGTTCCAGCTTCCCAAAATAGGAAGAAATAAAACTCCAATGATCTGTTCCAGCCTTTACTTCCTCTTTCTCTTCTCTTCTTCTTCTTCTTCCTTCTCCTCCTACTTCTCATTCTTCTTCCATCTTTTTCCTTATGTTTTTCTTTTCTGCCTCTCCTGTCTATTAATTTTTCTTTCTTCTTCTTCTTCCTCTCCTCCTCCATCTTCTCATTCTTCTTCCCCTTCTTCTACCTTTTTCTCAATGCCTGTTTCAATTTGATAGGCATTATCCAAAAAACATTCTACTATACTGTATTTGCTTTTGAGGGATAAATGTTTACCTACATT
Organism: Laodelphax striatellus; assembly: GCA_017141395.1. Classification (NCBI taxonomy): domain Eukaryota; kingdom Metazoa; phylum Arthropoda; class Insecta; order Hemiptera; family Delphacidae; genus Laodelphax; species Laodelphax striatellus. The sequence goes on along the minus strand of CM029543.1, from coordinate 2,662,870 downwards.
TTTAGGTGGATTCCGAACCACAGACCAAGTACAGTGTAATCCCACCCTAATTTTCAACAAACAAACTTAATTCCATCTCTATTACTTATGAGGAAAACTACAACTTTAGGTGACTTCCAAACCACATATAGCAGGATTCTTTTAACTTGTCAGAAAACAGCTGATTTAACGTTAGTAAACGAGCGTACATCAATCAGCTGTTTCTGACAATTTAAAAGAATCCTGCTATACCAAGCACAGTGTGAACGTACCTCTAGTTTTCAATGATCAATACAAATTCTCTACTTATGAGTGGAACTACATTTTACGTGGCTTCCACACCACAGATCAAGCACAGTGAATTCACACCCCCTACTTTTAACTCATCACTTGACAAGTTCTATCCTTCTTTATGAGAGAAATTAGTTTCTTAAGTGCCTTCCGAACCCAGACACTAATAATAACTCGCCCGGTACTGAATCAATAGTGGAACCCAACAGTTTGAAGCAGAGAGAGGCTGTACTGCACTATGGGGAAATGCGCCGCTATTCATATGGGAATACATAACGATAGTGACTGCTTCATGGATATTGATCCTATTAATAAATCATACTATTGCTATTTCCTGCTCCTCAAGTTGGCAGCATGCTGCTTGCAATTTCACCTCTTCAACTTGTGATTGCTTACTTTCCTCCTCCCTACAACACCCGCCCTGCCTCTTCCTTCTCTTCCTTCTCTCTCTTCTTCTCTCTCCTTCCTCTTCCTTCCTTCTCTCCTTCCTCTCCTCCTTCCTTCCTCTCCTTCCTTCCTCTCTCCTTCCTCCTCCTTCCTCTCCTCTCCCTCCCTCCTCCTCTCTCCTCCTCCTCTCCTCCTCCTCCTCCTCCTCCTCTCCTCCTCCTCCTCCTCCTCCTCCTCCTCCTCCTCCTCCTCCTCCTCCTCCTCCTCCTCCTCCTCCTCTCCTCCTCCTCCTCTCCTCCTCCTCCTCCTCCTCCTTCCTCCTCCTCCTCCTCCTCCTCCCTCTCCTCCTCCTCCTCCTCCTCCCTCCTCTCCTCTCCTCCTCTCTCCTCCTCCTCCTCTTCTTCTTCTTCTTCTTCTTCTCTTCTTCTTCTTCTCTTCTCTTCTTCTCTCTTCTTCTTCTTCTTCCTCTCTTCCTTCTCTTCTCCTTCCTTCCTCTTCCTTCCTTCCTTCTTCTTCCTCTCTCCTCTTCTTCCTTCCTTCTCCTTCTTCTTCCTTCCTTCCTTCCTTCTCTTCCTCTCTTCTTCCTCTCTTCTTCTCTTCCTTCTTCTCTTCTTCTTCTTCCTTCTTCTCTTCTTCTTCTTCTCCTTCCTCTTCTTCTTCTTCTCTTCTTCTTCTTCTTCTCTTCTTCTTTTTCCTCTTCCTCTATCATCTTGCATCTATGAAAATTGTTTATGTCAAAGGGTGTAACCTTTCTGTCATTATTGAGTGGGGATGAGTGGGGCCTGAATATAACGATCACATAAATTGGAATATTGTCATGCACTATGTATAGCAGGAATAATTTAATTTGGCGAGAACCAGCTGATCTGGTGATCAGCAAACTGCTGATTTAAGGCAGCATTGACACAATAATCCAAAGACTTGAAAGTCTTGAAGACCTTAAATTAAATGAGAAGATCGCCAAATTAAATTATTCCTGCTATATTGTTGTTTAATCAGCTGGTTGAGTTGGTCGTACAAATAAAAGTCGACAAATTGGTATGCCACCCTACGGCCATAGCTCAAGCTACAGAGAGTGAATAGGAACAGTGTGGACATTACATGTCACACTTTTGATTGGTTAGCTCGGACAAATCCACCATACTTTTGCCAATTCCCATAAGATTAGCATTGAAATGAAACGCAAATCATATGTTATGTTGAGTGATTCACTTCTAACCTACAATTTGCCTTTGCCAGTGTTAGTTTTCATCATTTCAAGTTTTTAACACAATACCAAGAGTGGAGAGAAAATTATTTTCTATGTTATTTCTCTTGAAATAAGTTTGAAAAATGAGTGAATGGGTTAATGTTTGCCTGTAATCCCATAACAAATTCTAAAATTTTGCAAAAGTATGGCGGCGGAAGCAAAAAAATTATCTCCACATACTGTTATGGAGTGCTTCACACAAATGGCCACACTGTTACTATACACTCTCTGTAGCTTAGGCTAATTATCGCTAACTGTGGGGAGATTTTTAAAATCTACTGTATTAATAGACGTGTATAATGAGAAAGAAAAATTCTAAATAAAAAGAACCATCAGTTCAACCATACCTGGAGTTGATAAGCATTGTTTCAGTCAGCTTTTGTGTTTGTACAGCGTTTTTTTTTCCTGGGCTAAATCAGTCAGGCATTTCCAACACTTCATCCATTTAGGAACTGGCATAGCAAAGCAGTTCCAGGCGCGCCATTTTTTAAAAATCAAACTTCTGCAACAAAAAAAAACAAACAAAATTAAACGATCAGAACAAGAATAATTATTACATAATTGAAATCTTAAAGATGACTGAACTAATATACAGCCTACTGAAGTAACCAAAAGAAGAAGAAGATGATGATGATGATGATGAACAAGAAGAAGAAGAAGAAGAAGAATGAAAAAGAATATGAAGTTAAGAAGAAGAAGAAGAAGAAGAAGAAGAAGAAGAAGAAGAAGAAGAAGAAGAAGAAGAAGAAGAAGAAGAAAATGATAGAAGAAGAAGAAGAAAAGGAGAAGAAGAAGAAGAAGAAGAAGAAGAAGAAGAAGAAGAAGAAGAAAAAAGAAAAATAATAGTAGAAGAAGAAGAAGGAAGAGGAGGAGGAAAAAGGAGGAGCAAAGAAGAAGAAGGAGAGGAAGAAAGAGGAACAAGTTAGAACAGATGCGGATAATTTTGTTAAATTCCAATTTTCCCTGTTGCTAGAGCTCGCCTACTAGCATTCAATCAACAACCCTTCTTCAGCGGTCAATGCCTTTTCCTCAAATACTCCCCCACCCTTTCGTTCGACGAATTTGGGGTTGAGGAGGTTGGGGAGAAGTAGGAAGATGGGTGAAGGAGGAGGAGAAATGTAAACTGGACAATGTCCGGAATCCACTCACACAGACAGAAACTTGCAATTTCTGTTGTCAATTTGTTATCAGGTGCTAGCAAGTTTAGATTATTTTGTATCAACGCTTTACCGGATCCTTATAATACAGAGTGATTCAAAAAGAATACCACAACTTTAAAACTTTGTATTTAATGAAAGAAATATAATAGAACCTTCTGTTATACATCATTTCAAAGAGTATTTAAAGAAGTTGTTTTCACTCACAAAACGTTCAGAGATGTTCCATATGACCCCTCCAGACACTCGAGCAATATCAATCCAAAACCTCCATCAAACTTGTTCCACACTATCTGTAATGTTGAATGTTTGATATTTCTTGCTTTCAAATCATCAATGGTGGATGGATATTGATGATTTGAAACAAGAAATAACAGCAGCCATCCAAACTGTTACGCCTGATGTTACAGAGAGGGAACAAGTTTGATTTTGGGTTGATATTGCTCGAGTGTCTGAGGGTCAATGGAACATCTCTGAACTTGTTTTTGAGTGAAAACAAAAACTTCTTTAAATACTCTTTGTGAAGATGTATAACAGAAGGTTCTATTATATTTCTTTCATTAAATACAAAGTTTTAAAGTTGTGGTATTCTTTTTGAATCACTCTGTATTATGACAACATCGCAAAATCTCTAATGCTGTGTCCACCAGTACAGTACAGTGATATTCATTTAATTGGACGCTTGGCATTAGATAAATGGATAGATATAGATAGATAGATAGAGAAATGGAGGAATAGCTAGATAGATAGAGAAAGATAGATAGATAGATAGCATTTCTTTGCCATCGTACTCTACGCTCATCAGCAACGTCAAGAAATAATATCAGTCTATCTATCTAATGCCAAACGTCAAATTAAGTGAATGTCACTATATAGCAGGATCAATTTAACTTGTAAGAAAACATATGTTTCGGCCACCAGTATCACAATACTTAACCTACAAATGCTGAATCTCGCAAATTATTGAAAAGGTCTTTTAAAAAGTTATTCTTTGAAAGGTATTCTTTAAAAAGGTCTTTTAAAGACTTTAAAGGTCTTTAAGACTTTCAAGCCTTTTGATTCTTGTGTCAAAATCACTGTTTACTTTTTACCGAAACAGCTGTTTTCTGACAAGTTAAATTAATCCTGCTATATATGGGTACCTATCAGCTGTTAAGTACATGGTTATTTTATTGGATATAGAAATTGATGAAGAATAATTGCATGGCCGTTTACAAAATGTATGCCTTCAGTGCCTACTGAAGGGTTCAATGACTTTTGAAACTCCTCCCTAGGTGATAAATCTATATAAATAACCATGTTCGCAAGTGTTATCAAGTTAAACACATTTTATCTACACTTTCATCCAGTCAATCACGTTAATTAAAAAGTAGCATGTCTGTGTCCCTCTTTTTATTCTTTCTATTGACTTCCCTATTCACGAGTTCTTCTTCTTCTTCTTCCTCCTACTCTTTTTCTCCTTTTCATCCCTATTTTCTACATTTATAACTCATCCTTTTTAATTTCACTCTACTTCTCAATCTTATTCTCCTTCTTCATCTTCTATTTCCACCACTAGTCCTACATATTCTTCTTCTTTCTCTCCTCCCCCTCCATCTTATACTTCTCTTTCATTTCAATTTTTCTTCTCAATATATCTTCTTTTTCCTCTACTTTTCATTTTCAATGTTTTTCTTCTTCTTTCTTCTACTTCTTCTTCCTTCTTCTTACTTCCTCAAATCCTACTCTTTTATCTCTTCTACGACTACTTCTTCTTCTTCTCCTCCTTCTTCTTTCTTCTTCTTCTTCTTCTTCTTCTAGTTCTTCTTCTTTTTTTTCTTCTTCTCCTCCTCTTCGTTCTTTCTCTTCTTCTATTTATTTCTCCTCTTCTTCTTCTCCTCCTCCTTCTCATCCACCATTCATTCAATAAACTCCAGCAGCTTGCCTCCTGAAGAATTACTTCCTGTGCTTTAGTGGTATAGTATAGGCCATAGGAGAACCCACACACGTCCCCTCATTATTTTCGAAAACAAACCGAAATAGAACAAACAAGTTGTAAAAATAAGTGTTTGTTAGGAGATAAACTACTCTGAAGAGTACTCAGTACAGTTGGTGAGGAATAGCTTGAGCTACAGAGACTGTACAATCACAGTGTGGACATTGAATGTCACACTTTTGATTGGTTAGCTCGGACAAATCCACCATACTTTTGCCAATTCCCATAAGGCTAGGCGTACACCGGTTAGTCAAGACAAGACAAGATTAGTCACAGTAAATCACATAGTTGCTTATGAAGCAGCACACACCGATGCAATGACTAATCGGTGTGTGTTGCTTCATAAGCAACTATGTGAAGTACTGTGACTAAACGTGACTAATCTCGTCTTGTCTTGTCTTGACTAACCGGTGTACGCCTAGCCTAAGATTTAGTGGGCTCGCACACCGAAGCAATAAGCGTACTAACAATTAGCAACACATGGATCATATGATTGTCTACTCTTTACAAAAGAATAGTCCAATGCACACTGAAACAGCTGCTTTAGGTGTGCATTGGACTATTTGTTTCTATAGAGAAAACGATCATATGATCCACGTGTTGCTAGTTGCTTGTCACTTATATCTTTGGTGTGAGCTTATTAGAGCACACTTAGACAAGAGATTAGTCACGTTTAGTCACAGTACTTCATATTGCTTATGAAGCAACACACACCGATTAGTCATTGCATCAGTGTGTGCTGCTTCATAAGTAGCTATGTGAATTACTGTGACTAAACGTGACTAATCTCGTCTTGTCTTGTCTTGACTAACCGGTGTACGCCTAGCCTTACATTGAAATAATACGCAAATCATTATTATGCTATGTTGAATAATTCACTTCCTACCTACAATTTACCTTTGCCAGTGTTAGTTTTCATCATTTTAAGCTTAAGAAGAGTAAAGAGACTATTTTTAATGTTACAAGAATTATTTTCGATGTTGTTTATCTTAAAATAATTGAGCGAATAGGATCATATTTGCCAGTCTAAGGTTCGTTCACGTCTCATTTGAAAGATCTCATTGGGGGTAGATGTTTGATAAGGTGTTACATTTAGAAAAAGTTATCGTGGAAATGAGGAATAAACGATCAAAGTTTCAATATTTTCCATTGCTTTAACATAGGGATAGGTGAGCCTAAAATTTTCACGGTATCAAAATTCAAAAATTTGTCAAAAGTATGGCGGCGGAGAAAAAAATGATCTCCACATACTGTTATGAAGTGCTTCACACAAATGGCCACACTGTTATTATACAGTATCTGTAGCTCTAACAATTCCCCACACAGTTTACGGGTTAGAGTGAAAACAGAGAAACTAGAAAACTATTACTGTATCTGTCATAATATGCACTGGGTATGAGTGTGCTGGGAGCAGGATATCAAATATCCTGCATTTAAACATTGAGGGGAGAAAACCAATTTAATGTCTACACACCTCCCCACCACCACCTTCCTCCTCCACCTCCTCCTCATATCATTCCCTCCCATATCTCACTCTGTCATATTCTTTTTTCTCTATTTCTACCATTCAAAGTACTGTTGCCTCATGCTTCACTATTTTCCCCTAAGGCTAGGCGTACACCGGTTAGTCAAGACAAGACATGACGAGATTGGTCACAGTACACATGCTGCTATGCAGCACACACCGATGCAATGACCTAATCGGTGTGTGTTGCTTCCTACAAGCAACCATGTGAAGTACTGTGACCAATCTCGACTAATCTCTGTCTTGTCTTGACTAACCGGTACGCCTAACCCGAGTAATGGTTTAGACGCGCGGTTGGTCAAGACAAGACGATTAGTCACGTTTAGTCACGGTAGCACAGCTTTGCCATAACACACCGATTAGTCATTGCATCGGTGTGCTGCTTCATAAGCAACTATGTGAATTACTGTGACTAAACGTGACTAATCTCGTCTTGTCTTGTCTTGACTAACCGGTGTACGCCTAGCCTAACTTTTGTAAGGGTTTAGATTATTTACTTCATACATGTACATTACAAATATATCATAATAACTGTAATAACATAATCAATCAATATTATTCTTTCAAAATATTCACATACAATAAATAAAACAAAGAGTATGGAAATATAAACAATACAGAAAATATATAAAATAAAATACAGATAAAAATTACGGATGACTAAAATCTCACAAGGTCTGATAAATAAATACAGATATGAAAGCTAAATCTGCATTTAAAGTCTTGTCTAAGGCTAATGGTTAGTCAAGACAAGACGAACACGTGTAATTATAAGTTGAAGCAGCACACAAGCAACTATGTTACTGTGACCAAACGTGACAATCACAAGACAAGACAAGATTAGTCACGTTTAGTCAGCACACATAGTTGCTGATGCAATGACTAATCGGTGTGTGTTGCTTCATAAGCAACTATGTGAAGTACTGTGACTAAACGTGACTAATCTCGTCTTGTCTTGTCTTCACTAACCGGTGTACGCCTAGCCTAACATGGTAACGGGTGATGTTATGTTCAGCTCTGCCTAAAATCTGTACACAGTCTGCATGCATGCATGTATTGGTCCTAGTTCTTTAAAGTAGTTTTTTTTTTAATCCAGAGCTAGACTCCATGTAATGTCAATGAACTCTCAACAAGAAAAACAACCCTAGCTCCAAATCTGTCCCTAGACTAAAAGAGCCCTTCCCTAGTTCCAGACTGATCTAAAAGCTACACGTCCAATACGCCTTCATCTATTTCCAGACTTCTTTTGAACTCGAATAACAATTAAAAGTATCTAGTTTCATTCCAAAAAGTGTTCCTACAAATCGTGAACAATAGCTTCAGCTACAACAGAGAGTGTATAGTAAGGCTAGGCGTACACCGGTTAGTCAAGACAAGACAAGACGAGATTAGTCACAGTAATTCACATAGTTGCTTATGAAGCAGCACACACCGATGCAATGACTAATTGGTGTGTTGCTTCATAAGCAACTATGTGAAGTACTGTGACTAAACGTGACTAATCTCGTCTTGTCTTGACTAACCGGTGTACGCCTAGCCTTACAGTGTGGACATTACATGTCACACTTTTGATTGGTTAGCTCTGACAAATCCACCATACTTTTGCCAATTCCCATAAGATTAGCATTGAAATAGAACGCAAATCATATGTTATGTTGAGTTATTCACTTCTAACCTACAATTTGCCTTTGCCAGTATTAGTTTTCATCATTTTAAGCTTTCAACACAATTCCAAGAGTAGAGAGACAATTTTTAATGTTAAAAACTTATTTTCGATGTTATTTCTCGAGCCGAAAGACAAGAAGTGTTGATGTTGATTTCTATTAACTTCAGCTAGCTTAGCCTACATAGTACTGCAAAAACTTCAATATTATGATATCCTTGAATACTAAACAACAAATAAATATACCCACATTCAAATTTAATGTATAGGTATTGATTATGATTAACCTCAAAAACGAAATACTGACAAACCATTTGACAACTTCAATGGAAACTTGATGAGCCTCATAGTTGTGATTACTTGAAGACAATAATAATAATCATTTCCCCGAAAAATATGTATTAAGCGGACAAAATTCATACAGTATTATCAAATTGAAGAAATGTCAAAATACCGACGTAGCGATACACAGAGACCTCCTAAGTTGGGTATAAAAACGTTTTAAAACGATAGAAATTTGAAACTAACAGAAAATTAAATTGAAAACAAGTTTAATGATGTTATTTTATAGGTTTATATACTGTATTTAAAAACATATTTTAGATCTTTAAATAACGTAGGCCTAATTTTAAATATCACTCTTTACCGGGTTATCAAGTGTTCGTACTATGAACGATGTTCTTGTCAAAATTAGATCATCAATCACTTCCAACACATGAATAAAAGATTATTTACTGAAAATATTGAGGAAAATACTACTTACATTCCACAAAATCCATTCATTATTCTTTTTTTAACACGATTTTATAGTAGCACAGTAGATAACCTTAAATTCTCTACACGCCTGAACTACTTGCATTGAAGTTTCATTGCATGATGGGAAGAGACTAGGCAACTAGAGTTAGTTTCAAAATTGACCGCTAGGTAGCAGCACCTCCCGGACCGTTTCCAATAAAATATTCAATTGCTTGATTGAGCTACAATTTTTATTTATTTGTATTATTGATCCATGAAATTCAGCAAATTAATCACTTTGTTATTGATGTTGACGATTTTTGAGATTATCATTATTGATTAATACAGTGTGATAATATTATTTATTATTATGAAACTTTTACAAGAGCAAGTGTACCGGTGTGCCAGAGTTTATGTTTCAATTTTGTAATTCAATAAATCTGGGAATTGAAGTCTTATATTTTTGCATATTGGACATTGGATAACTTTATTCCTAATTCCTTTTTCTACATTATCATTCGATATTATCCTATTCTATTCATTCTATTATTATATAATATATTATCTATATTATTCAATGAACTGGATATATATTCAACAATATAAGCTCATAAAATTACAAGACAGATACCGCAAAGATCCAAGTAGAAAAATATAATCAATACTGGCATCTACACAATATACCAATATTCTAATATACAGCCAATTAAGTTTATTAAATCTAGAGTTTGATGAAGTGCCTACAGCTTGATTTCAATAATAACCATGTATTTTTTTGAATAGCGTACAATACTGTATTTAAAATGATCTGGTCCTTACTTGAAGTGATCATGTTTGAAATAAATTGAGAAGTATAGCAGGATTCTTTTAAATTGTCAGAAACAGCTGATTGATGTACGCTCGTTTACTAACGTTAAATCAGATGTTTTCTGACAAGTTAAATGAATCCTGCTATAGACATAATGCTTCACATCCATTACCATCAACTTCAATTTTTAATTGATTAAATTATTTTGCGTAATATACTGATTTATCTCAAAGTTATGGATAATACGTTAAACCTTGGCAACTTGTCCAGAAATATTCAATTGAAATAATTATAAGAGAGAGGTTTTAATAAAGAGGAAGGTTAGCCAATAGAGACCATAGAAATTTTTCCCTAAAAAACATTAGTTTCTCTTTGAAACATCCAGCTGAATTTTTGTAGCTGAATCCGAGAAATTTCATGAATTTTCTCAAGTTGAGTACTTTTAGAAACTTCCGGTATTTTACCAAGCTGAGAACCTACTACGTTTTAATCCTTCCCAATTTTGTATGAAACAGCTCTTGATATTCGAAATTAATTCGTACATAATTTTTCTTCTAGATCATTATAGGCCTACCTTGTTATATTTTCCAACTCCATAGGATAATTAGCCTAAATCTGATAACAACTATAGCAGGATTCTTTTAACTTGTCAGAAAACAGCTGATTTAACGTTAGTAAACGAGCGTACATCAATCAGCTGTTTTCTGACAATTTCAAAGAATCCTGCTATATATTGTAAAGTATTTTCAAAGCAAAGGATATACAGAACAGTATTAAAAAATAGAAAAGAACCCCTAAACAAGCTTCACAGGATGTGAAATTCTACCTATCACCAGTTTCAGCTAGTTGTGAATTTCCCCCACAGTTCCGCTCTATCAATTTCACGGTCATTCTTCTTCTTCTTCTTCAACTTCCCCCTCCACTTTCTATCAACTGTTGTTTGTTTACTTTCCCCCTCCACTTGGAATGTCACTCCTAATTTTCTAACGGTACCAGGCTGGAGTTTGAATCAGTCGCTGTTTGACCGCTGACTAGTACGGTACTAGGTTCGAGTCCCTTAATAATTTGACGTTTTTTCGTTAATGTTTTGACGTTTTTTTCCCAAAACTTTAAACAAGTGTTCACACGGTGGTATATGAGTCAACAATTGAAAATCTAACAATTCGATCCCGAACGAACGTTTTTAGAATATTTTTTTTCGATATTTATGTTGGTTTTTGGAATTTAGTGTCAATTTTACCGGTAACTAAATTTGAAAATTAAGTGATTTTGGACGGAGAAAAAAGAATTAAACATGCCTAAAGGAAAGCTGCATTCAAAGTGAGTTCAAAAATTTGTAATCATTTTTGTATTGATGGAATATTTTGCTCTTTTAAAATAGTCTTAATCACTTTTTGGAATATTTTGAAAACTAATATAAATAGACTACTAGTAGTATAAAAATAATGAAGTGTACTATTGTTTATATATGAGTTTTATATATAAATGAGTTTAAGGCTAGGCGTACACCGGTTAGTCAAGACAAGACAAGATTAGTCACGTTTAGTCACATAGTTGCTTATGAAGCAGCACACGCTGATGCAATGACTAATCGGTGTGTGTTGCTTCATAAGCAACTATGTGAAGAAATGTGACTAAACGTGACTAATCTCGTCTTGTCTTGACTAACCGGTGTACGCCTAGCCTTACTGTGTAGGCTTGCATATTACAATCGGATTCATTTAATTTGACGCTTGGCTTTAGATAGATGGAGAGATATTATTTCTTGACGTTGCTGATGACCGTAGAGTACGAGGGCAAAGAAATAATATCTATCTATCAAATGCCAATCTGTCATAGTAGTTGAGTAAAAAATAATCAGCTTCAAGTCATAGCTCGAAGCCTAGCTACCGGGTCACCCATCCAAACCCTACCCATCCACACGTAACTCAACCGATTTTCAACAAAAACAAGGAAAACTAAACTATGTTTCTCCAGATTAGTTAATCCTCAAATTGCATAAGGCTAGGCGTACACCGGTTAGTCAAGACAAGACAAGACGAGATCAGTCACGTTTAGTCACAGTACTTCACATAGTTGCTTATGAAGCAACACACACCGATTAGTCATTGCATCGGTGTGTGCTGCTTCATAAGCAACTATGTGACTAAACGTGACTAATCTCGTCTCGTCTTGTCTTGACTAACCGGTGTACGCCTAGCCTTATAATTAACCATTCAACCTAAATGCGTTTTCTACCATACTAGTAATACCATTACACAATACACCTAAAGTAGGATGTAGAGGCAGACAAATTTTAAACGGTTCAAAACGAAAATAGTTCAGGATGGAACAGTTTAAAATCGTAGACGAAACCAGTTTAAAACAACAACAGTTTAGATAAACGGAGAAAATAGTTGAAAGTAGAAACGGGTTGAGAAGAAAGCCGTTAAAATAGAAACAGTTTAGATAAATGAAGTAAACAGTTGAAAGTAGAAACAATCCTGGAAGAAACTAGTTTAAAATAGAAACAGTTTAGATAAATGAAGTAAACAGTTGAAAGTAGAAACAATCCTGGAAGAAACTAGTTTACAATAGATAAAGTTTGTTTAGATTGAAGAAGAAAACAATATTGAAAGCAGAAACTGTTCAAGAACAAAACCGTTGAAAATAAAAACGGTTCACATAGAAACCAGTTGAGAAAAGAAACTGCTTTAAAAGATGGGAGTCGAAAATATGAACCGTTTACGACGAAACCAGTTAAAAAATTAAACGGTTCAAAATAAAACAGTTCACAACACTCTTGAAGAACAAAACAACAGTTGTAGGAAAAATCAGTTGAAAGAAAAACCAGTTGAAAACAGAGGCTAAACAGTTATGTGACGACGGGCGGTTACGGCTTTTCTTGATTTTCCCGATTTGAAAGAAAAACTCCTGTTGAGCATGGAGCGTAACCGGAAAAAAGTAGACGCGATTTGGTTGAATGGAGTACAAAAAAGAAAATAGAGAAGGAAGAGGAAGACGTGGAAGAGGAGGAGGAGGAGGTGGTGGTGCAGAAGGAGGAGGAACAGAAAGAAGAAGTTGAGTGAGGAGAAGAGTTAGAAGAAGGAGAAGAAGTAAAGAGAAAAGCGCATTTTCTAGAGCGAGATGACAATTTTCACAGAGTGCCAAGTAAATAGCCGATTTCCGTCCTTTGACGCAGAAGAAGAAGAAGAAGAAGAAAACAGGATATGGAGTAAAAGAAGGAGAAGATGGTGATGATGATGATGATGATGAGATGAAGAAGAAGAAGAAGCAGAAGATAAGTAAAGTCAGAAGAATAAAACAGGATAGAAGAAGAAGAAAAGGAGGAAAAGGAGATAGTTGATGATTATGAGAAGAAAAAGAGATTTGAGATGAATAATTTCTGGAAAGTATTGGAGAAAGAAGAAGAAGGAGGAGGAGGAGAAGAAGTAGAAGAACAAGAAGGAGAATAGATGAAGAGGAGGAGGGAGAAGATGATGATGATGATGAAGAATAAGAAGAAATAATTGGAAGAAGAGGAAGAGAAGAGAAGAAGAAGAAGAAGAAGAAGAAGAAGAAGAAGAAGAAGAAGAAGAAGGTGGTGGAAGAAGAAAGGAATACAGAAGAAGAATGAAGAAGGAGAAGAAGGAGAAGAAGAAAGAAGAAGAGAAGAAGAAGAAGAAGAAGAAGAAGAAGGAGGAGAGAAGAAGAAGAAGAAGAAGAAGAAGAATAAGGAGAAAAGAATAAGAAGGAGATGATGAGAAGAATAAGATGATGAAGAAGAAGAATAAGAGAAGGAGAAGAAGGAAGAGAAGAAGAAGGAGAAAGAGAAGGAGGAGGAGAAGAAGAAGGAGGAGGAGAAGAAGAAGAAGAAGAAGAAGGAGGAGGAGGAGAAAAGAAGAAGAAGGAGAAGAAGAAGAAGGAGGAGAAGAATAAGTAGAAGAAGAAGAAGAATGTAGCAAAAGAATAAGAAGGAGGTGATGAAGAATAAGATGATGAAAATAGAAGGAGAAGAAGAACAACAAGAGAAGGAAGAAGAAGTAGGAGAAGAAGAAGAAGGAGACATGTAACTGTGAAACATGACAAACTTAGACAGAGGAAAAGTAGAAAGAATAAAAATATAAAAAACCAATAAGGGAACAACAATAAATTCTTGACTCACGCAAGATAAAGAGAAAGTCGATAAAGACATGCCCTTAGGGAAGAATGATAACAATAATAAGCAGTGTTATCTTTCAAAATTCTCAAGAATTCGAAATAGTTTAGACAAAAATATTGCCTCAGGATACAGACAGGTTTGTCTGCAAATCTTCGCCACCATTCCATCAAATCTATAAAATTAATTAAGATTAGCTAGGGACACAATACGTTAGATAGTTACATAGTCAAGCCTGTGACTAAACGAGACTTGTCTGTCTTTGACTACCTTCACCACTATACTTTTGCCAAATTTTTGAATTTGATATGGGATTACAGGCAAACTCATTCACTCATTTGTCAAACTTATTTTAAGAGAAACAACATCAAAAATAAACTTTCTAACATTAAAAATCGTCTCTCTACTCTTGCGGTATTGCGTTAAAAGCTTAAAATGATGAAAACTAATACTTGCAAAGGCAAATTGTAGGTAAGAAGTGAATCACTCAACATAAAATATGATTTGCGTGTAATTTCAATGGAAATCTTATGGAAATTGGCAAAAGTATGGTGGATTTGTTCGAGCTAACCAATCAAAAGTGTGACATTCAATGACCACACTGTGATTATACAGTCCCTGTACCATAGAACAATCTACTCTTTATAGATGTGTTAAGAAACAAAGAGAAATAAATCTTGAGAGGGGAAGTGTATGTGAGAAGATGAGAGAGAGAGAGAGAAACTTAAACCAGTAGCTCCAGAGAGAGAGAGTATCATGGAAAGCAGCTTTTCCGAACGCACACTGGAGGCTGGAGAGCATTTCCCTGGATCGATTTTCCAGGCTGGAAGGAATGAGGAGAGGGGGTGGGGAGCGAGGCTTTTCACCCGGGATGAAAAGCGTTACACCCAAAAGACCCCCCTGGAAAAGCCCCCCTTCATCCCGGAAAACTCCCCTTGTCCAAAAACCCCAGACAACAAGACAAGACCTTAGTTTACTATAGATGAATACCATATAAAATAGTACAGACATATAAAGTTTATAGAAATTAGGCTGCAAATAATTATAATTTATAAAGGGTATAATATTTTATAACGTTGACAGAAAATAGGAAAAGTGTATAATATTCCATCCACTATACAATATTAATATGACTACACTATAATTGATGAATTCTTATATACTTTCTTTGTATTAAGAAGCTGTAATTTATGAAATTCATTGTCATTACAGAGTCTAGACATTCTTGTAAATCGTTTCTTTGTTATCTACATGAATAAAGTAAATAATCTATCTATGAGGCGTATTGGCCCAGTCAAGACAAGACGATTAGTCACACACCACATAGCTGCTTATGAAGAGCACACACCGATGCAATGACTAATCGGTGTGTTGCTCATAGCAATGTGAATTACTGTGACTAACCGTGACTAATCTTGTCTTGTCTTGCCTTGACTAACCGGTGTACGCCTAGCCTAATCTAATCTGTTCAGATTTTACATGCATATGCAATATGCATGATAAGCTAATCATAAACAGTGTATTTTTCAATCTGTGTCCCTAAATAGAAATAATTATGATGAAAAAATAGTCAATGTGACGGAAAAATTAAAATATTTATGTATACCAAATAGACAAAAACCTGGTGAAAATATTATCAATAATATCTCTATAAATCGTTTTATCATTCTCTCTCTGTCACTCTGCAGACAAGCCGCCATTTTGAACGGGCGCGAAATTCAAATCATAAAAATTAATTACCGGATGAAGTAAAATGCTCTGTGACAAGCGCGGGTCCCCCAATTCAGATCAACTGGAGTGGAATTCCTGCCGTACTGCACCGAAAATGCTTGGCCTGATAAATTCAGTTTCATCCCACTTTGTTTTCTCTTTATTATTGATTTTCTCTTATTTTTTTGTTGATTTCACCCTCTTCTCTTTGCCTGCAACATTTTATTCCTAGTAATGAAGCCTATCCAGATAGTAAAAGTCATTGTTAGGCTAGTTTTCGGTGCATTTTCTGCTTTCCAATATTGTTTTTCCCATTTCTTTGTTTGTTTGTAATTCTACTCTTGATTATTTTATCTTCCTCCATCTCCTCCTCCTCCTACTCTTTCTTCTTCTTCTCTTCCCAATCTAACACCATCTCCTTCTCCTGTACACTACTTACTACTACTTCTTCTTCTTGTTCTTCTTCTTCCTTCTTCTCCTCCTTCTTGTTCTTCTTCTTCTTCTTCTTCTTCTCTTCTTCTTCTTCTTCTCCTTCTTCTTCTTCTCTTCTCCTCTTCTTCTTCTCTCTCCTTCTTCATTCTTCTCTTCTCATTCCTTCTTCTTCTATTTCTCCTCACTAAACTACTACTACTACTATTCTTCTCCTCCTCCTTCTCTCCTTCTCCTCCTCCTACTCCTCTTCTTCTTCTATTTCTCCTCACTCCTCCACCTCCTTCTTCTTCTTCCTACTACCTTCTTCTTCTCCTCCTCCTTCTCCTCCTCTCTTCTTCTTCTCCTCTATTTCCTTCTTCTATAATATTTCTACTCCTACTTCCTCCTCCTCCTCTTCTTCTTATTCTCCTCTCTTCTACCCCTTCTTCTACATCACTACTACTACTGCTACTTCCTCCTTCCTCCACTACCTCCTCCTCCTCCTCCTCTTCTTCTTCTTATTTATTCTCTCCTCATTCTTCTTCTTCTCCTCATTCTCCTCTCCTTCTCCTCCTCCTCCCTCCTCCTCTCTCTTCTTCTTCTATTACTCCTCCTCCTCCTCTTATATTCTCCTCTCCTCTTCTTCTTCTTCTTCTATTCCTCCTCTCCTCATCTCCTCCTCATCCTCTTCTTCTTCTATTCCTCCTCCTCCTCCTCCTCCAGCATTTCCTCTTGGAAAGCGCATCTCCCAATCCAACCTAACCTAACAAAATACTTTCTAGAATTGAAACGCTTTGTTTTTGTTCAGTTTTGTATAGTTGGCAAACTAAAAAAATAAGTGAAGCAAATAGAAGAGTGAAAAGAGTTAACTAGGTCTCGTTTCCTTGATGATTAATCGATGGGCTTTTTTTCTGAAGAAATTGTTTTCTACAACTGTTTCAAACAGTTGCACTAAGAACCTACTGAATTTAACGGACGTTAAATGATGTCACCTAACGGAACCCATGAACCAGCCGGAGATGTAATTTAACGGTAGTTAAATTTAATTTAATTTCGTGCAACAGGTTGTATAACTTGGCTTCATCCCTACAGAGACTGTATAATAACAGTGTGGCCATTGCATGTTACACTTTTGATTGGTTAGCTCATTCAAATCCACCATACTTTTGCCAATTCCCATACGATTTGCATTGAAATGATTCGCAAATCATGTTATGTTATGTTTATCAATTCACTTCTTACCTACAATTTGCCTTTGCCAGTGTTAGTTTTCATCATTTTAAGCTTTCAACACAATACCAAGAGTAGAGAGACAATTTTTAATGTTAGAAAAGTTATTTTTGATGTTGTTTCTCTCGAAATAAGTTTGAAAAATGAGTGAATAGGTTAATATTTGCCTGTAATCCCATATCAAATTCAAAAATTTGGCAAAAGTATGGCGGTGGCGGGATAAAAAGTATTTCAATACACTGTTATGGACCGTGGCGAAGCGTGGTATACTTATTTGGTATATTTCCTATAGGTAATATACCCGGCGATAACCAAATAAGTATACCACGCTTCGCCACTAGTTATGGACCCATTCACACAAATGACCACACTGTTATTATACAGTCTCTGCATGATAGAGAAAAAGTAAAACAGAGAGTTTTACAAGAGTAATGAAAATAATATAAAAGACATGTCAGAACAATGATAAATGTAGAAGGGGGCCCCTGACTAGATCTAACAGGACTTAAACAGTTTCTTCCGGTATTTGTTTCTTTTTTTTCAACTTGCAGTCTACTCTGCAATCTACATAAACGTTCTAAAATAGGCCATCCAGTCCACAGACTACATAGAACGGAGACCAAAACAAGAGCGTGAACAAATTTGAAGAGCAGCCATTAAGGGGACAGATGTTGTTTGAGCTTGGAACAATGCAGAACAAAATAGACCATCAATATATTTCTAGTTATAATGAGATTCATTTAATTTGACGCTTGGCATTAGATGGATAGATAGAGAGATATTATTTCTTTGCCATCGTACTCTACGGTCATCAGCAACGTCAAGAAATAATATCTATCTATCTATCTAATGCCAAGCGTCGAATTAAATGAATGTCACTGTAGATAGTCAATTTATCTTTCTGAAATCAATGAAGACAAGCAAACGTTTATACACTTTTGATGAAACAGCTTATTCATCCACCGAACCAAACAAATTCTACAATATAGCAGGATTCTTTTAACTTGTCAGAAAACAGCTGATTTAACGTTAGTAAACAAGCGTACATCAATCAGCTGTTTTCTGACAATTTAAAAGAATCCTGCTATACTTATTTTATTGGCTAGAATTTGATCATTTTAGATTTTCTAATAAATAAAGACAACTAATTTCTAAAAGCTTACTAGACATTTACTTATTTATTCAGTTACAAATTTATAGCAGTGTAGGTCTATAGCATATTAAGGAGTCAATCTAAAACAAATGGTTGAATGGTACAGTAGCTACAGAAGTGTATAGCAGGATTCATTTAACTTGTCAGAAAACAGCTGATTTAACGTTAGTAAACGAGCGTACATCAATCAGCTGTTTCTGACAAAGAATCGTGCTATGTACAGTAGCATGTTTAAGGAGACATGCTAAAACCATAATTTGTTGTATCTTAAAAACACACAGAAAAGAAGAGGAAAATTCAATCTAGCCATTTTGTTGAGCTCCGTTGCGAAGCACGGGTGGCCTACTATAGTCCTTCCTAAACTGCTATTTACATCTCAAAAGAATTGTATTTCATTTTCTTTTTAATAAACGCTAGCGCGGAACTGTCAATTAGTCTCCAGCATTAAACAAGGGGTCAATGACCTCTCAACTGACTAATCGACAGCAGCTGATGATGTCATCTCATTGAGGCGAAATTGGTCACGGAAACCGATTAAAATTACTGGAACAATACGGAATTAATCTCAAAATAAACTATTTTCCAACAATACAAGCCAAGAAAGAGGAGATTTTACGGTACATGTTGAAATTACACGGTGTTGAAATGTTGCCCCAAAAATCCAGTAATCACCGGGGAAATCAAGAAATATGTTAATCCTATATAAATAAACATAATGTATTTATGTGAGAGTCGAGTAAAAGTTTTAAACAATTACCATGTGTAAAAAAATTTCCGGACTGCATCTGATTTTTTATATTATTTATCAAATATATAAGGCCAGCTAATTATTTATCAGCTAAGCTTTCCAATCTCGTACGGGAAAGAGATACTTTTAATATGTAACACCTAGTTTTAATGTGGTACTTTTAATATGGAAAGCATCAACTAGTTTCTACTACAGAGAGTGTATAGTAACAGTGTGGACATTGCATGTCACACTTTTGATTGGTTAGCTCCGTTAAATCCACCATACTTTTGCCAATTCCCATAAGATTTGCATTGGAATGAAAAGATAATCATAATTATGTTATGATAAGAGATTCACTTCTAACCTACATTTTGCCTTTGCCAGTATTAGGCTAGGCGTACACCGGTTAGTCAAGACAAGACGAGATTAGTCACGTTTAGTCACAGTAATTCACATACTTGCTTATGAAGCAGCACACACCGATGCAATGACTAATCGGTGTGTGTTGCTTCATAAGTATCTATATGAAGTACTGTGACTAAACGTGACTAATCTCGTCTTGTCTTGTCTTGACTAACCAGTGTACGCCTAGCCTAAGTTCTCATTATTTTAAGCTTTTAAAGCAATACCAAGAGTAGAGAGACTATTTTCAATGGAAGAAAAACTAGTTTGATGTTGTTACTCTTAAAATAAGTTTGACAAAATGAGTGAATGGGTTCATGTTTGCCTGTAATCCCATATCAAAATTTGGCAAAAGTATGGCGGTGGCGGGAAAACAAATCATCTCCACATATTCTTATGGAGAGCTTCACACAAATGGCCACACTGTTACTATACACTCTCTGTAGCCAAAGCTATTCCTCACCAACTATACAAGATTATAGAATAAGCAACAAAAAAATCGTGCAACCGTGAAAAAATATCCTTTTTCATACACACAGCCAACACCCTTCATGATTAATTATTCAAACCCTAGCAATGAAAATCACATGTGCGCGCGCACTATCAGGATAATTTATCCTTTTTGTAGAAAGGACCTTCCTGGATCGATGACCTTGTAAAGAGGTCCTGTCTATCCTGTCACACATTGTCTCCTATGAATTTTTATTATGTGTATCAATCCTTCATTACATCGCTTCATGAGTTCTATTATTGTCTAAATACATTTAATTATAGTCATATTCATTTAATTTGGCGGATGGCAAATAGATAGATACTATCTATACACTAGTATAGATAGATAGATAGGTATTATTTTTTTGCCATCAGACTCTACGGTCATCAGCAACGTCAAGAAAACATAAATATTTCTACTGAATAAGAAGACTTGATGTTGTCAAAACCACATATTTAATAAAACAACGAGATACTGCAGTTTCGGTTGTTACACCATTATCAATCTCTGGTAAACTCTGGAGTTAACTGCTGGTATAACTGCAGTGTATCTCGTTGTTTTATTAAATATGTGGTTTTGACAACATCAAGTCTTCTTATTCAGTATGGATAACTACCACAACATCACCTTCACTACTACACAGATAACTATTTTTGCAAAACACTTAAATTAAAGGTAAAATATTCTCTCATATCCATGCCATCCGCCAAATTAAATAAATATTACTATACATGTATATAATTATATCCTCTCTAGGATACATAGGTAACCATTATTACCCTATACTTCCTAAATACTTGTAGACTTCAATAAAGCAACGCAATATTTTTAAATGTATTAGGCTAGGCGTACACCGGTTAGTCAAGACAAGACAAGACGAGATTAGTCACGTTTAGTCACAGTACTTCACATAGTTGCTTATGAAGCAACACACACCGATTAGTCATTGCATCGGCTTCATAAACATCTATGGGAATTACTGTGACTAAACGTGACTAATCTCGTCTTGTCTTGTCTTGACTAACCGGTGTACGCCTAGCCTAATAGGGGTTTACTGATTAACAGTAAAAAATTGGCAAACAATTCAATTTCAAGAAAGTCAAGCTTCAATGTATTAAGGGTACGCCACTTTTCCATCACAAGCTATACTATACCCCGCAAACTATACACCTCCTTTGTTCATGTTTTGTTGAGTCAAGTTTTGCAAATTCTCCAAGGGCTTTTTAATGCGACAAGGGCCTTGTATTTGTGCAAGGAAGGAAGATTTACGGAACTGATGACTAGAATATGCAAAAAATATTGACGGGAAAATTACTTCATGGTGAATGACACAATAACACAACAATGGTATCAATGACTTGTCAATCTAAGTCATCTATCATCTCAAGAACGTTGCAGGCTTTTGAATGGGAATTTTCAAATTTGAAGCACAAATAATGAAGTTGGAGACATTATGGTGTATGGAAGTGTCTTGCTCAGACTCTATAGAAATTGCTTGCTGAAAAATTGTGATTTCTTATTCAAGTTATTGATCCATACCCAGGTCATTTATTGAGGTTTATTAGTAGAGTCTATTTTACTAATTATTGTGAAATTTTAATGAAAACGTTCATAGTGAGTCGATTAAAACTTGTTTTTTAGTCATTAGTATGATGCAATATCTGTTCACCTGGCTACCACTATCATTTAATGAGCTCTTAATAGTCCTTTACATACTTAAGTCATTCAATCTGTTCACAGACGACACAATTTACCTACTATTCTCAATTGTAGTGAAAACACTGGACCAAGTTAGTAAAATTTCTAAGAAAGAATATCTAAAGGACTCGTTTCAAATCCTGACAAACGCATAGCATAGACAACGTTACTCGATTGTACATCTCCTCGAACTCACAATCTGTCAGACAAACGTTTCATGGTCTTCTGATGTTTTAGTCTTTCAAATCTTTTCTCCCTAAAGGTTTTAAGATTTTTGAGCTTTGATTGTGTTCATGAAATCACTGTTACTTATTACTCAGCTGTTTTCATTTTTGCTATAAACAATCAATCAGCTGTTCTCCAGACAATTTGAATCCTTATCTTTGTATATTTTTAGATAAGGAAATTTCTGAAACACCCAAACCTAACCTCAATCTCTCTCTCGGTTTCAGACACTACCAACAATCAGACGACACCGATGACGACATGTCGTGTGGCAGATGGTGCGAGTATGTGCTAGTGGTGGTGTTGGCATCACTGCTTCTGCTGTCAGCCCTCATCCTGGTCCTGTTCTGGGCGCTGTACTATCGCAAAGGATTCGCCTGGCAGGAATCGCCTGAACACCAGTTCAATCTGCATCCCACACTCATGGTGGCTGGGTTCATATCTTTCAGCGGGTTTTGTGAGTAGACGAAATAATATTAAACTGAAATTATAGTGCTTTTTTCATCCTCAAAGACCCCTGAGTGCAGTCCTCACTCATCCTCTTCTTCCTTCTTCTTCCTTCTCCTCCTCCTCCTCCTCCTCCTCCTCCTTCCCTCCTCCTCCTCCTCCTCCTCTTCTGCTACTTCCTCCTCTTCTTCTTTTTCTTCTTCTCTTCTTCTTCTTCTCCTCCCTTCTTCTTCTTCTTCCTCCACCTCCTCCTCTTCTTTCTTCTTCTTCCTCCTCTCCTCTTCCTCCTTCCTCTTCTTTTCTTCTTCTTCCTCTTCTTCTTTTCTTCTTCCTCCTCCTCTTCTTCTTCTTCTCTTCTTCCTCCTCCTCCTCCTTCTTCTTCTTCTTCTCCTCCTCTCCTCCTCCTCCTCCTCTTCTTCTTCTTCCTCCTCTTCTTTCTTTCTTCTTCTTCTTCTTCTTCTTCTTTCTTCTTCTCTCTTCTTCTTCCTCCTCTTCTTCCTCTTCTTCTTCCTCCTCTCTTCTCCTTCTTCTCCTCCTTTTCTTCTTCTTCTTCTCTTCTTCCTCCTCCTTCTTCTTCTTCTTCTTCTTCCTCCTCTTCATCTTCTTCTTCACCTCACCATACTTGTTCTTCTTCTTCCTCCTCCTCATCCTCTTCTTCTTTTCTTCTTCTTCCCTCTCCTCTTCTTCTTTTTCTTCTTCTTCCTCCTTCTATTCTTCTACTGTCAGCCCTCATCCTGGTCCTGTTCTGGGCGCTGTACTATCGCAAAGGCTTCGCCTGGCAGGAATCGCCTGAACACCAGTTCAATCTGCATCCAACACTCATGTTGGCTGGGTTCATATCTTTCTTCTTGTGAGTAGACCTCATCTATTCTTCTTCTTCCTCCTCACCCACTTTTCTTCTTCTTCTTCTTCTTCTTCCTTCCTCCTTCTCTTCCTTCTCTTCTTCCTCCTCCTCCTCCTCTTCTTCTTTCCTCCTCCTCCTCCTCCTCTTCTTCTTCTTCTTCTTCTTCTTCTTCTTCCTCCTTCCTTTCTCCTCCTCCCTCTTCTTCTTCTTCTTCTACTTCTCCTTCCTCTTATTCCTCCTCCTCCTCCTCTTCTTTCTTCTTCTTCTTCCTATCTTCCTCCTCTTCTCTTCTTCTTCCTCTTCTTCCTCCTCTTCTTCTTCCTCCTTCCTTCTTCCTCCTTCTTCTTCTTCTCCTCCTCCTTCCTGTTCTCGCTTTCTTCTTCTTCTTCTTCTTCAATCTGCATTCTTCTTCATATCTTCCTTCTTCTTCTTCTTCTTCTCCTTTTTCTTTCTTTCTTCTTCTTCCTCCTCTTCTTCTTCTCCTTCTTCTCTTCTTCACTCCATCCGCTCCTTCCTTCTTCTTCTTCTTCTTTTTCTTCCTCCATCTTCTCCTTTCTTCTTCTTCCTCCTTCTTTCCTCCTCCTTCTTCTTCTTCTTCCCTCTCCTTTCTTCTTCTTTCCTCGCTTCTTCTCCTCCTTTCTTATTTCCTCCTCTTCTTCTTCTTCCTCCTTCATACTTGTTGTACCTTTCTTCTTCTTCCACTTCTTCCTCCTCCTCCTCTTTTGCTTTCTTCTTCTTCCCTCCTTCTTCTCTCCTCCTCACAGTTTCTTTCTTCTTCTTCCTCCTCCTCTTCTTCTGCTTCTTCTTCTTCCTCCTCTTCTGGGCCTTCTTCTTCTTCTTTCTTCTTCTCCTCCTCTTCCTCCTCCTCTTATTCTTCCTTTCTTCTTCTTCTTCCTCCTCTTCTTCTTCCACCTCCTCTTCTTCTTCTTCTTCCTCCTCCTCCTCTTCTTCTTTTCTTCTCCTCCACCTTCTTCTTCTTCTTTCTCCTTCTTCTTCTCTCCTCTTCTTTCTTCTTCTTCTTCTTCTTCTTCCTTCTTCTTCTTCTTCTTCTTCTTCCTCTTCCTCCTCCTCTTTCTTCTTCTTCTTCTTCTTCCTCTTCCTCTTCTTCTTCTTCTTCCAGTGATAGGTGAACGCTGGAAGTTACTACTTGCCCTCCTTTTTACTGTCTTTAAAATTCACACAAAATAATCTGAAATCGCTTAAAAATAACATGCAAAGCAGACGGAGACTGTTGCATTGTTGTAGCAGACTTTAGCTGCAAGCCCAGGATGCACTGCAACCAGCCTCCAGCGGTCACCTATCACTAAAGCTGCCATATCTCAGTCAATATTGGTCCAATCTTAACAAATAAGGTTCTAATCGATTTGTAATTAGATTTACTAAAAAAAGTTATTCTTGTAAAATTTTCGTAATATCAACGGTTTCCAAGTTATTCAAGAAACAAAATTTTAAATGGCCGCCATTTTGTTCTATGAATTTGAAAAATTGTCATATTTTTTTTGTAGCTCTGTCTAGTTGTCATAAATGTTGGTGCAAAGTTTCAATTCCATATGTTTCACCATTATGGAGATAAAAAATAATAAGTGAAAAAACAAAATGGCAGCTGTGTGAGTAACTAAGGACTTCTGGACAATTTAAATATGATATTTAGATATGGTTTTTACCCAGGAACAATGCCCTAGAGTATTGGTAGGGAGTTCTGAAACACCCTGTATAAAGAAAAACAGCAATACGTGACATCCATTCAATTCAAACCAATCTTTAACAAGAGTAAAGAACGGCAATACATAAATGTGGGTGTAGAAACTAGAACATCAAAGTCTTGACAAAAGCCTATCTTTATAGCGTAATAGAGGGTACTCAGTATATTGAATGATTGTCCCCAAGCCAATTATTAATATATTACCACTAAGAGCATATATGAGGGGGAGACCATTGTTGTTTAGAAGGGTGGAGGGAAGAGGGGGAGTCCAGAGAAAATTGTGGATCATGAGGGGAGAGGGAATTCGTTCAAGAAAAAGTAGTTGAAGATTTTTCAATTGAGAAACTTTCTGGTCCTCTGGGTTACATTGAGTGGTTGCAGAAATTAACATGCTATATAATATAATGCTAGCTTAACCCTTTATAAACAACAAGCGTTAACCCTTTAGGTTGAACAACAAGATTACAAAATGAGACAAGACTGAGATTAGTCACGTTAGTAGACAAGACGAGATCATTTTATAGCATAGTTGCTTATGTGAACACACCGATTAGTCATTGCATAGGTGTGCTTCGCATAAGCAACTGTAATTGTGAAATGACTAATATCTTGTGTCTTGACCAAGTGTACGCTTAGATGAATTATAACATAGAACAACATGCTACTTGTTACAGAGAGAGTCTATACACTCTGTGTATCCCAAACTATACCTATAGATAGATAACAATTTTATTGACGTCAATACACAATAACATGGAATAATATATACACTTTACATCATTTTCTATACAATATCATCAAGTCTGTATTATCTATTATTCTATAAGGTTAAACTATAGGCCAAACTATATAAAAACTGGAAAAACGCACATTGCAATAAACTTATCAGTCCAGTGTGATTCAGTCTTTTTCCTATTTTACAGGACCTCTAATTGTTTATGAAACAGTAGGCCTTTGAGATGCAATCATGTGCCTCTAAACTTTAGTGTTGAATGAAGTGGTCATTTTATAATGATGGTAATTATGCTAATACATCTTCTCTGGAACAATATGATTGTGCTGCTTCCCGTTTGCTTTCTATATAGGCTACAATGCATCGCTTCATGGCATATGCGCGACT
The DNA here is from genome assembly GCA_017141395.1 of Laodelphax striatellus. NCBI lineage: Eukaryota > Metazoa > Arthropoda > Insecta > Hemiptera > Delphacidae > Laodelphax > Laodelphax striatellus. Next base: position 2,636,798 of record CM029543.1, on the reverse strand, counting down.
AAAAACAGGATGTGTCTTATTCAGAAATTAGTCACTCTTTTTTCCTTGCCCTCTCTCTTTCTCCATCTCTCTCTCTGTTATGTACTCTCTCTAAAAACTATCTTCCATTCTTTTACTCTATCTATCTAATTTTATCTGTTCATAACTCTTCCTTTGTCGTCAATTCCAAATAGCCCTTAATTTAGTGCAATTGATGCACTGTTGCAGTTTTAAAATAGGGTAGTGTTTTCCCTCTAGCTACAGAGACTGCTGTATAATAACAGTGTGGTCATTGGGTGTGTATGGGTCCATAACATAGTATTGGAACATTTTTCACATCGCCACCACCATACTTTTGCCAAATTTTTAAAATTTGATTTGGGATTACAGGCAAACATTAACCCATTCACTCATTTTTCAAACTTATTTTAAGAGAAACAACATCAAAAATAACTTTTCTAACATTAAAAATTGTCTCCCTACACTTGATATTGTGTTAAAAAGCTTGAAATGATGAAAACTAATACAGGCAAAGGCAAATTGTAGGTAAGAAGTGAACCACTTTACATAACATATGATTTGCAAATCATTTCAATGCAAATCTTATGAGAATTGGCAAAAGTTTTGTTTTGTGAAGTTCATTTTTATTTCTGCGTTGAATTTTATTATTGTATTGTTATTAAATGTATTGTTGTGTCATATTAAAGGCTCCTATACAATGAAGCTAATCTGCTCCTATGCAATGACTAATCTGTGTGTGTTGCTTCATAAGCAACTATGTGAATTACTGTGACTAAACGTGACTAATGTCGTCTTGTCTTGACTAACCGGTGTACGCCTAGCCTCAAATAGCACAGGTCTGGATTAGGCTTTACAGCAAACACTGAAAACAAAATTACTTTGACCCAACCTAACCTCTTCTGTTACGGCTAGCGCACAAGTTTTAACTTTATGCTAGTCGAGCCACAATATTAATAAAATTACATTGACACTTTGCACATTTACTCACATAACCGATTTTAATATTATACTCAGGGGGACTTGTTTAATTTGTGTAGGTCATATTCAAATGTGTATTTGTCTTCTTCTTCTTCTTTTCCTTTAGCTTTTCCCTATTCGGGGTCGCTATTCCGTATCTTCCTCCTCCACACCATTCTCTCCCCGGCTTCTTCATCTGTCAGCTCCTTTTCCCTGCAACACAGTCTCTCCATCTCCTCCTTGGTCTCCCCACTGTTCTACACCCCTCCACCTGCATTCTACTCACTCGCTTTCCAACGTAGTCCTCTTCCCTCCTCACAACATGACCATACCACTGCAACCTTCTTTCCTGGACCTTCTTTGAACACTCCACCACCCCAGCCATCTCTCTTATCCTTTCATTTCTGATCCTGTCCCTTTTTGTCTTCCCAAGCATCCATCTCAGCATTCTCATCTCTGCCACATCCATCTTCTTCTCCTGCGATTTCTTGACTGCCCAAGTCACACTGCCATAGATCAGTGCAGGTCTCACTACTGTATTTATTTGTATTGGTGTATAATTGTGTATATATGTGCATTTTGTCCATTATTGTTTTGTAACTTTATGGCAAATAAATTTGATTTGATTTGTTACAGCAATGCTGCTCTACCGCATCAGTCGCTGTTGCCGTCAGATCTACGTCAAACTGTTCCACATGCTGTTCCACGCCCTGGCCATACCGTGCATTGTGATTGGCTTCATAGCTGTTTGGGACTCGAAGACGCTGTCTGTTCCACCAATCAAGAACTTCTATTCGATGCACAGCTGGATGGGACTGATCACAATGGGCCTGTTCGCTTTGCAGGTATAGCCTGGATTCTTTTAACTTGTCAGAAAACAGCTGATTTAACGTTAGTAAACGAGCGTACATCAATCAGCTGTTTTCTGACAATTTAAAAGCATCCTGCTAGAAGAGGTAACAGAACACTGAGCTAAAATATCCATCTGGAGGTAGCTTAAGCTAGGGCTGCTAGCAGGATTAGGCTAGGCGTATTGTTAGCGCGCTACTGTTAATAGCCTGCTAGTACTGTAAAGAACAATCGTATAGTTGTTACTTGTGGTCTTGCCCCAAGAACGCTCGTATATTTTCGACTATAATGATTTTCCCCTAATCAGCCAATTCATGTTTGCTTCAACATTTATAGCATAGGCCGTGTCTATTCTATACACTGAGCTAAATATATATCCATCTGAAGGTAGCACAAGCTAGGAGCTGTATAGAGACCCGTGTTCCGTCTTTTTGTCATGACTAATTATTTAATGTAATTAGTATTTAATTAATTGATTATTACTTGTTTTTAACTCTTGGACCATGTATAGAATTTGAAAGAAATCACAAACTATACGAGCTTTGCTATTATTTGGCTACAATAACAGTAGCGCTGACTTTGGAGCCCTGACAGCCTCTCACGATCAATAAAGTGACGGCCCTGAACTTAGTGTAAGTGCATTAAAGCATCTCAACAGCTCATATAATCTTGTCTCCTCTCACAGTTCACTCACTCTCGCTCTCTCAAACAGCTCATTACGGAGCAATAAGCAGGCAACTAGCAACATATGAATCATATGATTGTCCTACCTATGAACAAACAGGCCAATGCACCTAAAGCAGCTGTTTCGGTGTGCATTGAAAACTCATATGACAATCATAGAACACAGGTAGACAATCAATGATCAATATGTTGCTTATTGCTGGTGTTATAAAGGCAAGAAACAGTAGAGATGTTTGCTTCTTCTTATGTGAAGATAGGGAAGACCGTGTCTATTCTATGCATGGTCTATGTCGTACACCGAGCAATAAGCAATAGAAAGCACATATGGATCATATGATCGTCTTTTACAAACCAATAGTTCAATGCACACCGAAACAGCTGCAGGTGCATTGACTATTGTTTCATCGGGTAGACGATCATATGACCCTAATATTATCGCACCATTGCTCGTGTACGGTATCAATGAGAGATGTTTGCTCATACTTCATGTGAAGATAGAGGGCAGTGTCTATTCCTTACATTACATTACTGTTCTATACATGGTCCAAGCCTTTGAACGATCTACTATCTCCTATCTATGTTATCGTCCTCAGGAAAACCTGATCAACATATTTGTGCATTTTTCAGTTTGTGGTGGGATTCTTCAGCTTACTGATCCTGAACGATCTACTCTTATCTCTTATCTATGTTATCGTCCTCAGGAAAACCCGTATCAACCATTTTGTGCGATTTTTCAGTTTGTGGTGGGATTCTTCAGCTTCCTGATCCTGAACGATCTACTCCTATCTCTTATCTATGTTATCGTCCTCAGGACAAACTGTATCAAACATTTTGTGCCATTTTTCAGTTTGTGGTGGGCTTCTTCAGCTTCCTGATCCTGCTGTGCTGCGAGGGTGCGATGGCCTAAGCCTTGAACGATCTACTCCTATCTCCTATCTATGTTATCGTCCTCAGGAAAACCCGTATCAAAACATTTTGTGGCATTTTTTCAGTTTGTGGTGGGCTTCTTCAGCTTCCTGATCCTGAACGATCTACTCCTATCTCTTATCTATGTTATCGTCCTCAGGAAAACCCGTATCAACCATTTTGTGCCATTTTTCAGTTTGTGGTGGGCTTCTTCAGCTTCCTGATCCTGCTGTGCTGCGAGGGTGCAACGGCTGCCTTCAGAGCCGCCCTGGTGCCGATTCACGCCAGCTTCGGAGTGACGACATTCATGTTGGCTGTTGCCACCTGTCTGACGGGTCTCACACAGAAGGCGATTCTACAATTCGGGTTAGTATTGGTTGGTTTTCAGCAGTCTACAGTTTGAATAGAACTAGTTGTCACTTGGCCTGGTCACTTACTAGAACCCTTTTTGTCAGAAAGCGTCCGATGTCCGAACAGCTGACCATTTGATTCAATGTTAGCATTTCAGATGATCGGTCGTTTTCTGACAAAAACGGTTCTAGTGAGTGACCAGGCCAAGTGATAACTTGTTTTCAAACTATGAGCATAGAGTAACTATACTGTTATCTGTGCTATGAGGAGTAGCTGATAGACCTGATCAGCCCGCTCTAGTGAGAGAGAGTGAACAACCTGGGGGGATTTTAACCATTGTGAGATAGGAACAAAACACGATTTTGGGATAGAATTCAATTAAATCAATCAATACGTTATTGATATCTATTATTTAGTGGTTTCAAGGTGTTTTAATGAATGTATTAATTGGATTAAAGTACTTTTATCAGAATTTTCGTCATCTTGTTGCTAGACTCTTCTTGCTAGGTTAGGATTTTGAAGTTTGAACTTCCCGCTATGTGTAACCATTGGTATCGTATGTATGATAAACATTATTATTCCAGAGACATAAATTATTTCACACAAATAATATTTAATTCAATTACAACATTATATTTACATCTTATATTTTCCATATTTGATCTATTTACGTTCAATATTATATTTTATATCAGTATGTATCTCACTCTTTTTTGGAAAGGAATGCTTTTGGAAAGAGGATCAAATTAAAATTATCTTTGTTTCTTTTCTCTTAAAGAGACAACTGAAGTGTTCTTGAACATCCTAGCTTTGATTTTATAAGTTACTAGAATATTTTGGCTGAATATTTATTAAATACGATGGGTTTGAAAATAGGCATTTTTACATTTGATTCAATAATAACCTATCTTCAATTCCCCCAGGTTGTTCCTCTGTCTCTCACTTGAGCGCGCTAATGTTTGGCAGCTACTTCTCAATAAGCCCAAAGTGCAAAGCACTGCTTGCACTGTTTAGACATTTTTGGCCATTACACTTTGGCATGTTCTACTGTAATCAACTCTACACTACAAAAACCTCAATATTGGAACATATTTGCTTACATAATTATAAAGGTAGGTTTTCGTTACTGCGACAAAGTGCCGCAGCGGAGCCCGAACCAGCGTTGCCAGATGCAATTGATGAGAAATCCCAACTATTTATAGTGGGGATTTTTCGAATCGAAAACCCACCTTTAGGCTGTGTATGGAACAATATTTTTAGTTGGCATTTCAGTTTTCAAATAGAATTTTTTCAAGATTCAATTTCGATATTTAAAATCTTCATAGTCTACCTATCCATTTTAAACCCCTATCCACTTTAATTTTGAATTTATTCATTTATTTTCAGCATCTTTATTATTTATTTTTCAGCAAACCCTATACTGAAGGATTCACCTATGAAAGCCTATTGATGAACATAATAGCAATGGTTCTGGTAGCATGTTCCATTGTCGTGTCTTACGCACTGAATAGGGTCGATTATTTCAAGTATCAGGGACGTATACTGGTACCAGCCGATGGCGATATGTGACAAACAAAACTGTGATTTTTTAATAACCATCATGGTTACTTCCAATAACAGTTATTTTTCAAACACAGTTACTTTGATTGCGAGTTCAACAACCATCAAACTATAACTGTGATTATTTTCTCACAGTCACTGTTACTTTTGATGATTGAAAAACATCAATAATTTATATACAAGGGACTATAATAATTAAAGTTATAATTGTGATTATTTTCTCACAGTCACTGTTACTTTTGATGATTGAAAAACATCAATAATATATACCAGGGACTAAGATACTTAAAAATCTCATTTACGTACATTCTATGATATATCAGTGATAGATAGCGTACTATTGATAACTAGACTACCTATTAGGCTAGGCGTACACCGGTTAGTCAAGACAAGACAAGATTAGTCACAGTAATTCACATAGTTGCTTATGAAGCAGCACACACTGATGCAATGACTAATCGGTGTGTGTTGCTTCATAAGCAACTATGTAAAGTACTGTGACTAAACGTGACTAATCTCGTCTTGTCTTGACTAACCGGTGTACGCCTAGCCTTAGTTTTCAGAAACAATCACAACTAATTTCAACAACTGTTGATAATAATTATTTTTTAGAACTTTTATCATTTTTAGGAGCACTAGGTATTATAATATTAAAATACGTTATATTCTAGGTACTTGTTTAAATCTTGACTGTGATTTTCCAGTAAAAATGTAGTACCTAACTTACTTTTGATCTCTGAAAAATGGGATTTAAATACTTTAAATAGGTGTTAATGTAAATGGATCTGAATACCTGAATGGATCTAGAATAGGCCTACTGTATTGCCCTTTTTTCTAACATGACAATATTAAAATAGTAATGATATAATGATAATAATATCATGATAATAATATCTTGATTGAAGATGCAAGAAATTATGCGATATCAAATCAGCTGACTAGCAATCATAGGTTGCTTGGTTTGATTCCTGCCTGCAGAAAATATTTTTGTAACGACAATGACATTCATTTAATTTGACGCTTGGCATTAGATAGATAGAGAGATATCATTTCTTGACGTTGCTGATGACCGTAGAGTACAATGGCAAAGAAATAATATCTCTCTATCTATCTAATGCCAAGCGTCAAATTAAATGAATATCACAGTAGTAGCAATGATGTTTAAAGGTGGGTTTTCGTTACTGCGACCGAGTGCCGCAGCGGTGCCCGACCCAGCGTTGCAATTGATGAAAATCCCATTTATGATGGGATTCTTCATCAGCATCTACAAATGTGTCAACCTTTCAACTATTTCCATTGTTAATTATCTTGCAATTTTCAAAGCCTAAAGAGTATTTTTGATAGAACCATTTAGATTTTTGTTACATTAATTTTATAATTTATTTTATCAATTTTACTTTGTTCATTAAACAATTCTATATTGTGTTCACAGTTATTATTATTTTCAATTATGTTTTTATTAAATCTATTTTAAGAATAAAAAAACTACAGATTTTTACTGGTTCCTCAACTCCAACTTGTAAAAAAATGTATAAATTTAAAACGGTTGAGGGTTAGTCTGAGTTGTAGTTGTAGTATTTTCTAAGGGGTGTTTCAAAAAGGACGCACTTCAAGTTGATGGAAAATAATTAAAATAATATCGTCATATGTAAGTGAAAATAGAGTTATTTCTACTTAGAGTGTTTTTAAAATAGTGTGATAAACAAAGCGTTAATAAAGAGTACACTAGAACTAATACAGAGTGGCACAAAAAGAATGGATGGATTTGAGTAGGATAATATCAGTGTAGTGGAGCTGTCTGTGACCGCAGAGCGACACCATTTTGTAGATTAAAGTATCCAGTTTTAGTAACAATTGCGCAATTGACCTTGCAAAATCGCATATTTGCTGTTGAGCAACATTTCCAAAAGAATAAATCTGCAATCGTCGTTCAACGGAGCTTTAGCAGAGAGTTTTAAGTCGAGCTTATTGGCATGTGATTCTTCTCTACTTAAAATCAAGTTAACCGTCGTAAATATCGTTACATTGAAGATTTGAATACTGCAATACATGAAAGAATTGCTGCTGTATCAAAAGTTAAGGACCAATTTGAGGCTTTTAATGAGCATTGACGCATTAAGGGCTCCATCTTTCCTATGTAATTTTTAAAAAATACGCTAATTTTTTGGAATTTTTCATACAAATTCTCAAATTGGGTAATTTACTTAGTATTTTGGTGTAAGGAAGATGAATGTATGATGAATATAAACTTTCTTATAACACTTTAAAAAACATCCGTTCTTTATATAATTTATAACTTTATATTTAATAACACCCTGAACATTATATTTTGAGGAAAATATTTTCCCTTTGCAGTAAATATTCTCCCTTAAACTTTGAAGTGTGTCCTTTTTGAAACACCCCATATTTTCTATTATACTTTACTATTATACAGTAATAAGTTCACCAAGTTGAGTCATCAAATGAAAAATGGTAAAATCATTTGTCAAACTAAAATTTACAGCTTATACACCTAGATTAGAAATACATTGCACAAAATGCTTTTTGTAAAAAGTGATTCTGCACTCTTCTAATATATGCTTTCTCTTTTTCTGTTTGTTTTCTGGTGATTGGGTCAACCTCTTCCTAATGTACAACACAAACCTACTCTGGCACAAATCAAAAATCACCATGCACCATATGCTGTCTGGATTCTGGACGATTTCTAAACTCTGGGCTTCTGCGCTTTGGACCTCCTCTGGGACATTCTGGGACATCATCACTTGAATCTGGACCATCTCTGAACCATCTTGGGCTTTGGACCTTTCATGGATCTGGGACATCTTGTCACCCCCAACACAAAAACTTTAATGCCTCCCTATAACCTGATCCTCGACAACCTTCTCTCCAAATCCTTCTCATTTTCTCCTCCTCCTCCTCCTCTGCATCATCCTTCACCCTCCTCCTTCTCCACAACCTTATTACTTCCTTTTTACAAAACACTTCTCTTCTCATCTCTTTCACAACCTCATCTTCTCTCCATCCTTCTTCTTCTTCTACTTCATCTTCTTCTTTCTTCTACTACTACTTCTTCTTCTCCTTACTTTCTCCCTCTTTTTCTCCCCTTTCACCACTTTCAAACTCCCTTCTCTCCTACTGAACCTCTATCAAGCACCACTTCCTTCCTTTTCTCCTCCTCCTTTTTCTCCTCCTCCTATTCCCACCTCCTCCTCATCCTACATTTACGTTTTCCTTCTTCACCTCCTCCTCATCCTACATTTCTCCTTTCTCCTCATCATCCTACATTTACCTTCTCCTTCTCTTCCTCATCTAGATCCTTCGCCTCCTCATCCTATATTCCTCTTCTTCTTCTCCTCCTACTCCTCTTTCTACATTTCCTTCTTTTCTTCCTCCTCTTGAAACCTCTTTTCATCAAACACCTCCTCCTCCCTCCTCTCATCCTCTCCTCCTCCTCTCCTCTCTTCCCTCCTCCTACCTCTTCTTCCCTCCTCTTACTCCCTCCTCCTCACACTTCTCCTATTCCTCCTCTCTCATCCTCCTCCTCCTATTCCACCTTCTACCTCTTCTTCTCCTACTCTTCCTACCACTTCTACTCCTACCACCTCTTCTACTCGTCCTACCTCTCCTCCTCCTCCTACATTTCCCTTCATTTTCTCCTCCTCTTGAACCCACTCTTCCTCCACCGCCTCCTCCTCCCACCTCTTCTCCTCCTCCTCCTCTCTCCTCATCATCCTCCTCCTACTCCCTACACTTCTTCTCCAATACTCTGCAACTTCCTCCTTGCTCCTCCTCCCTCTTCTTCTCATCCTTCTTATCTTCCTCCTCCTTCCTCTCCTCCTCCTCATCCCTCCCACCTCCTCCTCCTCCCCTCTCCTCCATACAGCAAGGACTACGCCAGCTGGCCGGAGGAGAGCATCATAATGAACGCGCTGGCCATGGTACTAGTCGCACTCGGCATCCTGGTCAGCTACGCAGTGCGACGCGACTCAGTCGGACGACGGCCCGGTAGCAGCAGCAGCCAAGATGGCGGCAAGTTTATCAGCGAACGATTATAGGGCAGGGTAGAGCCGTTGGAACAGCTAGAGCCGGCTAGATTTTGAAAAACTGTTCCACAACGCACACAGTAACAACATGCTACAGAATGAAAACTGTTCCACAACTCACACATTAACATCATGCTACAGAATGAAAACTGTTCCACAACGCACACATTAACATCATGCTACAGAATGAAAACTGTTCCACAACTCACACTGTAACAACATCATGCTACAGAATGAAAACTGTTCTAGAATTCACAGTATAACATCATGCTACAGAATGAAAACTGTTCCACAACTCACACTGTAACAACATCATGCTGCAGAATGAAAACTGTTCCACAACTCACACAGTAACATCATGCTGCAGAATGAAAACTGTTCCACAACTCACACTGTAACAACATCATGCTGCAGAATGAAAACTGTTCCACAACTCACACAGTAACATCATGCTGCAGAATGAAAACTGTTCCACAACTCACACTGTAACAACATCATGCTGCAGAATGAAAACTGTTCCACAACTCACACTGTAACATCATGCTGCAGAATGAAAACTGTTCCACAACTCACAGTAACATCATGCCGCAGAATGAAAACTGTTCCACAACTCACTGTAACAACATCATGCTGCAGAATGAAAACTGTTCCACAACGCACACTTAACATCATGCTACAGAATGAAACTGTTCCACAACTCACACTGTAACAACATCATGCTGCAGAATGAAAACTGTTCCACAACTCACAGTAACATCATGCTGCAGAATGAAAACTGTTCCACAACTCACACTGTAACAACATCATGCTGCAGAATGAAAACTGTTCCACAACTCACACTGTAACAACATCATGCTGCTGTTCCACAACTCACACAGTAACATCATGCTGCAGAATGAAAACTGTTCCACAACTCACACTGTAACAACATCATGCTGCAGAATGAACCACAACTCACTGTAACATCATGCTGCAGAACTGTTCCACAACTCACACTGGTAACATCATGCTGCAGAATGAAAACTGTTCCACAACTCACACTGTAACATCATGCTGCAGAATGAAAACTGTTCCACAACTCACACTGTAACAACATCATGCTGCAGAATGAAAACTGTTCCACAACTCACACTGTATCATGCTGCAGAATGAAAACTGTTCCACAACCTCACACGTCATGCTGCAGAATGACTGTTCCACAACTCACACAGTAACATCATCATGCAGAATGAAAACTGTTCCACACACAGTGACATCATGCTGCAGAATGAAAACTGTTCCACAACTCACACTGTAACAACATCATGCTGCAGAATGAAAACTGTTCCACAACTCACACAGTAACATCATGCTGCAGAATGAAAACTCCCACAACGCACACATTATCATGCTACAGAATGAAAAACTGTTCCACAACCTCACTGTAACAACATCATGCTGCAGAATGAAAACTGTTCCACAACTCACACAGTAACATCATGCTACAGAATGAAAACTGTTCCACAATTCACAGTATAACATCATGCTACAGAATGAAAACTGTTCCACAACTCACACAGTAACAACATCATGCTACAGAATGAAAACTGTTCCACAACTCACACTGTAACAACATCATGCTGCAGAATGAAAACTGTTCCACAACTCACACTGTAACATCATGCTGCAGAATGAAAACTGTTCCACAACTCACACTGTAACAACGTCATGCTGCTGAACGGTTGCAGCGTGACGTCACAAACACACACACAAACACACACAAGTACCTAGGGCTCTATAAATACTATTAGTCTTTATACTAAAGTCTTATAAAGTATTAAAGTATACTAAAGTATTTATACTAAATACTATAAAGTCTTTATAGAGCCTTACAAGTACCCCAGAAACATCAGCAGAACAATTTCAGCGTGAGCAAAACACACAAAAACTATAGCACGATCCATATTATATAGCAGGATCCAATTAACTTGTTATAAATCAGCTGATCGACGGGCATATGATCACAATAGTAGGTTATAATGAGAGTTGAACAAAAGAGCCAATCACAGCGCAACATAATTCATTCGAATATGCTATTGTCTTCTATAGATTTATTAAGTTGCAAATTACATATAGCGGGATCCTTTTTACTTGTCAGAAATCATATGATCACAATACTTAACCTACAAATGCTGAATCTCGCAGATTATTGAAAAGGTCTTTCAAAACTTATTCTTTGAAAAAGGCTTCTTGAAAAAGGTCTTTTAAAGACTGGTCTTTAAGACTTTCAAGCTATTTTGATTGTGTGTCAAATCACTGTTTAATTATTACTGGATCGCTGATTTGGCTGACAAGTTAATTGATCCTGCTGTAACTTGTCAGAAATCAGCTGTTTTGGTAATAATTGAACAGTGATTTCGACACAATAATCAGAAGTCTTGAAAGTCTCAAAGACAAGTCTTTAAAAGAATAACTTTTTAAAAGACCTTTTCAATAATCTGCGAGATTCAGCATTTGTAGGTTAAGTATTGTGATCATATTATGCTCGTCGATCATATGTTTTATGACAAGTTAAACGGATCCTGCTATAAGTTCGACGCTAACTTTCCATTTGGAAACTATCCATGAATAAACACACAGCAGAATGATTGCAGCATGAGTGAAACATGCTGAACTAACCTAGAAACAAACATGAACAATTGCAGTGTGATTGCACACAAGTTCCCCTAAGGCTAGGCGTACACCGGTTAGTCAAGACAAGACAAGACGAGATTAGTCACAGTACTTCACATAGTTGCTTATGAAGCAACACACACACACACCAATAATTATTAGTCATTGCATCAGTGTGTGCTGCTTCATAAGCAACTATGTGAATTACTAAACGTGACTAATCTCGTCTTGTCTTGTCTTGACTAACCGGTGTACGCCTAGCCTTAGATTCACAAACTATAGTAGGAACTCAGTAGGAACACTTTTATGACTATTTGAAAAATAGGAGAATAAGAAGAATACTTCGACAAAGAGTGGATTGTAACTCAGTTCAAATGTGGAATATCCTGAAGTGTACATACAAAATTAACTACAAAATGGTTCTTTCAATAACTTCAGATCCTCAAGTCTGGGTTAATATTGTAGCAGAAATTCATAGAGGATACCAAATAAGTGTGAGTTTAATGAAAAATAAGTATAAACCTGTATTCTGCAAAATCAAAAAACTGTCATAAAACATTGCAATATGTTATGTGAAATTGAGTGAGATTTTGCAATGCAAAAAGTAACCAACCTTCATTCATCGATTTACTAGAGATAATTACTGGTTACCACTTGAAAAATCTTCAATTAAATACTCTAACACACCAATATATAAGACAAATCAAAAGAAAAATGATTATACTATCACAAGAGGTATATATGTAGTTATTATATCTTGATTATACAACTGTTTGGAATATTTATTGTTACTTTGACTATTCTATTTATGGAAATTTATATTTGTTATACACGCTGTTTCAAAGTTTATTGGGGAATTTTATTGTTCAAGTTTTGTTAAATGACAAGAGAAACTCCAAATATTGGTTCAAAACTTTTTATACAATGTACCTACTACATATAAGATTGATTTGGTATTTTTCTACTTGATTTGATATTTGACAGTCCTACATATATTTTATAATGGGTTATACTATTTTTAAAATTTCTATGGATGTTTTAGATCACAAAGAGTGAGCTTCTATGGTAGATATTATAATCTATGGTAGATAGAATGGATAATCCTTGGAAAATATGAAAGATAATTGAGAATTTTTGTTAAATTTCAAAATAGAGTAAACCTAACCTTAATCAATCTTGAAACCAGAGTTAGATAGAATTCAATCCTCCGTTACCATAATCAATCAATACATTATTGATGATAGACGGTGTAAATAAATCATCTTTAAACTATATTGAATACTATTATTATAATTGCAGTTTTTGGACCAATTCAAGCAACTATTTATAATAAATTATGTAGAAGAAAATATAGATATTTGCCACTGTCCTATTAACGTTAATATTATATTACTATTGTAGAATATCAGGTTTCAATTAATTAGAGGCCAGAGATGCATTTTAAAAGTATTAACAATGAAGAGAGTGATAAGTTATTAGAAAAATTAATAATTTTACAAGTTTTAGGAAAGAGGTTGTGAAACATGTTGTCCAATATACATGTTCTACCAAATATTGGTTGCTACAAAATAGGAAATCCAGGTATTAAATAATGTTCTATGTTTAAAAAATCTGTGAAATTTGCTTTTTGTAAGAAAATATCCGATATAATCTTCTAATCTATTTTTAATAAATACAAGGGTTGTTCAGAAAGTAGACTACAAGAGACATATGGCAACACCGCATCGAGTGATAACATCCATTGCAATAAAGGAGCTCGCATTGAAAAACAATCCCACTACTTTTGGAATCACCTTTGTATAAGCCACTGCCAGTTGAATATAATTATACCAAAACGAAATTCCTCTCATTTCATTAATGTACTGTATATATACATGAAAACATACCGCCATTCAATGTAAATAGGACTCTTTCATTGTCGAAAAACCCTGATAGGTATTCCCACTAGGTTGGCAAATCTTTCTTGGTTCTATTGTAGCTAGCCTCAAACAGGGTGACCAAAATAGAACGTCTAGTCTCTTACAGTGGCACCAAGAAAGATCAGTGGCTAGCTTCAAACAGGGTGTCCAAAATAGAACGCCTAATCTCGACCGCGGTCTAGTCTCATACAGGGGCACCAAGAAAGATCAGTAGCTAGCCTCAAACAGGGTGACCAAAATAGACCGCGCCTAGTTTCATACAGAGGCACCAAGAAAGATTACATTGTAGTATCACCCACCAAAAAAACAAACATTCAAGCTCATTATGAATCTAAGACTCTTATAGGAACCCAAGAAAACGGTTCAAATTTTTACACTGACTTAGATTTACTTAAATTTTCTATGTGGTAGAAAGAAAAGCTCAACTATGCTTGTTTTACTAGAATAATTGTGTAAAAAAATATACTAAAATTATTACTGTCTTGAAGTATTATCGTAATATATACTTAGCGGGTAGAAAACAGTTATTATTGTGCTACAACATAAAATTATTCAACTACTAATTATAATATGAAAGCTTATAACAATTCTATCATAGCGGTGAAAATTTGATGTTTTTATACTATGTGAGGCAACATAAAAGGTGGGAGATTGGTACCAAATTTAATGATTTTTTAATTGTAGAAAAATCATGAATTATGTAGATTGTTTCCGAAAAAACTTTACAAACTCGAAAATTCATGAAAAATTAATTGAAATGTAAAAAGCTGGCTATATTGTTGATTTATAAAACTATTTAGCAGTATTTCAAATATTTTTCTCATGAACTTTCAAAGTTGTTAAGTTTTTTTATGAAACCTCCAGTATATATATAATAAAAATCTATAATATGAGTGAAAAGCCACAAATATACAGATATAATAAATTTATTAGGTTAGTTACTTAGCTTCTCTATAGATATAGCTTAACACGTTGAGTGCTATACGGGTCTCCCGGTTCCCGTACGGATCGTCAGACCCTGCTATGCTTAATGGTTGTGAAAACACCAGTGGTGCTAAATGCTTTTTTTGCATTATTTGATCATTAATCACGTTCTCAATCACATTACTGTTTTTTTTTCTCCATAAATAGGTATTGTAGGCATAAAAACCAGTACGGGACCATAAAGCCCCGTATAGCACCAGAATGATGAATTTGATTCTTCATCTGTTGCTCATAGGGATAGGTGAGCATAACATTTTCACATTTCAACTTATGATTTGATGTTGTAACAAAAATTCATTTTTCATTGTTCATTGCACCGGTAAGGGCATTTGTGCAGAGAGAAAAAGAGAAAGAAAGCGAGGTGAGAACGAGGAGGAGGAGAATGAGAAGATTTAGAACGGAAAGAATGAGGAGAGTGGATGGAAAAGAGGGAGAAGAAAAAGGGAAAAGAAGGAGAAGAAGAAAAAGGAGAGAAAGAAAAATGAGACAAAGATTGGAAAAAAGAAGGAGAAGCAGGAAAAGGAGAAGAAGGAGGAGGCGAATATGGTAGAGAAGGAGAAGAAGGAAAAGGAGGAGAAGAAAAATGAGGAGAAGCAGGAAAAGGAGGAGAAAGAAGAAAGGAGGAGAAGGAGAAAACGGAAAAGAAGAAAAAAGGTGAAGAAGAAGAAGGAGGAAGAGGAATAGATGGAGAAAGAAGGATAACGAAAAGATGAAGAAGGTGAAAGAAGAAGAACGAGAATAAGGAGATCGAGAAGATGAACGAGAAGAAGGAGAAGAAGAACGAGAAGGAGAAGAACGAGAAGAAGAAAAAGAAAGAAGAAGAATGAGAAAAAGGTTGAAAAGAAGGACGAGAAGGAGGAGAAAGGTGAAGAAGGAGGAATAAAAAGATTAAAAAGAGGAGGAGAAGGTGAAGAAGGAGGAATAGGAGGAGAAAGGAGATGGTGAAGAAGGAGAAGAACAAGAACAAGAAAAGAAGTAAAAGGCTTATTATTTCTCAAAATTCACGTAATATTGTTTACCAATTGTTTGAAGACCATCAAATATTTTATCGTCTTATCTGTCTCAACTTCACGCTGGAATACATAATATATTTACTATTATTCACATAATTATTTGCACACATAAGTGGATGAGATGACATCATGTTTCTATTATTTCTCCATGGCAGACTGTTTACTTTGCAAGTATACAAACAAATCAATCAACAAGCAGCGTTCTTACATTCTTTCCCTATTACTCCATCATGTCCCCACTCTACAAAATTCATTCATGATTTTCTAAGTACAGTCTGCATGCTTCACAAAAGCTGGAGATGCGTGCTATGGGAAATCAAATCACATATATTCATACTCTTTATAGTACCAGTGTGTTTGGCTCGAAAAGTTAATAGATTCGCTACCAGATGGTAGTATTGTGCAGATGGCATGCGGAACCGGGAGACCCGTATAGCTTTGATTGACCAAGCAGTGTACGGGATATAGGAGACCTGTATAGCACATGCAGCTGGCTCTAAATTTTGCTGTCGCGCTTAACGTGTTAATAGTGAAGAGACGTGTAATATTATTGAGGCTGAGTACTAGATTTTTTGTTAAAATTATGTTTGGAGTCCATTATTAGATTGAAAATGAAAAAAAAAACTTTTGGCGCATTCCTTTCTACTGTGTTTCCATCACTGCGAGATTTGATGTGAAATCCAGAGGAAACTCACACTGATACAAGTCTGTTGCAATGATACAACTGTATTCCCAAACGATACAGTACTGAGCAAGCAAGCGGCGCTTTGCGCTGCACGGGGTAAACTCGTTAGATTGAAAATTATTTTCTAATCATAATATTAATAAGACTATCAAGGGTTTGATAAAACATTGCAAACATAAAACTTTCGGTGGGTTCCGAACCACCAGTCAAAAAGTTGAAATAAACAATACCCAAATGTTCAAACTTTACTTTAAACAGAATATTTTTGATATTGGAAAACTATTCATTACATCTATACAGAATGTTTGTGATTCTACTCATTTGGAAAACTATTCATTTATTATATCTAGTAACTGATAACCTAAACTAAATTTTCCAAAATTTCCCCAATATTGGAGAAAAATCGAGTACTCAGCCATAAATTTCGTAGAGTTTATAAAAAATCAATTTAAAATTTCGTTTTTCATGATCAAATCCATTATTACTGTGTGAAATGTTTATTCAATATCTCTAGAGAATTGTTGTAAATTGAAATTTTTATTTACGTTAGTGGAAAATTATTTAATAGTTTATAATTTGCGCTCTGGAAAAGTCATATATAGATATATATTATCTACTACTAGTGGTAGTTTATTCATAATTTTATTATTTATATTAAATATTTATGATAAAGCGATTAGGATTAAAGTACAAATTTTGTAAATGTTTCCTTAATTAATAAACGTTTCAAATATTGAAGTGTGTGAGTTTCAGATTCAAGTTGTATATATTTGCTCCTTTTTTGTAGCCTGTATTTATTTATATAGCAGGATTCTTTCAACTTGTCAGAAAACAGCTGATTTAACGTTAGTAAACGAGCGTACATCAATCAGCTGTTTTCTGACAATTTAAAAGAATCCTGCTATAGATTTCTAGCTGATGTAGCAGCAATGTAACACTGTAAGGCTAGGCGTACACCGGTTAGTCAAGACAAGACGAGATTAGTCACGTTTAGTCACAGTACTTCATGGTTTGCTTGTGAAGCACACACCGATTAGTCATTGCGTCGGTGTGTGCTGCTCATAAGCAGCTATGTGAATTATTGTTACTAAACGTGACTAATCTCGTCTTGTCTTGACTAACCGGTGTACGCCTAGCCTAAGGCAGATGTAAGGAGTGAGGTTACGCTAGAATGTATCGGTCCAGCTGACAAGTGCAGTCTATTCGAAAAACATAACAGCTGACATTACAGTGTATTTCTAGTAAGATACAGTCGTATGTTTTTGAAACCAACAAACATGTCTGTTTACTCCTCACCGCTACGCTTGTTCCATTCAACTGCCTTAGGCTAGGCGTACACCAGTTAGTCAAGACAAGACGAGATGAGTCACGTTTAGTCACAGTACTTTACATATAGCTGTTTATGAAGCAACACACACCAATTAGTCACTGCATCGGTGTGTGCTGCTTCATAAGCAACTATGTGAAATACTGTGACTAATCTAGTCTTGTCTAGTCTTGACTAACCGGTGTACGCCTAGCCTAAGACAAATTCTACTTCTAAGAACATATCCTCTTTATACAAATCTATTCATCACTGGCTAAGCTGGACGCACACCGACAAGGCATTTTAGTGATGGGAGGCAAAACACGATTTCTGAAAAGGTTTTGATGAGTGTGCGGGCTCCCGTTGAAATACATGCATTTCATTTTGTCTCGGAGCAGTAAAATGCCTCATTAGTATGCGTTCAGCCATCTATAGAAGAGCATTGAGAAACAGATAACAAGGAAAATGCAGGTGGATTGTATTTTTCATCATTGCAATGAATAGATTGTTTAAAAAAATTGAATTGAAAATTTGATATTTGTAGTAAGAATACAAAAGATGAAAAGATTAAGAACACCTGAGTTGAGCAACCGTTTTCTGGGGAAAATCATCCACAACATAGGAATGAACAAGGAATAAAAAATAAAATTAAAAAACACAAATTTGAAACAACTCCGAAATAACTATAATAATATCATCAACAAAACATGATTACAATTCAGAAGAAATAAAACTGATCAACATGAAAATATGCTCTGTATTGAGCAGTAAATTGAAGCTTTGTAGGCATAAATAGGACAATAAATATATTATACAAGGGTTCAAAAAATAAATAGGGAGCGAAAAGAAGAATAGTTGACAATGTGAACATGAAGAATAAATTAAGAGAAAATAAAGGAAAATTGTTGACAAGAATGAGAAAATAAATAAAGGACGTCTAATGAATCAACTATGAAATCTTCCTAGAATAACCGCTGGATCTCAAATACATTCCACAATGCAGAAACAATTTTTAAACACACAAAATGAATACTGATCAAGACAATCCTTTTCGAGATTAATATTTTATTAAAATATAATCTGAATACTGTGTACAACGATATTGTTGTCAACTACATATCCCAACACCACTGTCCGATAACGTTTGATCTTTTTTTAGGTTATGTTGCAAACTTTTTAGGTTATGTACGAAAGCTACAACCAATATGGCGTCGACTAGTTGTGTCAGCTTGATCCAGAGTGCGCGAGCGCACACACACACACCTATCAGCTGACCAAGATGGCGGCAAAAACAGCTGATCTAGGAAATGGATTTGGAGGTTATGTTGACAACTGCAACTTGTTGTTTAGGCGGCAGCCTTCTGGTGTAGACTATCAGTGGGCAATTGTGGCTCGCCTTTTTTGGCGAAACCCGATAGGAGTTTTTTGATTTCGGCAATCGCACGACCTGGGTTGAGACCCTGCAAAAAGGGAGGAGACATTTTTTCAAAAATCTTGTAGAACAGACGATTTCAAATTCCATGCCATTGCGTGCAGTTTGGGCCAGTGCAAACAGAAAAGCAAAACAACTCCAAAAAGGTGCATCGATCTACAATTATTGTGACATGCAGTGCAGATTAGCGAGTCAATGCAGAACCGGGGTTGAGACCCTGCAAAAAGGGAGGAGAAAGTTTTTTCAAAAATCTTGTACAACTGACAGTTACAAATTCCATGCCATGCAAACAGAAAAGCCAAAAACTCAAAGGCATCAATCTACGATTGTAACATGCAGTGCATATTAGCGAGTCAATGCAGAACCGGGGTTGAGATTCTGAAAAAAGGGAGGAGACATTTTTTTCAAAAATCTAAACTGACAGTTACAAATTCCATGCCATTGCATGCAGTTTGGGACAGTGCAAACAGAAAAGCCAAAAAACTCCAAAAGGGGGCATCAATCTACGATTGTAACATGCAGTGCAGATTAGCGAGTCAATGCAGAACCGGGGTTGAGACCCTGCAAAAAGGGAGGAGACATTTTTTTCAAAAATCTTGTAGAACTGACAGTTACAAATTCCATGCCATTGCGTGCAGTTTGGGACAGTGCAAACAGAAAAGCCAAAGAAACTCCAAAAAGGTGCATCGATCTACAATTGTGTGACATGCAGTGCAGATTTAGCGAGTCAATGCAGAAAGAACAACAGGTTAGATCAAAACTCAGGTCAACTTGGATTCAGGCTTGGTTTAGAACCATGGTAAGGTTAGAATTTACACAACATTTTTGTTTTGACAAGGTAGCAAACTTGAAGATGGAACATACTTCAGGCCAGTTAGGCTAGGCGTACACCGGTTAGTCAAGACAAGACAAGACGACATTGGTCACGTTTAGTCACAGTAATTCACATAGTTGCTAATGAGCGGCACACCGATGCAATGACTAATCAGGTGTGTGTGCGCTCTTAAGCTTCATGTGAATGTGACTAAACGTGACTAGTCTTGTATTGTCTTGACTATCGTGTCGCCTAACGAATCATGTTAGAACAATGTCAAGGTTAGAGGCAGGTTGAGGTTAGAATTTACACAACATTTTTGTTTTGACAAGGTAGCAAACTTGAAGATGAAACATACTTCAGGCCAGTTAGGCTAGGCGTACACCGGTTAGTCAAGACAAGACGAGATTAGTCACAGTACTTCACATAGTTGCTTATGAAGCAACACACACCGATTAGTCATTGCATCGGTGTGTGCTAGCCTATTCTAGCCTAGCCTAAGGATGCCAGAGTGAAAGAAACTCGAAAGTCAAATGGTAGTGAGATGCAACAAGCATATTTCCAAACCAAGTTATCATAATCTAGCCCATCAATTTCAGACATAACACACACCACCTGAAATTGATGAAAAGATTATATTTTGGAGACAAGCAGTTATTAAAGAATATAAGGCTAGGCGAACAATATAGTTGAAGACAAGACAAGACGATCACGTTTAGTCACAGTAATTACATAGCTGTGCTTGTGCGAAGCAGCACACACTGATACAATGACTAATCGGTGTGTGTTGCTTCATAAGCAACTATGTGAAGTACTGTTACTAAACGTGACTAATCTCATCTTGTCTTGTCTTGACTAACCGGTGTACGCCTAGCCTAAAGCTCAGGAACACAGCTCAATAAGCAAGGACAGAGGACAAAGCTATGCAGTGAAAAAAAACAATTTCAATTTGTCACATGACATGCAATAAAAATAAGCTTTGCAAATTGAGACAGTACAGACGCTAAAGTTTGAAGAAAATAAAATTTTACATTATTTTTCTTTCAGTTTGAAAAACTATTGTCACAACAATGTGAGTTTCAAGTATTTCGAATTTGAATTTTTCACAATTTGTGGAATAAAATAAACTTGTCTACGCATTTAAAAGACAGCCTGTAAACAAGGATGAAACGAATCAAGCAAAAAAAATATTCAGTCAAAAAAGGTTTCAAACTAATGTGAATAAGATGTAACTATAGCAGGATTCTTTTAACTTGTCAGAAAACAGCTGATTTAACGTCAGTAAACGAGCGTACATCAATCAGCTGTTTTCTGACAATTTAAAAGAACCATGCTATAGCTCATTTGAGCTAAGCAAATAATTGAGACAATAAAGATTTTAGCTAGTTTCAGTTGGGGTTTGAGGGTTTTAGAGCCAAGCCACCTATAACTAAAAAATCCAAGTTCCATTTCATACCGTGCATGTTAAGCCAACAAATTATGCAAGTGAAACACACAAGCTGTAAGATAAGCTACGTAAGAATAGAATCAAATGTCCACAACCTCAAGCAAATATAGCAAGATTATTTTGAATTGTCAGAAAACAGCTGATTTAACGTCAGTGAACTAGCATACATCAATCAGCTGTTTTCTGACAATTTAAAATAATCCTGCTATAGTTGTAGTATTCTTCTAATGTTCTATTCTTTATAACCGTAGGCTATATTCTACAAGTACACTCGCTTTTTTTCGATGACAAACCCAACTCAACAATTCTATTCTTTGTAACCATGAACATGAATTCCAAAAGTAACCTCCTTTTTTTGATGAACAACTTTTTTCGACATAACTCAACTTAAAATGTTCTATTCTTTATAACCGTACATTCCACAAGTACCCTCTCTTTGTTTTCGATGAGACAAACGCAACTCAACAATCCTATTCTTTGTAGCCGATAATACCACAAGTTCCGTTTCCACAACTCTTTCCGTTTCCAGTGTTGCTTTTATTATCACCATCCGGCATGGGTCCCGAATCTTTGGCGAAATTTGCAAAACCCATTCCATCCATTTCTGGCTTGCCTCGCCGCTTGCCAGCCAGCAACATCTTCAAATGAGCAATAGCTTTGCCCGGATTTAGAGACTGCAAAGGAGAGAGAGAAAAGGAGCAAAGGATAGGATTAGAAAGGAAAAGGATAGGAATATTACATTGGGTTGTAGGATTATCAAGAAATCGGATAGAAATAATAGATTGGATTGTAGGATTATCAAGAAATAGGATAGGTTAGAGTGTATAATAACAGTGAAGTCATTTGTGTGAAGCACACTATAACAGTAAAACAGAGACGCAAATAAAAACAAGAAGCTAAGCTGGGAGAAGTGGTGTAAGGCCTGGTTTTCATTAGTAGAGTAAGTGGTAGAGTTTCCTGGGCGAGTACTAACTATCTTGTGAAGTGGTGTAAGGCCTGGTTTTCATTAGTAGAGTTAGTGGTAGAGTTCCCTGGGCGAGTACTAACTATCTTGTGAACTCTCCCAATGAAAACGTTCATAGTAGAGTAGAGTGATGGTAGAGTACTTGTTTTTAAGTTCCAAGTAAGTAGAGTTAGTACGGTAGAGTTAGTATGCTAGTTACTCTACCACTAACTCTACTAATGAAAACCAGGCTTAAAGAAGAAGGGGAATGGAAAGCTCTTCCAACTATTCCCATGTATTTTTTTATAATCGTATGGCTTTTTATCGGTGGGGAGACCCTTGCGGGTAGGTTCCACCTCGCCTTATTAATTTATCATTTCCCATGTATTAGGAAGGCGTTAGAAAGGATTAGGTAAGAAGGAAAAGGATGTGATTAAGGGATGAGTAACAGTATGCGGAGATAATTTGTTTTCCCGCCGCCGCCTTACTTAAGCCAAATTTTTGAATCTGATATGGGATTACAGGCAAACATGAACCCATTCACTCATTTTTCAAACTTATTTCAAGAGAAATAACATCGAAAATAACTTTTCTAACATTAACTTTTCTAATCGACTCTCTACTCTTGGTATTGTGTTAGAAGAATAAATTAATGGAAACTAAGGCGAGGCGTACACCGGTTAGTCAAGACAAGACAAGACGACATTAGTCACGTTTAGTCACAGTACTTCACATAGTTGCTTATGAATACAATTAGGAATACGACAATACTTTAAATGCATTGTAAATGCTTATTCCCTATCCTTTCTCATGTTAAACTACCCGGTTTCGTTCACTATAATTCCGCGTGAGCGCAGGTGTCGATTTTATTATCCCCACCACCTACGTGCACACAGCGAATACATTTGTTGTATATTGTGACGACGGTAATGCTTCTTTTTTTTATCGTATGGCTTTTTTATGGTGGGGAGACCCTTTCGGGTAGTTTCCACCTCGCCTTATTCTTGTGTCGGTCACCCATCCAAGAGCAGTCTTGAATGTTTGTTACTTAACCACATGATTACTCAACAACCGCTCTCACCGAGCGACCACATGTTTAATTTTGCTTCTGAAGACCTCAGACAATACAACGCATTCTATCCTATATCGCAACGTCTGAACGAGACTCAACATGCAATACACCTTACAATAAAAAAACACAACCAACAAACAAAACATGCATCACAACCAAACAAATCCAGCCTTACCTTAGGACAGGTGCGGGTGCAGTTCATGATAGCTTCTAAAGACCTCAGACAATACAACGCACTCTATTCTATATCGTAGCCTCTGAACGAGACTCAACACATGGACACCTTGCAATAAAAAAGACAGGGGGCTGTCATTAGAAGGAGTAGAAGTATGTTAAAAAGGGGTGTAGGCTGAGTCTCGATCACGCTAGTTTCCGGACGGAGTTTTGGCGCTGTATTTGAATTCAGAGCCTTTATGTTGAGTTTCATTTTCATAAAGACTTTTAAAAGTTTATGGTATCTTTTGCGGTATAAATCAAAACTGTTGAGAGAATATGGTTAATATTTACGGCAAAATATAACATTTTTGTTAGATTCTTTGTTTTTTAGGTTGGTTTGAGTAGAAGTAGGTGTGATTCTCTACTACAGGTTAGAATGGTTATTCACTAATAATGGTTAACTTCTAATATCGTTACGCGTGTATCAAACTTTTGGATTATTCTTCAATATCATTGATCTAATATCGTTATGCGTGTATAGCAGGATCCAATTAACTTGTCATAAATCAGCTGATCCAGTAATAATTAAACAGTGATTTCGACACAATAATCAAAAGGCTTGAAAGTCTTAAAGACCTTTAAAGTCTTTAAAAGACCTTTTTAAATAAGACCTTTCAAAGAATAACTTTTTAAAAGACCTTTTCAATAATCTGCGAGATTCAGCATTTGTAGGTTAAGTATTGTGATCATATGCTCGTCGATCATATGTTTTATGACAAGTTAAATGGATCCTGCTATATCAAGCTTTTGAACCATCCGCTATTCAATCAGAATCAGCTGTAATTATTATCAATTTACGATGTTTTCAAATACACCGCTAAAAGTCCGTCCGGAAACTAGCGTCATCCTACTCCCCTTATTTCTCTTACTTCCAGTCCCTAAGATGTCAGGTCCCTGATTCTATACATGGTCTAAGCTTCTAAAGACCTCATACAATAAAAACGCATTCTATTCTATATATCGTAGCGTCTGAACGAGACACGTCAACATGCAATACACCTTGCAATAAAACAAAGACAGCCTTCAAACAAAACATGCATTACAGCAAACAAATCACTTGTAAACCAGGACAGGTCCTGGTGCAGTTCATGATAGCTTCTAAAGACCTCAGACAATACAACACATTCTATTCTATATCGAACGAGACTCAACATGTGACACCTTGCAATAAAAACGACAACCAAACAAAACATGCATCACAAGCAAACCTTACCTTAGGACAGGTGCGGGTGCAGTTCATGATGGTGTGACACCGGAACACCGAAAACGGATCGCGCAGTTCGTTGAGCCGGTCGGCGGTGGCCTGGTCGCGACTGTCGATGATCCAGCGATAGGCCTGCATCAGCACGGCCGGGCCCAGGTACTTGTCGCCGTTCCACCAGTACGACGGACAGGAGGTGGTGCAGCAGGCGCACAGGATGCATTCGTAGAGACCATCCTGAAACAAACCGGATAGATGTAGAGAGTGCAGACACATTCATTTAATTTGACGTTTTGAATTGTTTGTTTTTTCAGATTGGTTTCTACTTGTTCGCAGATTTGACGCCTAGTAGGATCGGACTCCCCATAATTTTAATTTCACGCTTAGATAGATTGATCGATATTATTCCTTTGCCATCGTACTCTACGGTCATCAGCAACGTCAAGAAATAATATCTATAGCAGGATCCTTTCAACTTGTCAGAAATCAGCTGTTTTGGTAATAATTAAAGTGATTTCGACACAATAATTAAAAGTATTAAAGACCTTTAAAGTCTTAAAGACCTTTCAAAGAATAACTTTTTAAAAGACCTTTTCAATAACCTGCGAGATTCAGCATTTCTAGGTTAAGTATTGTACTGGTGGCCAAGTAAAACATATGTTTTCTGACAAGTTGAAAGGATCCTGCTATATCTATCTAATGCCAAGCGACGAATTGAATGAATGTCACTGTACCGTATATCACAGTGTGGCCATTGGTTTGTGAGGGTCCACTACAGAGTGTTGCAATCAGGGAGCTGACGAACATAACCTCATCTTCTAGGGAGTAGAAGTAAGAGAAATCAGGAGAGTAGGATGTCAGCCATTATTAATGGATCTAATTTTGGCGCTGTAATTTTGGTCCAGAGTTCGGCCAATGAGAACTCAGCTACAGTTCAGTCCAAGTGAATTCGGCCAATGAGATCGAGACAAAGCATAGCCATCTTTAGACATAGTGATGAAAAACTAAAGAAGGCCATGGACACAGGCTTCACCCATCGTTAACATAGGGGAGATAGGATTGTTCCACTCCATCAATGACTGCTCCCTGGTTGCAATAGTTGTTTATGCAATGGTTGTATTATGAGAGCCTTTAAAGGACGAGTGAAATACCGAGTTTAAAATACAAGCGGCAACGCCGCGAGTTATTTTAAGGTATCTCAAGAGTCGTTTAAAGGCTAAAATACAACCATTGCATACAAGTTACATCTATGACCAACAAAAAAAAACACTAATATATACATTATTAATCTAAAAGATTTCTTAAAGATGGAGTGGTCCGTAGCCGAGGGCGATAAGCGCCTGTCTAATAATCCAAAGGTTCCAAGATCGAATACAGAATCTTAAAGACACCTTATTCAAACTACCATTGTTCTATTCACCAATCTATTCATCAATGACAGTGGGCTGTCATTAATGGAGTGGAACAATCCTATCTTCCCTATGTTAAAAAGACGGGTGGATCCTTTGTCCCTATCTCATTGGGCGAATTCATTTGGATTGAATTGTAGCTGATTGACCGAATACCCGACTGAAAGAAGGAGAAGATGAAAAGAAGAGAAGGAAGAAGAATGAGAAAGGATGAAGAAGAAAAGAAAAAGAAGAAGGAGAAAGAAGAAGAAGAGGAGGTGGAAGAAAAGAAGGAAGAAGAAGAAGAAGAAAGGAGGAGTGGAAGGAGAAGAAGAAGAAGGAGATGAAAAGAAGAGAAGGAAGAAGAAGAAGAAAGAAGAAAGGATGAGAAGAAAAAGAAGAAAGGAGGAGAAGAAGAAGAAGAAAGAAGAGAAGGAGAAAAAGAAGAAGAAGAAGAAGGAAGGAAGAAGAAGAAGAGAAGAAGAAGAAAGAAGAAGAAGAAGAAGAAGAAGAAGAATAAAGAAGTAGAAGAAGAGAGAAGAAGAAAGGAGGAGGAAGAAAAAGAAGTAGAAGAAGAAGAAGAAGAAGAAAGGAGGAGTGGAAGAAGAAAAAGCGTGAAGAAGAATACTTCCAACAGCAACTCACCAATTTAGCTCGATCGTCAATGCTTTGCAGATACTGTGCCTGGCCCGCCTCGGGCTCCTTCTCCCTGATCAGCCACGGCTTGATCATCTTGTACTGTGCGTAGAAGTTGTTCATGTCGGGCACCAGATCTTTGATCACGTACTGGTGCGGCAGCGGATAGATCTTCTGCGGCGCACTGAGGTTCGGGTCGATATTGCTGTTGGAGACAAAAACTCATCTTAGAATCTAATAACACGTATGTAATTACTGTAGTATAGTGCGATTCACGTCTAGAAGTCAGCATTGCTTAGATTAGAGTTTTCTATCCTTGTTCAGCACAAGGCAGTTGCTGATGACTCTATCCTTTCGCACTGTGCATAGTTGCCGCACTGTGCATTGTTGTCACTGTGCATCAAGCCACGGCTTGATCATATACTATGTGTCGGGGTTATCATCGATATACAATTAATATAATCAATATCATTCATTTAAACTAAAAACTATCAACTACCCATAACCATCACCTACTAAACAGTGATACCTTAATAGAAACTAATCTGAAACTAATCTCGCACACAGTCCCAACAAACACGTTTGGTGCATTATTCTCTTTCTCTCTCAATAAAACTTGGCATCAATGCTCCTCATATAAACAATGCTGACTTCTTGACGTGAATCGGACTGTAGAAAAACAACGTCCCTAAAAAAATAGGTTTAAAAGAAAAATTGAGAATTGGTTATGTATAGCAGGAATAATTTAACTTGTCGGGAAACAGCTGTTTCGACGATCAGTATCACAATACTTAACCTACAAATGCTTAGTCTCGCAGATTATTGAAAAGGTCTTTTAAGGTCCTCTTTAAAAAGGTCTTTAAGGACCAGTTCATGAGCTCGGGATTTAGCAAAGTCCTAGACTAAAAAGGGTGGACATCGACAAACGTTAGCCTCGACACTATGTACTAAGGACCCTCTATGTTGCTTACCCACAAACCTGTCGAGACAAACGTTTGAACAACCAGAGAAATTATTATAATTATTTTCATTATTGATAAACAATTTTCAAAACATGCAAAAAGTATAGCAGGATCATTTTAACTTGTCAGAAAACAGCTGTTTCGGTAATAAGTAAACAGTGATTTTGACACAGTGATCAAAAGGCTTAAAAATCTTGAAAACCTTTAAAGTCTTTAAAAGACCTTTTTAAAGACTTCCTTTCAAAGAATAACTTTTTAAAAGACCTTTTCAATAATCAGCGAGATTCAGCATTAAGTGTTGTGATACTGGTGGCCCAAACATATGTTTTCTGACAAGTTAAAATGATCCTGCTATATATCGTTACAATACAGTGGAGAACATTAGTTATGTGAACTCATTGATGCACTATCAGATCACACTTCACTTTTAGAATTCAATCAAATTCAACCCAAGAAACAAGAGCCCACGGTTTAAGCCTTAGACCATGTATAGAATAGACACGGTCTATGCTATAAATGTTGAAGCAAACATGAATTGGCTGATTAGGGGCAAATCATTATAGTCGAAACTATACGAGCGTTCTTGGGGCAAGACCACAAGTCACAACTATACGAGCGCTCATTGCTTTCGTATTATAGGCTACACTAACAGTACAGAGCGTGCCATCCAAATTGGCGTCTAGGGGAGGGTGTGCGAGAGAGATGGATAATCTCTCCCAACACGCTTCCCCTCCAGCCGCTAAGGCTAGTACAGTCAGTGAAGCAAATAACATCATAGTACTGCTAGGTAACCGAAGCGAATATGCATTTTTTTATAAAGCTGAGTTTGCCAGCTGAATGAACTTTTGAAATTTACTGTACCGCGAGTCAGCAGGCACTGTAGTGGGAGAAAGCGATCAATGCGCATGCTCCAGTGAGACGCCAATTTGGATGGCACTCTCTGTACTATATCATGTACTACTGTATAGACATAAACCATGCGACGGCCCTTGAATTTATAGTGTAGTCGTGCATTAAGTATCTCAACAGCTGATATAATCTTGTCTCTCTCGCACAGTTCATTCGCTCTCACTCTCTCTTACCCCGGTCATACACCGAAACAATAAGCAATAAGCAACATTTGGATCATATGATCATCTACACTATAGAAACAAATAGTCCAATGCACACCTAAAGCAGCTGTTTCGGTGTGCATTGAACTATTGGTTTGTATAGAGTAGACAATCATATGATCCATATGTTGCTAGTTGCCTATTGCTTATTGCTCCGGTGTACGAGCTGCCTTAGGGGCAAGAACAGTAGAGATGTTTGCTTCAAAGACTTCTTATGTGAAGATAGGGAAGACCGTGTCTATTCTACACATGGTCTAAGGTTTAAGCCTACTCACGTGATGCAAGCCAGTGTGTTGGTGCCACTTATGTTCATGGCGCACGAACCACAGTTACAGTAAGGCTAGGCGTACACCGGTTAGTCAAGACAAGACAAGACGAGATTAGTCACATTTAGTCACAATAATTCACATACTTGCTTATGAAGCAGTACACACCGATGCAATGACTAATCGGTGTGTAGTGCTTCATGAGTATCTATGTGAAGTACTGTGACTAATCTCGTCTTGTCTCTTGTCTTGACTAACCAGTGTACGCCTAGCTTCAAGCCCGGTCTAGACGCTTCGATAAGTTTGTCAGACTTATCGTTCAAAGTTGTCAGGGTTATTTTAAATTGTCATAAAACAGCTAATTCAACGGCAGTAAACGAGCGTACAACAATCAGCTGTTTTCTGACAATTTAAAATAATCCTGCTACATAGCAGAATCCATTTAACTTGTCAGAAAACAGTTGATTGATGTACGCTCGTTTACTGACGTTAAATCAGCTGTTTTGAGCTGTATAGTAGGATATATATAGCTCCTATATAGCACAGATATGATATCAGCTATATAGCAGAATCCATTTAACTTGTCAGAAAACAGCTGATTGATGTACACTCGTTTACTGACTAATAAATCAGCTGTTTCATGACAATTTAAAATAATCCTGATAAGTTTGAACGATAAGTCTGACAAACTTATCGTAGTGTCTAGACCAGGCGCAAGGCTAGGCGTACACTGGTTAGTCAAGACAAGAGACAAGACGAGATTAGTCAAGTTTAGTCAAAATACTTCACATAGATACTTATGAAGCAATACACAGATTGTCATTGCATCGGTGTGTGCTGCTTCATAAGCAAGTATATGAATCAGCTGTTTTATGACAATTTAAAATAATTCTGATAAGTTTGAACGATACGTTTGACAAACTTATGTTTGACAAACTTATCGTAGCGTCTAGACCGGGCTTCAGAATTCAATCGAAGAAACAAGAGCCCACGGTTTAATCCTACTCACGTGATGCAAGCCAGTGTGTTGGTGCCACTTATGTTCATGGCGCACGAACCACAGATACCCTCACGGCAGGAGCGTCTGAAAGTCAGCGTAGGATCCACTTCGTTCTTGATCTTAATCAAGGCATCCAGAACCATGGGACCGCATCTGGAAGCAAACAACAACCGATTAGTACAGTGATATTCATCTAATTTGACGCTTGCATTAGATAGATAGAGAGAATGAAATGCATAGAGAGAATAATGCATACATAGAGATATAGTTAGGAGATTTATTTTTGATGCTGTATCATTTGTAATGTAGTCTATAATTTTTCAAACTCAATTATAATCATTGTTCTACTAATATCATATAATGATATATAATTTTGTTATATCATAAATATAATAATAGTGTTGTGATGCAGTGATATCCATTCAATTTGACGCTTGCATTAGATAGATAGATAGAATTAAATGCATTAAAATACAGGGTGTTTCAGAACTCCCTACCAATACTCTAGGGCATTGTTCCTGGGTAGAAACCATATCTAAATATCATATTTAAATTGTCCAGAAGTCCTTTGTAAAGGTGGGATTTCGTTACTGCGGCTCCGCAGCCGATCCCGACACGACCAGCCAAGATGGCGGATAAATTCGCAGTCTGGGCACCCCACTGCCTTCGAAGGCCTTTATCAAATCAAATTGATAACATCGAATTGAACAATAATGAGATATTAAAGGGCTAATTATGAGATATACCGGCGAATTACAATATCTGAATAAGTTTTGAACGAGATCTGTTGCACCATGTATACACCCGCTGGGGTGTATACATGGCCTTCGAAGGCAGTGGGGTGCCCAGACTGCGAATTTGTCCGCCATCTTGGCTGGTCGTGTCGGGTTCGGCTGCGGAGCCGCAGTAACGTCCCCCTCACACAGCTGCCATTTTGTTTTTTTTTCACGTATTATTTCTTATCTCAATAACGGTGAAACATATGGAATTGAAACTTTGCACCAACATTTATGACAACTCGACAAAGCTACAAAAAAATTATGACAATTTTTCAAATTCATAAACAAAATGGCGGCCATTCAAAATTTTGTTTCTTGAATAACTCCAAAACCGTTGATAATACGAAAATGTTACAGGAATAACTCTTTTTAGTAAATTTAATTACAAATCGATTAAAACCTTATTTGTCAAGATTGGACCAATATTGACTGAGATATGGCAGCTTTAGTGATAGGTGAGCGCTGGAGGCTGGTTGCAGTGCATCCTGGGCTTGCGGCTAAAGTCTGCTACAACAATGCAACAGTCTCCGTCTGCTTTGCATGTTATTTTCAAGCGATTTTAGATTATTTTGTGTGAATTTTAAAGACAGTAAAAAGGAGTGCAAGTAACCTCCAGCGGTCACCTATCACTAAAGCTGCCATATCTCAGTCAATATTGGTCCAATCTTAACAAATAAGGTTTCAATCGATTTGTAATTAAATTTACTAAAAAAAGTTATTCTTGTAAAATTTTCGTAATATCAACGGTTTCCGAGTTATTTGAGAAACAAAATTTTAAATGGCCGCCATTTTGTTTTTTGGATTTGTAGCTTTGTCTAGTTGTCATAAATGTTGGTGCAAAGTTTCAATTCCATATGTTTCACCATTATTGAGATAAAAAATAATAAGTGAAAAAAAACAAAATGGCAGCTGTGTGAGTAACTAAGGACTTCCGGACAATTTAAATATGATATTTAGATATGGTTTTTACCCAGGAACAATGCCCTAGAATATTGGTAGGGAGTTCTGAAACACCCTGTATATGTATCCATGTATTATATTATGTACATTTCATTTTCGTATATATGTAGGAGTAAATTGTTCGTTTTCCTTTTTTGGCAATAAAGTGAATTGAATTGAAAAATTTGTGTTTTATTACAATGCAAAATCTTATGGAAATTGGCAAAAGTAGGCTATAACCGGATTTGAATTTGAATCTGAGGATGATGCCCACATAAGCTCTAGGGTTGTGCGTGGGTAATGGGAAGGATAATGATGAGAGAAGAATGGACCTACTATAGTGCGATTCACGTCAAGAAGTCAGCATTGCTTAGATGGGAGTTTGCTATCCTTGTTCAGCACAAGGCAGTTGCTGATGTCTCTATCCTTTTCGCACTGTGCATAGTTGCCGCACTGTGCATTGTTGTCGCACACAGTCCCAACAAACACGTTTGGTGCAGTTTTCTCTTCCTCTCTCAATGAAACTTGGCATCAATGCTCCTCATATAAACAATGCTGACTTCTTGACGTGAATCGCACTATACCACTGGGACATTTGCCCGAGCTAACCAATCAAAAGTACGACAACAAATGGCCACACTGTGATTAAATTCAGTCTCCGTACTCACTTGTTTAGATCGACATCGTAGATCTGCATTTCGGGCTTCTTCTGCGGTTCGTCCGGATTCCACCGATAGATGGCGAACTTCTTGATACGCGGAGCCGCCTCGCTTTGTGGGGAAGCCGCTGCCGCCATCAGGCCTCCGATGGCATTTGAACTGCCAAAGTGCCGCGCCTATAATATAGAATCAAACACAAACGTTGATGAGTTATTCACAAAATCAAATCTATTTACTATCCTACGCACAGGTTTTATACCTATGTAGGCACATTTCCATGATGTTGCAACAGCAACCCGATGTTGCCAGATGACATTTGGCTGTTTTTCGGGTTATCTAACTTATCAGCCAAAGCAGTGGCGGCGCGTGATGAAAAATAGTGGGTGGGCCAGCTCTAAATAAGATAATTTAAGTGAAGTGAAAGGGATACAACTAAGATGAAAATTTGAATTTTGACTGCAGCTCAAACAATGAATTCAAATCAAACCTAAGAAAATCTATGAATTTAATTATATTTTTAATCTGTGTTACAGGGAATTCATAAATTTAGTTTTGATGCACAATCTACAAATTAATACAAGTTTAGATTTTCTCAAGTTTCATGCATTCAATAACAAATATAATAGAACTGAACAGAACATTCAATTTTCTATACAAATCACTCCACTAAACTTTAGTTACAGTTGGTGAGAACCAAGTCTTTTAATTAAAAGTTTCTCTTCCCGAGGTAGGCTACCAAAATTGATTTTCAAAAGATTATCTACTTTATTCATTATGCTGAATTAACTCACTAATATAACTTAAGATAGGCTATACGAAGATCACGAACCTCAAACAGAAACGGATATTCTTGAACAAATGGTGAAGTGAAGACTGAACAAAAATCAAAACAAAGTGACAATAGCGCTATAATCCTAAGCGGCAGGGCCCGTACTAACTGGCCCATTTGCTCCCTATTTCAAGTGACTGCTATACTATACCGCTATATATGTACCTATAGCAAACCTCAGACTCTGACGTCAAGGCTAGTCGGGCCCATGCCTAGCGGGCCAGCTAGGTGCTGGCCCGAAGCTAGTTCAACTTATTGACACTAGATCACTGACTGCAACAAACCGCGCTGCCGTTTGAAAAGCTTCCTCAGGTGGAACAATTTGCATCATTTCATAATATTGACAGTAAAAATTTTTTTCTGATAATACTTAAAGATTTTTTTAGTACTTATCTGTCTTTTCATATAAAGTATATTATGTAATTTCAATGACTGAATTATCAGGGGGGGGGGCCCGGACCACCCGGCACCTAGTGACGCGCCGCCACTGTAATAAATCTAATCTATTAATCTTATTATTTATGTAATTTGCAACTTAATAAATCTATAGAAGACAATAGTATATTCGAATGAATTGAGTAAAATTCAATCAAAGGTAGAAACGTAAGAAACCCTCAATACTTTCTAGTTTTAGACGCTGGTTTTGAAATTGGAAATGCGGTGTTGGTTTCTAATGCTAGATGGATAAATTGCCAGAATACCTATGAATATATTGCCAGAATACCTATATCATAAAACATATAAGTACAAGATACCTATATAGCCAACCAGAATACCAAAAATATTCACAAATTTGACCATTAATATTATTCACAACTAAACGGCAAAATTAAGATAATTTTCTCAATGGTTACAGACTTTTAAGCCTGGTTTTCATTAGTAGAGTTAGTGGTAGAAACTAGATACTACTCTACTTTTCAGTAGCTGTTTTCACTACAATTGAGAATAGTAGGTAAAGTGTGTTGTCTAGTGAACAGATCTAATCATACAATGACTCTACTCTACTAGCTTGAGACTGTTTTCATTAGAATAGTAGAGTGAAAAGCGGTGGTGGGGGAAGGCAAGTGGTAGAGTACTATCCCACTCTACTCTACCAAAAACAAGTACTCTACCATCACTCTACTCTACTATGAACGTTTTCATTGGGAGAGTTCACAAGATAGTTAGTACTCGCCCAGGGAACTCTACCACTAACTCTACTAATGAAAACCAGGCTTTATACGACTGAAAAATAGGCTAAAGATTTTTATTTAGGGCAGGCAGGTACTTTACAGAACAACTAGGTAACATCTTCATGTTTATTAAATGAAATATTGATCATAAATTAAACTATGAACTAGAAAGCTTCAACTTGAAAGCTGATTTCTGAATCATCATAACAGTTCAGGTAAATAATATAGCCTATTGTGGACTATTCAATATTATTCTCAAAATTTAATAAAAATTGAACAATCTGTAGTCGATAAAAGTATGATGTACAGTGAGGGAATAGTGTATTTTAGTCAAAGTATATCTTTATCTTCAAAATCTAATTTCAATTTGTTGACGCGAGCCAAACAAGTGACATTGAAATTGACCCTACCTAGTTACGTAACCACAAATAACGTTGAATGCAATGAATTACTTAGAAAAAGAGATCACATATTTAAAAATATGTTGTATTATTGTGAAATCGTTTAATGATAAGTATCTGGTATGTGTTGTTACACAACAAAATTAAGTAAACGTAGGTCATGAGAAATGTCATTAATAAGTTCTATACGAGAACCAAATAGAAGAATGATAGGCGGTTAAATGATGAAATATTAAAAAATGAAGTAAATATACATTGAATAAACAATAATAATTGACAATTTAACAAATTATTCACCTGTGCAAGGGCAAAATTACTCGATCGACACAACATTCCTAGAGATGGAACCGCCATGTTTGATTTGATTTTGGAAAATTGGGGATCAACTATCATAGAGCAACGAGCTAGGCTCCTAGAGTGCCACGCTGTTCTGGAGTTGACTCAAAGTTCAAATACTAGAGAGCGCAGCTTTCCTCTTACATAAAATATTATGATGAATATTCAAATTATTCAATTGTAAAATAAGCTAGGAGGAATATAAATATCAAATTGAATTCACAAGTATTTGTTTATTGATTAGTATTAAATTTGAAATATTCTAATTATCAACATCAATGTTTTTTTAAATGAACAGCTGTCTTCCTTTTGAGGTTTTTGACACACCGACAAACGTCTTGTGTGTTGTAGTTGTGTTTAAAATGTAATTTTTCATTTAGAAAATGTGATTTTAGATTTTTCACATAGCTCAGTACGTAGTTTTAACAAAAATAATCAATATTAAACCAACTTAACCCCTCTAAAAAGCGTAACAGCTAAAATTGCACCGTTAAATACCCGGAAACATAACCTTTTTCCACTTCATTGAAGACCCATTTATTGCTTCCTGGTGAGTATTATCCTTTCTTTTCCTGTATTTATCTCATAAAATAAGCACAAAACATTTTAGCTTTCTATTTTCTTGCATTTGAAGTTTCCACAGTGTTGCTATCAGTTGAAATTTGATCTTCTTGTCAACATAGATTCACCAACAACATATGTTGAGAACATTTTTGTATTTTAACACAAACATACTTGTACATTTCAATACCTTATTCATTGATTAATTTTCCTGAATAGAACATACCAAAAATTTAGTCTAACATCTTCAGTGAGTACCTTAATTAAGGTTGAATAATTCAAAAACTATTTCCAGTGTGATGTTTTTTGGAACTCTAGTTACTCACACCTACCCAGGTTTTTCATCAAAACTATCTTGATTCTAGCCTACGCCATTTTACAATATTAAATCACCAAAAATTTCTTAATATTTCCCCCACTGTGTTGAAACTCAATACCTTTTGTTTTTCAGGTTGAAATTTCATCTTCAATATGGCGGTTTCTAGTTCTTCCTTATGTCTTCCATTTATCATCTTCTTCATTGGAATTTCGTCAGTTCTGTGTTTTGACAGTGACGAAATGGAAGTTTTCGATGCAGTGGAGGAAATCAATCAGAATTTCTACACTTTATTGGACATTCCTCAGGTAAGTAAGTGGTCTTGGAAGTCTATTTCCAAGTTTTTAGTAGACTCTCAACTTAGTTTTCAAGTTCTAAGAGGTCCCTCTACTTCGTTTCTAAATTGAATAGTACTTGAAAGTTCATTTCTAAGATTTCAGTAATTTCAAGATCATTTCCAAGTTCTATAGACAAGATTCTATACTCTGTTCACGGAGCCGAGAGACGACCAAAACAAGCTGTTTGCATTTGTGTGCGTATAGAAGCGATGACTCACAGCTGTTTTCGATAATATTCTGTCCAATTCCAGTTCACAATACGTTCATTCAGGGTCAGACTGGAATCACGTACTGCAGATAATAATAATATTATTTCAGTAGTTCTACTGTGAATCGGTCTAGCTAGACTCTCGCACGCACAGGTTTATTTACATTGTCTCTACTTTTCCTGAACAGACTATAGTTTATTCCAGTCGTTTATATTTCATTCTTTACATTTAGGCTAGGCGTACACCGGTTAGTCAAGACAAGACAAGATTAGTCACAGTACTTCACATAGTTGCTTATGAAGCAACACACACCGATTAGTCATTGCATCGGTGTGTGCTGCTTCATAAACAACTATGAGAATTACTGTGACTAATCTTGTCTTGTCTTGTCTTGACTAACCGGTACGCCCCAGTCAAGACAAGAAGAAATTAGTCACGTTAAGTAAAAATACTTCACATAGTTGCTTATGAAGCAGCACACACAGATTAGTCATTGCATCGGTGTGTGCTGCTTCATAAGCAACTATGTGAATTACTGTGACTAATCTTGTCTTGTCTTGACTAACCGGTGTACGCCTAGCCTTATTGTGTTTGTTTCATTGCTAGTCTCTTACATACTTTAACTGGTACCTATTCAATGAGTTTCCTTATTTCCTCGTATTTTTTACATTAATTTCTTTGAATTTATTGTGTTTGTCTTTCCAGAACGCAGATGCATCAGCTATCAAAAAAGCATTCAGACGTCTGTCATTGGTCCTTCATCCTGACAAGAACGATGCTCCCGATGCTGAAGTACAATTCAGACAGGTGAGAATAGTAGAAATCGATTGAAACTTGAACATTTTAGGAATTTTGGAACATATAAGGAATTTCAAGTTTTCCCTATATGTATTCCTTGAAATTTCTTTGCTTGTATGGGATTACAGGCAAACAAGAGCTCATTCAGTCATTTGTCAAACTTCTTTTAGCCCAGGCAAATTAGACCAAAAAAAGGGTCTAGGTCCTAAAAAATAACATAAGGCTGGAAATGATCTCAAACCACTTTGGGCATCCCAAAGAAGGCTAATATGAGTTTGCGACGGTTTCTGAGTGCCGCGTAATATAGGGTGCCCAAGAAACCTCGAAATTTTGGTTCCGTTTCTAGTTATCTTCAATTTACGTCGAAACTAAGCGTCGGACAGAAAAACTCATTTTACATTTTTTCTAGTAAATAAAATTTCCAAGAGATTGGTGCCTAACTCATTCCTCTAAGTTCAATAACTACCGAGTTATGATTTTTCAAAAAAAGGGTAATTTTTGGAGAGAAACTGAAATTCAAGCATTCTAAGTTTTTGATTGTTCATATCTTCCGTATCATGTATTAGAATTGTGTGAATCAAAATCCCTCTGGGGATAATTTTCTTCTCTACAATTCTAGACCAAGTAGGCCTTCTTATCTTGTCTTCTATTTGAGCTAGAGCTGTTAACAAAATTCCTTGCATTTCAAAAAGGACCATATTTTTGGTGTTGAAGTCTAACACACGTTTCTATGTACTTCTATTGAATTATCATATTAGAATATTGTTTCTGAGATCATTCTCCCTCAGAATATCTACTTTGCGGCTCCAAAAATCAACTTTTTCAAGAAGTGGGAGGTAAGAAAGGACCCTTCAAGGATGATAAACTAAGGAC
This sequence comes from Laodelphax striatellus, assembly GCA_017141395.1. Taxonomy (NCBI): domain Eukaryota; kingdom Metazoa; phylum Arthropoda; class Insecta; order Hemiptera; family Delphacidae; genus Laodelphax; species Laodelphax striatellus. The sequence goes on along the minus strand of CM029543.1, from coordinate 2,598,190 downwards.
GCCCCTAACCTTTGTATAAAAGGACGGATCTCAACAAACAATAGCTCATTGTTTTCAGCTCATTAAGGCGGTTCAAATTCATATATCATATGTTATATTGTCAAAATTTAAAATGCCCAAAGAGTCCTTTGACTCTATTCCCATATACCGAGAATAATGCTATTTTCTGTTTTCAAATACATCTACCTTGAATGCTGTTGATGATAAAAAATTGTATTTGGTCTCAAATTGTAGAACAGAATCTCGTCTTTCATTTGCAATCATTTGCGACCAGAATATCGCATTCTCAAGTTGAAAACATTTTGTTTTGTAAGTCGAAAAATCATCAGAATTCTTCCCTTGTTCACGTTTAGATCAATTTTTCACCAGACTAAAGGAGTTGAATGGGTACGTGAGCTAATTATACACGTAGAGAATGGAATTTCCTACAATTTGAGCCCAGATACATGTTTTTTACTTCCATTAATCCCAATTTAGAAGCTAACTAGTAACAGCAAAATAATGAAAAAACGTGAAAAATAGTTTTCTCATCTTTTTAGATTGCATGTACTTAACTTGAGAATGCGATATTTTGGTCGCAAATGATTGCAAATGAAAGACGAGATTCTGTTCTACAATTTGAGACCAAATACAATTTTTTATCATCAACAGCATTCAAGGTAGATGTATTTGAAAACAGAAAATAGCATTATTCTCGGTATATGGGAATAGAGTCAAAGGACTCTTTGGGCACAAAATTTTTAAATTTTGACCGAATTTAACATATGATATATGAATTTGAACCGCCTTAATGAGCTGAAAACAATGAGCTATTGTTTGTTGAGATCCGTCCTTTTATACAAAGGTTAGGGGCGTCCTTAGTTTATCATCCTTGAAGGGTCCTTTCTTACCTCCCACTTCTTGAAAAAGTTGATTTTTGGAGCCGCAAAGTAGATATTCTGAGGGAGAATGATCTCAGAAACAATATTCTAATATGATAATTCAATAGAAGTACATAGAAACGTGTGTTAGACTTCAACACCAAAAATATGGTCCTTTTTGAAATGCAAGGAATTTTGTTAACAGCTCTAGCTCAAATAGAAGACAAGATAAGAAGGCCTACTTGGTCTAGAATTGTAGAGAAGAAAATTATCCCCAGAGGGATTTTGATTCACACAATTCTAATACATGATACGGAAGATATGAACAATCAAAAACTTAGAATGCTTGAATTTCAGTTTCTCTCCAAAAATTACCCTTTTTTTGAAAAATCATAACTGGTAGTTATTGAACTTAGAGGAATGAGTTAGGCACCAATCTCTTGGAAATTTTATTTACTAGAAAAAATGTAAAATGAGTTTTTCTGTCCGACGCTTAGTTTCGACGTAAATTGAAGATAACTAGAAACGGAACCAAAATTTCGAGGTTTCTTGGGCACCCTATATTACGCGGCACTCAGAAACCGTCGCAAACTCATATTAGCCTTCTTTGGGATGCCCAAAGTGGTTTGAGATCATTTCCAGCCTTATGTTATTTTTTAGGACCTAGAAGTCTAATTTGCCTGGGCTATTTTGAAAGAAACAACTTCTAAAATAACTTTTTCAACATAAAAATTAGTCTCTCTACTTCTGGAGTGGTCCGTAGCCGAGGGCGATAAGCGCCTGTCTGATAATCCAAAGGTTCCAAGATCGAATACAGTGTTGCCGGAACGGATTTTGACAGAAACGGCCACTCCCGTCTTTCGGAGGAGACGAAAAGCCGTCGGTCCCGACTGCCTAAAAACAGTCGTCATCTCTCATCATCACCCCTCTCATCACCCACGCACAAGCCTAGAGCTCATGTGGGCATCACCCTCAAAAAAAAAGCTTCTGGTATTGTTCTAAAAATTTAAAATGATGAATGAAGAAAACTAACACTGGCAAAGGCAAATTGTAGGTTAGAACTCAATCACTCAACATAAATGAATTTCGTTTCATTTCAATACAAATCTTATGGGAATTGGCAAAAGTATGGTGGATTCGCCCGAGCTAACCAATTTGTTTGTGTTGTCGATTCATGGTTTTTTCATTGGTGTACATTATTTTAAAGTAAGTATGAATACGATAGTCCAGACAAGACGAGCGAAGATAGACGAGTATTATGTTGCTGGCGAGAATACACACCGATTAGTCATTGCATCGGTGTGTGCTGCTTCATAAGCAACTATGTGAATTACTGTGACTAAACGTGAATAATCTCGTCTTGTCTTGTCTTGACTAACCGGTATACGCCTAGCCTTAAATGTGCAATAACAGCACAAAACAATTGTCGCGCCAAAAACGTGAGGAGTAACTTCCACTTGAGTTTATTTCTTTCAACTTAATCTGTTCGTGTTAATTTGAAGAGGAACAGCTTTAGCCATAAAGCCTGGTTTTCATTAGTAGAGTTAGTGGTAGAGTAACTGGCATACTAACTTCAATGAGCCAAGAACTTACTTGGTCGAGTAACTGTTTTCAATACAATTGGAGAATAGTAGGTAAATGTGTTGTCTAGTGAACAGATCTAACCTTAAAATGTCACTGACTGTGTACTAGTAGACTGTTTTCATTAGAATAGTGGTGGTAGAGGAGAAGCAGTGGTAACTGAGGTACTATCCCACCCCACCTACTAAAACAAGTACTCTACCATCACTCTACTCTACTATGAACGTTTTGATTGGGAGAGTTCACAAGATAGTTGGTACTCGCCCAGGGAACTCAACCACTAACTCTACTAATGAAAACCAGGCTTAAGCGTGTTGCAATCTCCTTTGTAAAGTTAAGGCCAGATCACAAGGAGCTTTGCTTGGTGCTAAGAGCCAAGTGACTGATCCTAGTGAACAAACGCATTGCGTACTATTACAGATGGGCCCCACTGCAACCGCTTAGTGACTAACGAAGCTCCCACCTTAGCATGTCGCTCGTAGTGTGGCCATCTGCAATAGTACGCAATGCGTTCATTCACTAGAATCAGTCGCTATGCAAGTCACTTGGCTCTTAGCACCAAGCGTAGCTATATTAGTAGTGTGGCCTTAGCCTAAGGCTAGGCGTACACCGGTTAGTCAAGACGAGATTAGTCACAGTAATTCACATAGTTGCTTATGTGCAGCACACACCGACGCAAATGACCACTGGTGTGCTGCTTCATGCCAAAACTATGTGAAATACTGGCCGTGACCTAATCTTGTCTCTGAAGAAGAAGAAGAAGAACAAGAAGAAGAGGGAAGGAGGAGGAGGAGAAGAAGAAGGAGAGGGTGACAACAAGAACAAGAAGAAGAAGAAGAAGAGGGAGAAGAAGAAGAAGAAGAACAAGAAGAAGAGGGAATAGGAGGAGGAGGAGAAGAAGAAGAAGAAGAAGGAGGAGGAGAAGAAGAAGAAGAAGAAGAAGGAGGAGAAGAAGAAGAAGGAGGAGGAGAAGGAGGAGGAGGAGGGAGAAGAAGAAGAAGAAGGAGGAGGAGGAGAAGAAGGAGAAGAAGAAGAAGGAGGAGGAGAAGAAGAAGAAGAAGAAGAAGAAGAAGAAACTATGTGAAGTTCTGTGACTAAAAGTGACTAATCGCGTCTTGTCTTGATTAACCGGTGTATGCCCAGATTGATTGATTGCTTGAAAATTGTGACACTCAATGTCCACACTGTGATAATACAGTCTCTGTAACCCCGGTCGTACACCAGAGCAATAAGCAATAAGCAACATTTGGATCATATGATTGTCAACTCTATACAAACCAATAGTTCAATGCACACCGAAACAGCTGCTTTAGGTGTGCATTGGACTATTTGTTTCTATAGAGTAGACGATCATATGATCCAAATGTTGCCTATTGCTTATTGCTCCGGTGTACGAGCTGCCTTACTCTACATTCTAACCTCATTTCTGTTCCACCAGTTAGTAGCCATGTACGACATCCTGAAGGACCCGAACAAGCGGCGTTGCTATGACGCTGTGTTGATCAACGGCCTGCCTGACTGGAAGCACGCAGTCTACTACTATAGACGCGTGCGAAAGATGGGACTGGCCGAAATGTCGGCCATTTTGTTTGTGATTATCAGCATAGGACAGTATTGGAAGAAGAAGAAGAAGAAGAAGAAGAAGGAAGAGGAGGAGGAGAAGAAGAAGGAGAGAGTGAACAAGAAGAAGAAGATGACGAAGAAGAAGATGAAGAAGAACAAGAAGAGGGAAGAGGAGGAGGAGGAGAAGAAGAAGGAGAGGTGAACAAGAAGAAGAAGATGACGAAGAAGAAGATGAAGAAGAACAAGAAGAGGGAAGAGGAGGAGGAGGAGAAGAAGAAGGAGAGGGTGAACAAGAAGAAGAAGACGAAGAAGAAGATGAAGAAGAACAAGAAGAGGGAAGAGGAGGAGGAGGAGAAGAAGAAGGAGAGGGTGAACAAGAAGAAGAAGATGATTAGAAGAAGATGAAGAAGAACAAGAAGAGGGAAGAGGAGGAGGAGAAGAAGAAGGAGAGAGGGTGAAGAAGAAGAAGATGAAGAAGAAGAAGAAGAAGAAGATGAAGAAGAACAAGAAGAAAGAGGAGGAGGAGAAGAAGAAGGAGGGTGAACAACAAGAAGAAGAAGATGACGAAGGAGAAGAAGAAGAAGAAGAAGAAGAAGAAGAAGAAGAGGAGAAGAAGAGGAGGAGGAGGAAGAAGAAGAGGAGGAGGAGGAGGAAGAAGAAGAAGAAGAAGAAGAAGAAGAAGAAGAAGAAGAAGAGGAAGAAGAAGAGGAAGATGAAGAAGCAGAGGAAGAAGAAGAAACTATGTGAAGTTCTGTGACTAAAAGTGACTAATCTCGTCTTGTCTTGTCTTGACTAACCGGTGTATGCCCAGCCTAAATGATTGATTGAAAATTGTGACACTCAACGTCCACACTGTGATAATACAGTCTCTGTAACCCCGGTCGGAGAACACAGCAATATTTGATATGATCGTCAACTCTATACAAACAATAGTTCAATGCACACCGAAACAGCTGCTTCAGGTGTGCATTGGACTATTTGTTTCTATAGAGTAGACGATCATATGATCCAAATGTTGCTTATTGCCTATTGCTTATTGCTCCGGTGTACGAGCTGCCTTACTCTACATTCTAACCTCATTTCTGTTCCACCAGTTAGTAGCCATGTACGACATCCTGAAGGACCCGAACAAGCGACGTTGCTATGACGCTGTGTTGATCAACGGCCTGCCAGACTGGAAGCATGCCGTCTACTACTATAGACGCGTGCGAAAGATGGGACTGGCCGAAATGTCGGCCATTTTGTTTGTCATTATCAGCGTCGGACAGTACCTGGTCGGCTGGGCTGCCTATCTGGAGAAGAAGTATACTGTGGTGAGTATCGATAGTATTCTAGGTATCGATAAATAAATAAATAAAAACTTTATATGAGAACATCATATTATGCATTACAACGTCAAGACAGGATATAACAGAAACAAATAAAGAATAAGATACAACAAACAATTCATAGCAAACAGTAATTATAAATATGTTTACATACTTTTTCTCTCCCCTACAATTTATTAAAGCTCAAATTACCACCTTATATTCAACATCAGTTATTAAAAAGTGATCTGGAAGAATTCTTCTATTTCATAAATACAGTTATTTGTTAATATTTCTTTCAATTTACTTTTAAATCTGGCAGATTCTAACTGTTTGATAGAGAGAGGAAGAAAGTTATAAAATTTTATAGCTGTATATAGAAAAGTTTTTTGCGTTCTAGTGTAGTTGAACCTGATCAAACTCAAAGTATCCCTATTTCTTGTTCCATACGTGTGATTGGAACCTAGCTCATCATAAAAATGAACATTTTCTTTAATGTACAGAAGGCTTTGAAAAATGAACAATGCTGGGACTGTCATTACACCAAGACAGATAAATTTTTCTCTACAGTGAGCACGGGATGGGAGTCCACAAATCAGTCTTATACAAGTTTTTTGCATTCTCGATAATATTCTAGCTATCGATTATTTATTTAGCGTATGGCTTTTTATAGTGGGGAGACCCGAGTAGGGTTGTTCCACTTCACCAACCTAACCAATTATCCCTTGATAGGGAACATGGTGAAAGTTTGTTTTCACTTAGAAAACAGACATCAGCATTTAAAAAAAGAATTCTTTGATTTTATAAAGCTATCGATAATATCGTGAGTATCGATAATATTCTAATATCGAGTCGATAATATTCTAGGGTACAATTGTTTCATAAAAAAATACGTGCGAATATAAATTATACCTGACTAGCAGATCAACTTTATATAATAAGAGTTATATTATTTTGTATACCCGTGCTTCGCTACGGAGTCTCAGAAATCCCGTTGAGGTTAAGGATATTTGTATGAAACTAGGACATCCCAGGTCGCATAAAACTGCGACTATTGAACTACATGAAATAGTTTCTAGTCCTCCTTCTCCTCCTTCATCTACTTCTTTTCAATCTTCTTCACCATCTTCTTGTTCTTCTTCTCCTCCTCGTCCTTCTTCTCCTCCTTCTTTTCAATGTTCTTCTCCTTCTACTCTCCTTTTCCACCTTCTTCTTCTTTTCTTCTTCTCCTCCTCCTCCTCCATCCATCTTTCAATCTTCTTCTCCTTCTACTCCTCCTTTTCCATCTTCTCCTTCTCCTCCTTCTTTTTAATCTTTTCTCATTCTTCTACTCCTTCAACTCCTTCTTTTCCATCTTCTTCTCATTTTCTACTTCTCCTTCTTTTCCATCTCCTGCTTCTCATTTTCTTCTCCTTCTCTTTCTTTTCAATATTTTTCTCATTTTTCTACTTCTCCTTCTTCTCCTCCTTCTTCTCTTCCTTCGTCTCCTTCTCCTTCTTCTTCTTCTCCTTCCTCTTCTTTCTCCTTCTTTTCCTACTCCTTCTTCTCATATCCACCTCAATCTTCTTCTCCTCCTCCTTCATCTCCTTATTTTCTACTTCTTCTTCTCATATCCTTCATCTTCTTCTTTTTTTCTACTCCTTCTCATCTCCTCCACCTCCTTCTTCTCTTTCTTTTCAATCTTTTTCTCATTTTTCTACTTCTTCATCTCCTTCTCCTTCGAGCAGCCTGGTAGCAGCCTATGACACAGTAATAAACCTTCTCTGTGTTACCCGAACTCTCTAACAAGAATTATTTGTTAAAATTTCGTGTCATTGACTTGCTAATAATATTTGAAAATCATTGCAGGAAGAATATCTAAGCTCGAAAAGCAAAAAACTACAGAAAAAACAGAAGAAAGGGAAAGTGGAGGCCGCTTCTCTTATACAAGAATTCGAAATAGAACTTCAAAAGCCCAGGTGAGAAAAGTATTATTGATATTTCTTGTTTTAATCCTTTTATATTAGTAACTTTTGTAAAAAATTATGACAGCCACTGTGACCGTTAGGCTAGGCGTACACCGGTTAGTCAAGACAAGACGAGATTAGTCACGTTTAGTCACAGTACTTCACATAGTTGCTTACGAAGCAACACACACCGATTAGTCATTGCATCGGTGTGTGCTGCTTTATAAGCAGCTATGTGAATTACTGTGACTAAACGCGACTAATCTCGTCTTGTCTTGTCTTGACTAACCGGTGTACGCCTAGCCTTATAGTGGGACAATTTAGATGCGGTTTGCGCTAAAAGAAAGGTTATCGGTCCTAGATGTGCAGGTTTTATTTGTATTTTGGAAGAACATTTGTTTAAGGTACATAGGCTGTGTAATAACAGTGTGGTCATTGGTGTGAATGGGTCCATAACAGTGTGTTGGAACATTTTTCATTCCCGCCACCGCCATACTTTTGCCACGTTTTTTAATTCTGATTTTGGATTACAGGCAAACATGAACCCATTCACTCATTTTGTCAACTTATTTTGAGAGAAACAACATCAAATATCACTTTTCTGACATTAAAAGTAGTCTCTCCACTTTTTCTATTGTTTTAGAAGCATAAAATGATGAAAACTAGTTATGTGGATTCAAGACAAGACAGATGTCACGTTTAGTCACAGTAGTTCATAAAGTTGACAGCAAACACACCGATTAGTCATTGCATCGGTCATAAAGCAGCTATGTGAACTACTGTGAAAACGTGACTTATGTCGTCTCGTTTGACTAACGTACGCCTCTGAAGCAGAGGCAAATTGTAGGTAAGAAGTGAATCAATCAACATAACATATGATTTGCGTTTTATTTCGATGCAAATCGAATGGGAATTGGCAAAAGTATAGTGACCTTCTCCGAGCTAACCAATCAAAAGTATGACATGCAATACTATATATATAATGACATACTATATAATATACACTCTCTGTAACATGAAAATGCTAACTCAGCGCTATCTCTCGGTGTCTGGAGGAACTACGTGCGCACTGCAGTACTGAACTAAACAGAGTATTGTTGGTCAGTCTAGTATTTATTATTTATTCATGTCTTCTATTCACTGAGAAGTTTAATTCCGGTTCCCCAATGCGTTTCCAATGTAAAACATACGTTTCCTATTCAATTTAGTGTTTTTAATTTCTGTTTTTCTAATTTTTTTGTGTTTTTCAGTGCAATGGACACTCTGCCGTTTCAAATTCCGCGCCTCATTTGGTTTCTGCTAGTGAGTGCTCCGCCCTTGACCTACAGCTGGCTGAGGGATTATTTGGAGGAGCGACAACGTCAAAAGCTGTTACAAGCTGAAGAACAGTGAGTTGTATTCAATCTTAAGTACAGTGTTTTATTCCATTCTATTTACTTTCAATATTACATTTCATAAATTTTTATATCTTTCACTCCATCATCCTCTGGAAGTAGGCTACTTCAATAGATGGATCAAATTCTAAAGAGCATTGTTTCTTTCCTCTTCAAGTGACTACTGAAGCAAAACTAAAACATATTAGCCTTGATTTTAGGAGTTATTGTGATATTTAACCCTGCATTACTCGCGCGGGGTAAATATGACCCCACAGGGAAATTTTTGTTAAGAACTGCTACTTTAGTTGACACCACTGACATGGATGTCTCAGTAGCTTCCTGTTTCAGTGTCTAGTTGACAAACGTGGACTGAAAACTCTGCTGCCTGTACCGGTTTTGTTGTAAAAAATGATTTTTTTAGGTTTGGGATCGTATTTACCCCATGCGAGTATTCACGGCAATGGATTTTTAAACACTAGCTGTCCCGGCGAACTTTGAATCGCCCTCTTCCCCCAAATGTCCCCTCTTTCTCCCTCAAATGTCCACTTCATGCCACCCCCCAAAAAATGTCATCCCCCCAAATGGTCCCTTTTATGTAACCCCCCCTTCATGTCACCCCCAAATCCCCCTTCATGTCACCCCCCTCCATGTCACCCTCCCACCATGTCACCCCCCTCTTTCACACCAAATGTCACCCCTCTCTTCCCCTCAATTGGCCCCCCTTCATGTAACCCCCCAAAATGTCCCCCCTTCATGTAACCCCCACACCATATGAAATTTGCCTGTTGCTGAAGAACCTGCAGCACCAAGAGAAAAATTAGAGAGGGGGAGATGTAGTGTATGCCCTCGAAGTCTAGACAGAAAAACTCCTTTTTCATGTGACACATGTTTCAAATTAGAGTATTGCAGTAATTATATCACATTAATTATAGTGTAGTATCTACTTTAGTATCTATCTAGTATCTAATTGATATAGATTTATCTCATAAACTGATTTGCAATAAAAATTATTTTAGGAATGCCAGAATATACTTAAAATCAAATGGGGTCATACTGACCCCATGCGAGTATGAATGTAAGTAAATAGGGCGCGAGTAATGCAGGGTTAAGATGAATATCTTACAAATGTGTCAATTTGCTTACAAATATCTAACAATTTCGTTTCGTTTCACAGAGACGAATCGTCAGACGACGACCCAGCCCCGGTTCACACACGCCAGCCGCGCCGGCGCAAACCGGCGTTCAGCGTTCCCGAAATCAAAGATGGCGGCGGCCCCAAAACTCCCTCCACCCCTGCTCCCCCTCCTCCCCCCACCACAAGTCCGCCGCCTCCCATATCGGGCGGCCTATGGACAGACGACGATCTGCTGGAGTTGACGCGGCTGGTGAAAAAGTTCCCGATGGGAACGACGGAACGCTGGGAACGCATCGGCGAAGCGTTGGCACGGCCGGCTAACGAGGTGGCTCATATGGCGCACAAGGCGAGTGCTAACTCCTACTCTTTGTTTAATGCCTACTCTTTATCTATCAAAGTCTTTATTCAACACATACAATTTATGTACATGAATGCGTCATTGAACATATAAAAAATATATAACATATAGGCATAGGCCAATATAATACAATCATCGTCTAGCATTATAAAATTCATCATAATTATAACAAACTAATTCTGTCAGGTACTTCTTAAGTTTATTTTTAAATCTGTTATCATCCCTTTCATTTCTAATACCACTTGGTAGATAACCCATAAATGTTATTCCTATATAAGACGGACTTTGTTTGAAGAATTTTTATTTTTTATGCTCCTTAATTAAGAATGTATCCCTGTTTCTAGTGTTTTAATTATGTACTTCCAGTTGCCGTAGGAATCTTGATTCAATATTTTTTTACATATAGCACTGTGCGGTATATATAGAGGCTGTACACTGTCATAAAGTCCAGATCTTTAAAAAGTATTCTGCATGACTGTTCACTATTCAAGTTAAAAATTCTCCTTATTGCTTCTTTTTGAAGATGTAGTAATTTGTTCAGATTTGTGTTACTAGTTCCTCCGTATATCTCAATACCATAAGAAATATGTGAATAGAATACCTATCTATCTATCTATCTATCTATTATCTATCTATCTATTGTGGGTTAAGGGAAGAGCCTGTATGCCCCAACTCGCCCACAGCACTTTTGTAATGTAGAAAGTGAAAAATAAAGTCATTTATGTATCTATCTATCAATCTATCTATATAATAAAAGGCGAACATGTTTTTGTTAGCTTCAACTCTTCCGTGGTTTCTCAACTGAATTTGTTCGTTCACATCTCATTTGAAAGATCTCATTGAGTAGATTCAAATTCAAATTCAAAATTTCTTTATTCTCCGTATAAATACAATCAGCAACAAGTGCCTGTATATCACAGTCGTCATTGATTTCACTATAATATAAAAGTACAATATCCATTTTTGAAACAAGTCATGTTACGAGCTCACATGTCAACTCAGCCAGACAGAATTTCGTTCAACGAATAGAACTCTTTCTCTACAACAAATTGTTTAAGCTTTTTCTTGAAGAGCACATCATTTTCAATAGATTTTAAGTCATCAGGTATTTTATTATAAATCTTAATCCCTGTAATATTTATATCTCCTTCCTACACAGCAAGGCGGTGTTGGGGAAGTACCGTAATAAATTGGTACCATGTCTTGTAGAATAAGGATGACTTTCCCCTACTGTTTTGAACCGGTCAAGATTTTTTCTTATATAGATGGCAGATCGATAAATAAGAATACTATAAAATGTCATTACACCCAGTCTCGAGAGATTGGAAAGATGTAGATGAAGGAGGAGGAGGAGGATTGGAAGCTATTTCATGTATTTTAATAGTCGCAGTTTTATGTGACCTGGGATGTCCTAGTTTACCTCATCATTATTGTGTTGAGAGAGCATTTATTATGGGATATCATGCTTGTGCTCTCATGCGTATATTAGCATTATTTGAATAAATGAATAAATTAGAGATGAGATGTAAACCGTGGGCCGCATGGTAGATGATGCATGGTGGATAATTGAGACGATTTATCAAGAAAGCTGTGATCAATTTCTACATGTTCTATTATTATGGATGTTGTTTATTTATTCAGCGTATGGCTTTTAATAGTGGGGAGACCCGAGTCCCCTCAAGTTTTGGTCCCTATAGTAATAAATAGACAAGACGAAGGCTCAGCTATTAAGTTACATCAGTTTAACAAATAACAATGTACTATATCAAATATAATTTTTCATCAATTTTCTTTTTTTTCATCTTATCCAACAGATAAAAGACAACATGGTGCGTACACTGACCACCCGACGTCAAAAGCAAAAAGAAGAAGAAGATGAGGAGGAAGGAGACAGTTCGAGCGAAAACGAAGCCGAGGAGGAGGAGCCAATTGTGGAGGAACCGAAGAAGGTGAAGACGAGAGGAGGAAAGCATGGAGGAGAAGGAGGAGGAGGAAGCTGGTCGCAAGTGCAACAGAAGGCGTTCGAAACAGCTCTGGCCAAATTCCCGAAAGGCACCACCGCTGATAGGTGGGACAAGATTGCCAAGTGTGTGCCCGGAAAGAGTAAGGTGGGTTTTCGGACTTTTTTATTGTTAATTTTTCATCTTGTTAGCATGTTCGGTGTAAAAGCGTGGGGGAAAGAGGGGGGTGACATGAAGGGGGCATTTGGGGGTGACATGAAGGGAGACATTTGGGGGTGACTGATATGATAAATATCAGCAGCTGACGACGGTTGCCATGACTACTTATACTCATCTTGTTAATCATTAATGTTTTGCTTCACTTCATACTAGTCCTACGTGTATTCTGTTTATTAAAGCCTTATTTCTATCTAAATAATGGTCTTCTTTATAACAGTGACATTTTTGGAAGTTACATGAAGGGATGGCCAATTGGGGGAAAGAGGGGGTGACATTTGGTGGGAAAGAGGGGGTTCTCCCTTCATTTGTGGGAGAATGAAGGGGGGGGAGAATTTGGGGGATGACATTTTTGGGAAGTGGCATGAAGGGGGGACATTTGTGGGGAGAAGAGGGGGGACATTTGGGGGGGGGGGAAGAGGACGATACGAAGTTCGCCGGGACAGCTAGTATAGAAAATAAACCTCTTCATAATTAAGTTACTCCTGTTACAGGAGGGACCTGTTACACCACTTACTTTTCTAATAATTTTACTTTGCTGTTGAATACATTTTAATATTATGTGTCATATGCATAATTTTATCATTATTTTCAGTCATTATTCATAACTTAATATAAAAAGAATTATTTCTTATTATAATAATTCTGAAGAACTAAAGATAAGAGAAAATTATAAATTATATTATCTACAGTATATTGAACTCCCACCCATGTATAAGGAAGACTTGTCCTTACTAAGTCCTTAGTTACTCACACAGCTGCCATTTTGTTTTTTTCACTTATCATTTTTTATCTCAATAATGGTGAAACATATGGAATTGAAACTTTGCACCAACATTTATGACAACTAGACAAAGCTACAAAAAAATTATGACAATTTTTCAAATCCATAAAACAAAATGGCGGCCATTCAAAATTTTGTTTCTTGAATAACTCGGAAACCGTTGATATTACGAAAATTCAAGAAGAATAACTTTTTTTAGTAAATTTGATTACAAATCGATTGAAACCTTATTTGGTAAGATTGGACCAATATTGAGTGAGATATGGCAGGTTTAGTGATAGTAGACCCATGTATAAAGAAGACTTGTGTCTTACCTTCATTGGGTGCGTATGTTTCCCTCATAAAAAAATTGTTTTGTTTTGTTTTCACATTTCTGTAATATTTTTGAGGAAATAAATTTATTTATTCATTTTGTTTCCAGGAGGAATGCATGCAACGTTTCAAACAGCTTGTCGATATTGTTAAAAAGAAAAAAGAACAAGAAACCAATAATGTCGAATCAGCACAAGAACAGGCTACTGATACACAGTGCGTACCGCAGGCAACGGAAAGCAGCACGTAGCATGCTACAAAACGAGTTGTGTATCTTCGAAATTGATACAATCTTTCCGGTTTTGTATCACGTCATTTGATACGGTCTTCCCTAACGCGCTACTGTTGAAATTTGATGTGACTTTTGGGGCCTGTTTCCGTTACCACAAATTTCTATTACAGTGACATTCATTTAATTTGACGCTTGGCATTAGATAGATAGATAGGTAGATATCCTCTAATTCTTTTAGAATTTTTCTTTGTCATGATGATTGTTGGTGTAATTTGATTTGTAGTGATGTGATGTGATCAATAAATTTCAATTTCAAATATCATTTCTTGACGTTGCTGATGACCGTAGAGTACGATGGCAAATAAATAATATCTCTCTTTCTATCCATCTATCTAATGCCATGCGTCAAATTAAATGAATATCACTGTTGTACATGTTGCAGTATTCTATAGCAGGATTATTTTAAATTGTCAGAAAACAGCTGATTGATGTACGCTCGTTCACTGACGTTAAATCAGCTGTTTTCTGACAAGTTAAAATAATCCTGCTATACTTTAAACTCCAAAATAGAAACAGCTGATGAATAACTTGACTTTCTATCTGCTGTTTGTTAGCATTGACAACATTTTTTTACAACATGTTGCAGATATAATTTTTAAAGTCGATCAGCTGTATAGCAGGATTATTCTAACTTGTCAGAAAACAGCTGATTTAACGTTAGTAAACGAGCGTACATCAATCAGCTGTTTTCTGACAATTTAAAAGAATCCTGCTATACATGTTTCCATTGGCTCAAATTTATATCACAAATTGTTGCATTGTATTCGATCAGCTGTTTCAATGCTGTAGTACTAGAACAGCTGATTAGTTGTGCAACTTGTCTCAGGGATATGTGGTAATGGAAACTGAATCCATTCATTCAATATTAATCTAACTGCTGGTGACTGTTGTTAATATTATTATTGTTGTGAAATATGTTTCTTTGTTTTATAAAGATCATTTTGTTCAGATTTGTGCTATTTATTCTGGTTATAGCAGGATACAATTAACTTGTCATAAGTCAGCTGATCGACGAGCATATGATCACAATACTTAACCTACAAATGCTGAATCTCGCAGATTATTGAAAAGGTCTTTTAAAAAGTTATTCTATGAAAGGTCTTCTTCAAAAAGGTCTTTTAAAGACTTTAAAGGTCTTTAAGACTTTCAAGCCTTTTGATTATTGTGTCGAAATCACTGTTTAATTATTACTGGATCAGCTGAGTTATGACATGTTAATTGAATCCTGCTGTACCTTACGTATCCAGGGCCTACTATAGATGAAGATATAAAGGGTGTTTCAGAACTCCCTACCAATACTCTAGGGCATTGTTCTTAGGTAGAAACCATATCTAAATATCATATTTAAATTGTCCAGAAGTCCTTAGTTACTCACACAGCTGCCATTTTGTTTTTTTCACTTATTTTTTATTTCAATAATGGTGAAACATATGGAATTGAAACTTTGCACCAACATTTATGACAACTAGACAAAGCTACAAAAAAATTATGAGCGTTTTTCAAATTCATAAAACAAAATGGCGGCCATTCAAAATTTTGTTTCTTCAATAACTCGGAAACCGTTGATATTACGAAAACTTTACAAGAATAACTTTTTTTAGTAAATTTAATTACAAATCGATTGAAACCTAATTTGTCAAGATGGGACCAATATTGACTGAGGTATGGCAGCTTTAGTGATAGGTGACCGCTGGAGGCTGGTTGCAGTGCATCCTGGGCTTGCGGCTAAAGTCTGCTACAACAATGCAACAGTCTCCGTCTGCTTTGTATGTTATTTTCAAGAGATTTTAGATTATTTTGTGTGAATTTTAAAGACAGTAAAAAGGAGTGCAAGTAACCTCCAGTTGTCACCTACCATTAAAGCTGCCATATCTCAGTCAATATCTGTCCAATCTTACAGTACTGCACTAACAAATTAATATACAGTATATTATCACATTAAGAAACGTGAATATTTAGAATTATGCCTAATACTCTTCAAGATTTTAAAGAAAGGTAGTGAGTGATATTGATTTTTTAAGTAGCCTGTCCAGCTTACTTCAATGTAGGGTGATCTCCATTCTTTCAAAAATGTTGCTCAAATACTTATTTGAAATACAATCAATTTATTTTTTCAAGAATAATTTTAATTGACTACTTTTTTGATCCTGATAATTTTGAGGTCCTCATCCCGAATGATTTCAAATCTCCCGCTTACTCATCCTAACCTCAAAGCATCATTCTTTGAAAAAATGCAACAAATCAAACAATATTTCAATCATAATATTCTCTATCAAAATATTTTTCTTCCAATATATCAAACAAGATATCATAACATTCTTCAATCATTTTTAATTTTTCCTTGATTATTTCCTAGTCGGAGGGAATTTTCGAATGCCCAGGTTTGTGAAAGTGCCCCTGGCCTAAATTCGCAATTAGAACTTCTGATCCAGAAAAATGTTTGAGTATCATGATGGCTTTTTTTCTGCTGTCGAAAGTAGGCTATCTTCTCTAGTTTTTAGAAGTAATTCTGCTTTATGATGACGAGCAAATAGTTAATACTAAATTAATAATCAGGTAATGTCGATTTTTGATTGGTTACAGTTGATTGAAAAATGTGTGCTAGCTTTACAAGGTTTGACGATCGTTAACCTAAATCGCCTGAATTGCAAGCATCGATACCAAATTCATTATCAAACCATTGCAACTACTGTGAGTGATCTGTGTATTTTAATTTGTGTTCCTCTAAAATTTACAACCAACACGAACCTTTCCTATATTATTTGTATGCCAGTCTAAAATCGTGTCAGATCTTAACACAGGGAATCGATATATCAAAATATAATTGTGTTAATGCTAGTATTGACCTCGTAAGAAATGATTATTTGAAATTGAAATTAGTGATTATCAAATCAATTATACAGTTCAGAATAATTATCCATGATTGATTTGTGTTGAATTCGTGAACAAACAGTAGAATATAATTATTGGTTGTGCTGAATAATCAACGTACATTGACTTCAAATTAAGGTTGTAATTTATATGTCACTTTTCAAATTGATTCACCTACCCCGATTAAATGTCATTGATAAATTTTTGTTAGCATCATGATAAGCATATTTCTTGATAATATTTTGCTTGTACTACCCAAATTTATATTTTATAACCTAGATTGTGGTTATGTTTACATTTTATGATTAATGTTTTAATTAGGCCTATATCTTTTGAAATACCTTCAATGTTCTTGTAAAACTGGTTTCCAGGCACTAGTTTATTTAAATTTTTATATTCTTGTTTTATCTTAATATTATTAATATAATCCATAATAATTAGTATATTAAATATAATATGTAGTTGATTGAATATAATCCATAGTAAGGTTAGAAATCTTCCAATTGTTTTGAGATTCTCTTGAATAGGTTAGGACTCTCGTAGGTTATGGTTCTTCTAAATACAGTAATATTCATTTAATTTGACGCTTAGAATTAGATAGATATTATTTCTTTGACATGGTACTCTACGGTCATCAGCAACGTCGAAAAATGATATCTCTCTATCTATCTAATGCCAACCGTCAAATTAAATGAATCTGGCTATAGGTTAGGATCCTCTTAGATTAGTAAGGATATCTTGAATATTGTTCCAACTAATCAAAATATATCCACACACAAATTTTCAGGCTTTCATTCTAGAATAACTAATACTATACTAAAATATCTATCTTAAAATAGGATATCCATCTTATACTTAAATATACTATCATAAAATAAGAGTGAATTAAACTCACAATTTTAGATGCATTCTCAGGCAGCTCCACTAATCTCATTAAGACGTCCAACCTACAACAGAATTCAATATAAAAATATAAATTAAGAAAAAATACAATAGCTTATAAAGTACAAAATTTCAACAACACTATTTAAATTATCAAAATAATAATATTCTACTAAAATTAACAAGGTCCGTAAAAACAAGCTTTATATCTTACAAAAATCCTCAACATGGCAATATTCGAGATTTTAAAATGATATTTTCATAAGTAGACTAGACTAACCAACCATACTCTGTTTAGTTCAGTATCCTTCTGTGGTCGTAGTTCCTCCAAATACCAAGAGATGGCGCTGAGTCCATTTTATACGCTTTAAAACATTGAACGTATTTTTTCAAAATACAAATAAAACCTGCTCATCTAGGACCAACAACCTTTCTTTTGGCGCAAACCGCATCTAAATTGGCCCAATATAACGGTCACTTCACAGTGGCTTCAAACCCAAGTCAGACCGTGAGATCTCCTCGTGTTTCGGAGGACACGCTAAGCCGTCGGTCCCGGCTGCCTAAAATACAGTCGTTAAGTCACGTCAGAGACCTTGAACTGATCAGGAGTGACCTGAAAACTCTGACACCAGACCTGAGCCAGCCAGGTTACGCGGAATTATTATTATTAATTACCTAAAAATCTATCTGGGTTGGGAAGACTAGCTTATGGTTGAGATGTCAATGTGCTAACCACACGTTACATCTTTTCTGGTTAATGATCATTCACCTCTGCTGATTCAGTCAAGTGGATGTGAAACTGGCAACCAGCTGGTAGGCCTAAGCCCACATAGGGCTGTTGAGCCATTGACAAACAAACAAAAACGCGGAATTATTATTATTAATTACCTAAAAATCTATATAGAGTCCATGTTAATATTCATCTACATTATAAACTACCTAATTGAATAGAAGGTGAAATTCTTTTATAGCCTAATTTCAAGTGGTTTTCTGTTGTATACAGGGTGTGGCATGCAGTACATGCTAGCAGGTGATGGCCGATTTAGCCGCGCGCACCACCACTAGTATCGGCTCCTGCGATTGGCTGAACTCCCCCCACCACTCCTCCTCGCCCTCTCTGCCTCCTCATCCCCTCTCCTCCTCCACACCGTCACCGCCCACAAATCGTCATCCTGGCGGACGCGATGGCAAACCACCCTACAGGTCAGTGTACTCTATTTAGTCCCTAACATCCTGGTAGGATGGTCAGTGTACTGTTTTTAGTGGCAAGTAAAGTTAGTGGCGGCTGTTTTTAGTTCCTGACTTCCTGGTTAGATTGTCATTTGTCAATGTACTGTTATGACTAGGTTTCACGATTCCAGAAGACGTTCAGGTTACTGGAGGCAGTTGGATCGTATCTTTCTTTCTTTCTTTCTTTCTGAGGATGATGCCCACATGAGCTCTAGGCTTGTGCGTGGGTAATGAGTGGGGTGATGATGAGATATGACGACTACTTTTTAGGCAGTCGGGACCGACGGCTTAACGTCTCCTCCGAAAGACGGGAGTGGCCGTATTTGTCAAAAATCCTTTCCGTCAACCAGGCTCGAACCCTGGCCCAATGGATTTTATCTGACTGCTGATAACTTAATCAGTCTGACACCTTAGCCGCCTCGGCTACGAACCACTCCAACTGATATTATACCGATAATATTTCGTTGATATTGATATTAACAAGCAATATTTATCTTATTCGAACAGTACAGTCAAACAGAATGAACAATACGAAAGCAAACCCAATTAGAACATAACCTCAACACGTCCAGTGTCAATCATTTTGATTGGTTGGGAAGACCAACCTGTTCAACCTCCTCGGGCAGGTCGACTGGATAAGCCAGCAGGGAGGCAGGTAACCTGAATAAGCCAGTAACCTGTTCAAGTAAGTGGTCTAATGGTTCAGTTTACCTGCTTCCGGTAACCTGCCTCCAGTAACATAGTCTACTGGAATCGTGAAACCCGGCCATAAGTGACAAATATTTTAGTTAGATGATCAGTGTACTGTATTTAGTCCTAAACATCCTTGTAGGATGGTTAACGTACTGTTTTTAGTGGCAAATATCCTATAGTCTGTGCAAACCTTAGTATGCAGTAAGCGTTTAAATGGCAATGCTATTTGTTATGGGGATATGGAAGCGCTGTTGCCATGTTTTGCTTATTTATTCATTACTCCTCACTCACAGCTGTTCGCTCTCTTTTCCGCTCTTTCTCTTGTTTTGTTTACATTTCTTATTCTATCAAAATTACATAAATGAGAAAACATTAGCTCAAGAGATAGAATGAGAAAACAAACTCAGAGATAGAATTAATTGAGAAAGCATTTTTCAACATTCAGTTCTTTTAGTTTTTAGTGTCGTGGTTTGATAAACTCGAGCAGTCATTGGAGCCGACTTCATAGAATGTCAAGTTTTGAATACTTACTCCTCCGAATTGGCTTTGCTGGCTACTGAGCAATCTGGCAACACTGCGCCCCATAAACGTAACACTGCAATCTAAGGTTTGCAGAGACTATAGTTAGTATTTTTTACAATAGTGCTCATTTCAAAAAATTGCAAGTCTTGTAATTAATCGAGTTCTCGAATCTTGAATCAATAATTTTTTCAAGGTTTAAAAATGATTTACTTGTTAAATTCTGTGTGAAAATTTTAAACGTTTGTTTGTTTTTACAGCTATGCAAGTTTGATACGCCTAGCCATCAGCAACTCAGTGCATGGAAAGATGACACTTTCCGAAATTTACCAATTCATCATCCAAACATTTCCCTACTACAGGGATGCCAGCACCGGCTGGAAGGTTGGTCACACTGCAATATTATTTTCTCATAAATTTCAGTTGCACGAAAACTCAATTGAATTCAACCATCGTAGAATGATGCCATCTTACAAAACCAATTATGTTGATTAAATTACATTGAATTGTTATTTATTTATTTATTTATGCTTATGGCTTTTTTGGCGGAGAGACCCTTTCGGGTGTTCCGCCTCGCCGAATCCAGTTTTCCCTAATGTGAAATGAATAATGAATAAATAATGAATAATGAATTTTATTTCCATCCATACAAAAATACAATACAGTTTAACAGTTGAAATTAACTGACCACTAAATCCAGTAAATGTGGTCAGTGTGCAACTATATTTAATACTTATTACAAAACAAAAGTGAATGTGAGTCTAGTGAGCATAATACAAATAATACAAATAAAAAATACTGCCTGCAGCGCAACGAAATGAATATAATAATAAAATAAAACAAGAAACATATGAAAGATAGATCAGTAACTTCAGACCTCATGATATACAATAAAAAATAATTATTTAATTACTTATTAAAATAAGAGCATTCCAATCCTTTCTAGCATTAACCATTATGAATTTTAGTACTCTACCTTAGAATGTTCCTGACAATCCAAGTGTCATTTAGTTCAAATATGTTAAATAAATATGGAAAACATTATAGGTTAAGTCCAACACTGAATTTTCAACTTTCCCAAAAAGTCCCAGAAAATCTTCAAAATCAAAATCTTTCAAATTATAGATTAACAGCACTAATACGATACTCACGAAAGCACATTTCAAATAAAATAATGAATTATACGAAAAAAACATATAAAATGTATATTGAATTGTTAAAAAATGTGAAATAACTTAGAAGCCGTAGCATAGCCAAAGCATAGTCGAGTTAAGATGGGTTTTCGTTACTGCGACCGAGTGCCGCAGCGGAGCCCGACCCAGCGTTGCCAGATGCAATTGATGAAAAATCCCAACTATTTATAGTGGGGAGATCAGAGGGCTGTCATAGAAGGAGTGGAAGTATTGTATCTTCCCTATGTTAAAAAAGGGTGAAGCCTGTGTCATGGCCTTCTTGACTTTTGTCTAAAGATGGCTATGCTATGTCTCGATATCATTGGCCGAATACACTCTGGACCGATGTCGGCCATTATTATGTACCTAATTTTGGCGGTGTATTTGAATTCAGAGCCATCATGTTGAATTTAATTTTCATGGAGTTTTGAAAGTTTATGGTATCTTTTGCGGTATAAATCAAAACCGTTAAGAGAATATTGTTAATATTTACGGCAAAATACAACATTTTTGTCGGATTTTGTGTTTTTTAGGCTGGTTTGGGTAGAAGTTATGTAGATGTTTTCAAATACAGCGCCAAAATTGAGTCCAATAAAAATGGCCGACATCCTACTCCCCTTATTTCTCTTACTTCCAGTCCCTTAGATGTCAGGTCCCTGGGGGAGATGATAATATCTCTATCTATCCATCTATCTAATGCCAAGCGTCAAATTAAATTAATTTTACTGTACCTTGCTGATTCTGTTATTTATTCTTTTTAATTTTCGTTTTATTTCATTTGTTTCAATTTTCGTTTTTTTCTCGTTTTGCAGAACTCAATCCGTCACAACTTGTCGCTGAACAAGTGCTTTACAAAAGTGGCGCGGCCCAAAGATGATCCGGGCAAAGGCAGTTATTGGGCCATTGATCATTCGCACGCACAGGACGGTGACGGAACTATACCACGCAAAAAGGTGAAACTGCCCAGGGTAAGTTTATTTGTTTTCACTAAAAATATTCACATATTTAGGCTAATATTTTAAAATATTAAGATCTCCGAGCATTTTAAAAATATTGTATTTCTGTCTTCCAGGGTAATGTTTTGTTTGTAGTTGATTTTTTTTCTTTTCTTTCCATTTTTATTGTGAATTGTTATTCAAATAATGTTTGTAAAATGGCAAATAAAATATTTCATTCAAAAAAAGTGTCGTAGATAAAATGGTGAGAGCAATGGTTGTATTCTAGCCTTTAAACGACTCTTGAGATACCTTAAAATAACTCGCGGCGTTGCCGCTCGTACTTTCAACTCGGTATCTCACTCGTTGTTTAAAGGCTCTCATAATACAACCAATGCATAAACTAGTATTAAATGATCCATTATTATATATCCAGTATGATCTAGTATTGTGGGTTTAGTGGAAGAGGGGGCTTGTATGCCTCAACTTCGCCCACAGCACTTTTGTAATTTGAAAGTGAAAAATGAAGTCATCTATCTATCCAGATATAGAAACACTAAACGTCTATCGAGGTGATGTGCGCTGTTTCATTTAGTCACAAATGTTTATAAGTCCCTGCGCCCACTTCGCAACTGCTATCTGATTTCAGTCAGCAACCCAATGTTGCCAGATGACATTTCGCTGTTTTTCGGGTAATCTAACCTATCAGCCAAAGTCATCTGGCAACGCTGGGTTGCTGACTGAAATCAGATAGCAGTTGCTTAGTGGGCGCAGGGGCTTAGTGTGTTGCCACGCCATCGCCACTCCACCTCAATGGGCACTAGGGCTAAGAGAGCTCAATCTCTCAAAGATTTTGAACAAATTGCTTAGATACTATTAATGCTTATCAGTTTACTGTGTTTATTCACTTGAAGTGAATGCATATTATTGATTTTTGTCATATTTTTCTATCAATGCCTGTTTTAGATTTTGTTACGCTTGGAATTTTTTGATCTCTGAGAATTTTAAAAATATTGTATTTCTGTCTTCCAGGTATCGCCCTACAGCCCAGAATGCAATAGCAACAGCAGTGATGGCCGGTTAACTTTGAAAATGGCTGGAAATTGTACTACACCAACTCCAAGTGAAAACTGTCATAGTAAGTTTCAAGTTATTTTTGAAGTTGCAATTTTCGAATACAATAATGGATTAAAAATTTACAATTACTGCTAATTTTAAAAGTGTGATAGTAAAACTGTCTTAGTAAGGTTCAAGTTATTTTTGAAGTTGCAATTTTTTAATACAATAATAGATTCGAAATTTTATAATTACTGTTAATTATTTTAAAATTGACAATTAATTGTTTATAATTTCATTGTATAATTCATTATTCAATTGTTTAATTTTATTGTTTCTCCTGTATAGACCGTGTTAGTGATGACCTAAATAAACAATAATATCTCCTATAACACATTTTATCTTACATGTGATTCTAAAAATGTTTGAAAACATGTTTAAATGTTTCTCAAATGCAATAACAGGTTTCTAAACAGCTCTGTGACGTCACACCTACCTAATTGAATACTGGTATCAAAATTGCTTCTTTAGGCTTGAAATTTGGCTGGAGTAGAATTTTTATAGGCTAATGCCTGAATCAAACATTCAGGAGGGGGGAGGGTGTTAACATACACATGTTTGTCAGTTATTCAAACAGATGCACCCAAATTCCTGCCTGTCACTTAGATAAAATTAGAGTCTGTGTCTTACTAATAATACATGGAAATGTCAGCTCTTAGGCTAGGCGTACACCGGTTAGTCAAGACAAGACAAGACGAGATTAGTCACATTTAGTTACAGTAATTCACATAGTTGCTTATGAAGCAACACACACCGATTAGTCATTGCATCAGTGTGTCATGCTTCATGAGTAACTATGTGTAAAATACTGTAACTAAATTTGACTAATCTCGTCTTGTCTTGTCTTCATGTACGCCTAGCCTTATGTTTTACAAATAGACTGGGACTTGTCAGCTGGACTGATATATTCTTGCAGAGTGTTTTTAGAGAAGAGACTGGAGACAAAGTCTGCTTAACATCACTCTTTCTCAATGGAAACGTTAAATAACAAGTCATTTGCCATCCTGAAAACTCCTACTATTAAATTATCCAATAATAAATATCCTTCAGTGGCAGAGGCGAGGCTAATCGGTGAGATTAGATAAGAGACA
This sequence comes from Laodelphax striatellus, assembly GCA_017141395.1. NCBI lineage: Eukaryota > Metazoa > Arthropoda > Insecta > Hemiptera > Delphacidae > Laodelphax > Laodelphax striatellus. The sequence continues at coordinate 2,573,990 of CM029543.1, read as the reverse complement.
GCGCCTACCACTCCCGTTGTATCGGTGACCGGCTCCTCTAAATACAAAAATTTATGAGCTTCAAAATCGCTTCCCGGTGGTTCAAAACCCACCTAAAGCTGTAGGTCCATTCATATCTCATCATCATCCTTCCCATTACCCACGCACAAGCTTAGAGCTTATGTGGGCATCATCCCTAGCAAAAAAAAATTAATAATCTGTTTGTTCTGTCTTGAAATGTCATCATCATTCCGGTTATATAGCAGGATCCAATTAACTTGTCATAAATCAACTGATCCAGTAATAATTAAACAGTGATTTTGACACAATAATCAAAAGGCTTGAATGTCTCAAAGACCTTTAAAGTCTTTAAAATACCTTTTTAAAGAAGACCTTTCAAAGAATAACTTTTTAAAAGACATTTTCAATAATCTACAAGATTCAGCATTTGTAGGTCAAGTATTGTGATCATATGCACGTCGATCATACGTTTTATGACAAGTTAAATGGATCCTGCTATAACTGTTTCAGATTTAGTTTGAATTGAACCAATGATTTTCAAATTGGGTTTTAATTGAACCATGATTGGGAACAGAACAAAGGATATTTTGAAAATTGGAGAATTCAAACATGATTTTCTAATTGGGTTTTAATATTGAACCATGATTGGAACAGAACAAAGGATATTTTGAAAATTGGAGAATTCAAACATTTTTATTTATTTATTTATTATTGCTTTTCAGAATCAGTTATCCAGCAGGTTGGCATTTACAAAATTCAAATAATTTAGTTTGAATTGAACCAATGATTTTCAAATAGGGTTTAAATTGAACCATGATTGGGAACAGAGCTAGTGATATTTTGAAAATTGAAGAATTTGACCATTAATTTGATTTAGTTTGAATTGAACCAATGATTTCCAAATTGGGTTTTAATTGAACCATGATTTGGAACAGAACTAGTGATATTTTGAAAATTGGAGAATCTAAACATGATTTTAATATTTCAACAGGTCTTGACGAATTCAGCCTGGGTGATAGCAAAGAGGTGTCAGCCGTCATCTCGAAACTTCTCTCCCATTACGGCGTGGACCCTACTTCGCCGGTTGATAGTAGTCAAGGAGCTGGTGACTACCAGGAGAACAACGCGACAACCCTAACCTCAAATCCTCCGTCAGACTTCTACAATCCCACCTCGGACACCACCAGTTCACAACCTCCTTCACATGACTACTACCAGGAGTTTCCGCCATGTTTGGTAGGAGGTGCCACCACAACAGCTTATCAAAGTGTAGAAGAAAACTCAAGGTACACCACACCCAGCTTGGAAGGTTCGAGGTATGGAGGGGGAAGTATAGAAGAAAACAACACAAGGTATGCGGGGAATTTGATGGAAGAAAATTTAGAAAACGCAAGGTATGTGATGGAGGGAGGGAGTTCACGGTATGGAAATAGCAGTTTAACGGATGAAAATAACTCCTTAAAATACAATTTCAACCCCTACAAAGTGTCAAACGATTTCACAGGTAGTTGTTATTATAATAGTCATCCAACCGTTAATAATCAGGATTATTACAATAATTATAGTGGGGTTAAAATGTCAACATGGTCAACAAACAATGTAGACGATAAGTGTGGACGTTATCCGGGCAATAACAACAAACCAACAGTGTTGCCGTGTGGTGAAGGAAATGTGGCAACATCACAAATTGGCGCCCAACGTGAGGGTTATCTCTCCCACCTCTCATCGCCCAACGACCAATGCTGTCGCTCGCCCTACTATGCATCCAACTCGCCATTGGCTTACGGCTCGACCAATGGCGAGCAGTCCTCGTCCCCCCACCACCCCCACCACTACAACGGCGTGGCGCCAGATTTGAATTCGATGACGTCATCTTGTAACGGTTTTGATTTCGGCGGCGCCAAGTGGGACACATTGTTATAGCAACGTGTGCTTGTTTAGTGAATGGACCTAACCTTACTATAGTAGTATCCTTTTAACTTGTCAGAAAACAGCTGATTTAACGTTAGTAAACGAGCGTACATCAATCAGCTGTTTTATGACAATTTAAAAGGTTCCTGCTATAACTGCCGTTGTTTGTAAGTAAATAAATTCGTAGGATGAAAGTGCAAAAATAATATTATAGGTTAATTACATGCAAAACAATTGAAGTTTTGTTTGTTTTGAAGATACGTTAGTTAGAGGATGTTAACAGAGAATTGCGCATTGCAAGTGAGTGAAATTGTTTGAATTTTTAATTCTAATTTCCATCCACAAAATACATTAATTTTCAATGAATACCCGGAAATTAAATAGTTTCCTCTTATGGCTGGATTTCACAATTCCAGTAGACGTTCAGGTTACTGGAGGCAGGTGGATCATATGATCGTCAACTCTATACAAACAAATAGTCCAATGATGACTTGCAATTCAACAAACAATGATGAGAGAAATGTCGTAAATTTGTGAATTTTATCATTGTAAATTTGAAAAATGCAAACACTTATTAAACTACCTCGATTAAAAATATTATAAAATGATGTATATTTCAAATGAACGCAATGTTGTAAAAACTTTATTACTATATACATTAGTTGAGAATCACATAGGCATTATTATTTCAAGTGAATAACTATAGTTATTATAAATATAGATATAATGTAATTATAATTATTATTATTGTTTCTATAAATATATAGATATGATTTATATTGTTGAATTTTATTAGATTATATTAATTTACATCTAAGTACTTGATAATTATATTTTTAGGTTAGGATGTAATACTGTATTGTGTTTCAGGTAGATTGCTGGGCATTATAATAAGTGAAATTTTCTGGATATTAAGCCGTTTGATTTAACACAAACGTTTGTTTTCCTAGAGCAAATCTAGAGTTTGATTTTTGTCTAGGAACGTGTTCCAAGTCGATATTTAATACTTTCTGTGAAAATTTGAAATTAAATTATTTATCTTGGGTGTTTACCAGTTGACCAACAAACTAATCCACCGACAATGCTCGACTAAAATTAGTGTAGTCGGTGAAGTGGTTTGCTAATTATTCGGACATGTGACAAAATCGGCCAACCGAAGTGTCGGTTCACTGCTAACCACCCTTCAACTTTTTAAATTATTATACATTGTGATTTCTATCTGTATTTTGTTGTTTAATTTTCATTGTGTTCACTGCAATAACTTACTGTGAGAGATTGAATTTACAGTAATTTATATTGAAAAAAGTACAAATGACCTAAATATAGTGTTAAAATAATAATTATTGTGAGGAGGTTGATTTTTAAACGTTGTACGGGTGTATATGAGTATTTTTATATAAGTTTTTAATACATTATAGGTATATTCACATAATTTGGCGGATGGCGAATAACTTTCATTCAAAATTTCTATGGTAACGGGTGATGTTCTGTTGATTTATTTTTTAAATATGTTTTTTCTACATGTTGTATACACTATTTATGTGAAAAAATTCAACAGAACATCACCCGTTACCATAGAAATGTTGAATGAAAGTTATTCGCCATCAGCCAAATTAAATGAATATACCTATATAGGTTTAGCTATGGCCGTTGGGTGGCATACCAATTTGTCGACTCGTCATTTGGTCGAATTAACAGTTCCTGATATACTTGTATTGTCTACCACAGTTTGAGATTATTTCAGAAAATATTATTTTACTAAAATCTAATTCTTCCCTGAATACAAAAATCTCAATTATTATTGATTAAAATCAATCAATCATAATACTAATGAATTTAATTCGATTACAGATATCACATGAATTAAAATAAATTGTCATGCACTATTTATTGGTGTTGAATCAGCTGATTGAGTTGGTGGTACAAATAAGTGTCAAATACAGGTCGACCAATTGGTATGCCCCCAACTACCATAGCTCAAACTATTCCTTAAGAATTTTAAGGCTAGGCGTACACCGGTTAGTCAAGAAAAGACAAGACGACATTAGTCACGTTTAGTCACAGTAATTCACATAGCTGCTTATGAAGCAGCACACACCGATGCAATGACTAATCGGTGTGTGTTGCTTCATAAGCAACTATGTGAAGTACTGTGACTGAACGTGACTAATGTCGTCTTGTCTTGTCTTGACTAACCGGTGTACGCCTAGCCTAAGTGATTAAATTTCTCATTCAATCGAATCGAGTTTCAAATTTTACAGCTATTGTAATCTAGCAAGCTGTGCAATGCATGTCTAGTGTGCGTGTGCAAGTTAGAAATCATCTGTTCAATTTTATGTAATTTTATTCAATTGGATGAAAAATTTCATTATGTATTTAAGCTTAATATTGTATTTATTTTTTTGTTTTCAAGGCTGTGTTTTCTAATAATTTTAGGTTCATATTATTTTGCAAACCTAATGTATTACAAACATTAAATTTTAATGTTTTTAATTAAAAATTAATGTATTACAAACATTAATTTCTGTTGTAATGGTGTATTTTGCTACTATTTCAGAAATGTAATCTACGACTTTAATAAGTTGTATTGCAATATATTGTGAAATATTCAATTGTTGACGATGTTTATTGCTTTTTTGTAAAGTTTGACAGCAACTAAAAATTCTCGATTCTTGATACTACTATTGGAAAATAAATGGATAAATTTATTTGTACAAAAACTTTAACAATTGAGTGACAACTGAAACAAAATTCAATAAACTGACATGAAAAATGTCGAAAATAATCGTATTTTTGAAGTTTTGTTGATTGGATAAGTTCATTATAACAAAACAGTGAAAAATTGTTTGAAATATGAAACAAAAAATAACGATTCGACTTTGAAACAATCAAATTCCTGATTTTTTGTTTATTGATTAGTAATTGAATCATGAACAATACAGCGACATTAATTTAATTTGACGCTTGGCATTAGATAGATAGAGAGATATAATTTCTTGATGTTGCTGATGACCGTAGAGTATGATGGCAAAGAAATAATATCTGTCTGTCTATCTATCTATCTAATGCCAAGCATCAAATTAAATGAATCTGAGTGTAGCAATGGTATTGAAATTTATAAAAAATTGAAATAATAATTTAAAGTGGTACTCTATGAATACACAACCTTGAAAACAATTCTATTTCTCAATTGAATTTAATATTAATTTGTTGTGTATAAATATTTCGTTTATAAGTTTTGTTCACAAGATTTGAAGTGTTCATATTTATTTTAATATTGGTTATAATAATTCAGTTATTTAAGCTATTCTAACTACCTCCAATTTTTTACTAATAGTTTATTATTTTCGAGAATAGAGTACATATTTTATATTATTGTTTTCTTCAAGTAAAAGTTATTATTTCATCTGATTGAATTCTAACTAATTTATTCATTTTACTACAGAGACTGTATAATAACAGTGTGGTCATTGGTGTGAAAAGGTCCATAACAGTGTGTTGGAACATTTTTTATTCCCGCCACCGCCATACTTTTGTCAAATTTTTGAATTTGATATGGGATTACAGGCAAACATGAACCCATTCACTCATTTTTCAAACTTATTTCAAGAGAAATAACTTTTCTAACATTAAAAATTGTCTCTCTACTCTTGGTATTGTGTTAAAAGCTTAAAATGATGAAAACTAACACTGGCAAAGGCAAATTGTAGGTAAGAAGTGAATCACTCAACATAACATATGATTTGCGTTTCATTTCAATGCAAATCTTATGGGAATTGGCAAAAGTATGGTGGATTTGTCCGAGCTAACCAATCAAAAGTGTGACATCAAATGGCCACACTGTTATTATACAGTCTCTCTAATTTAGCCTATTCATTTTACAATGCAACTTCATTCAATTAATTTAATTGACTTACATTATTCTTACAACGATTTTTGCTTCAATACTGTTATTTATTACTTCGTTTAATTGTAGTTTTAATTTTATTTTTTGATTCTGGCTGTGTACTTTATTTCGACAGTACAATTTATTATAATAACTACTACCTACTTGTTTTTATCTGAAATATATTTTATTTTTTATAACTATTATACAGCAAGATTATATTGTGTATAGATATATTTATTGTTCAATTTGTTTTATTTTTAGATTGGCTAGATTCAGTGTTCTTCTTAGTGTACTTTGACTTAAGATTTGTTGGTAATTTGAGTGCTTTTTAAAGTAAGGCTAGGCGTACACCAATTAGTCAAGACAAGACGAGATTAGTCACGTTTAGTCACAGTAATTCACATAGTTGCTTATGAAGCAGCACACACTGATGCAATGACTAATCGGTGTGTGTTGCTTCATAAGCAACTATGTGAAGTACTGTGACTAAACGTGACTAATCTCGTCTTGTCTTGTCTTGACTAACCGGTGTACGCCCAGCCTAAAGTGTGCGTTGAAGGGATTGCTTTATAGTGATGAAAAGCTGGATAAAAATATATTTATTACTAATAATTATTATTTTATAATTTTTTATTATATCTACTGAACTCACTGATATTTTCAACAATTCTGACACGTTTGAAAAATGAAAGATTATGATTTGATGTTTTTTTGGTGCCTGGGTGCTAACCAAAGATTATTGGGAGACCCTGTTTGAGACTAGGGCACCACTTGTGATGTGCACCCTGTTTGAGGCTAGCAACTATTGCTAATGCTTTGAATTATACATTCTATTCATTGAGGATAATAATTGAAGTGCAAGAATGTATAGAACTCAATTTCTACATGAATTTGGTGTATTTCAGGAACCTTTCAAATGTTGGCTATATTTTTTATTAGGCCTAACTCGAAAAATCATTGAAAATTTGCATCACCATGCATACAGTGTTCATAAGCCTACAATTTGCAATATTTTCATAAATAAATGAAGATTTTATTCTCAATCAAAGAAAAGTACATACAATACATTCACGTAAGCAAAATAAATTAAAGACCGAAAAATAATACACACATGGGAGTAAATCATCTTTTTTTACTATCATTCAATTGACTATTTGGAACTTGAAAAATATCTACTCGATTTGCTATACATTAATTGAATTTTTCAACTATTTATTTTTTATATTTTGGCTAATTATTGTGTTCATGATATTCTCAGATCAGTACAATTGATTATGATATTGAAAAACGGAATTGTTTGTTTTAGAAAACATATTTTTCAGCATTTCTTTTGCAAAGAGAAAAGTTTTAGTGTCATTAACATCAACTGCAGTACAAAATAAATTAAATTAGCAAAAATAATACTGTATAAGGCTAGGCGTACACCGGTTAGTCAAGACAAGACAAGACGAGATTAGTCACGTTTAGTCACAGTACTTCACATAGTTGCTTATGAAGCAACACACACCGCTTAGTCATTGCATCAGTGTGTGCTGCTTCATAAGCAACTATGTGAATTACTGTGACTAATCTTGTCTTGTCTTGACTAACCGATGTACGCCTAGCCTTACACTTTCTTAATTTAGTATTTTTAGTAGTTTAAGCAATCTTTTGTTCATTTAGTACTTCTTCAAGCTCAAAACTGTCTTTAAAAATAATTTCTATAATCATACTAAGCTAATTAGCTTATATTGCAATTAAAGTAGTATTGTATTAGTTCCAATTGAATCCTCTCTTTAAAACTTGCTTCTAAAAACTAATCTCTGCATCATTTTTTGAGAATAATTTCATAATATTAGAGTAATTATTATCAATAGTAATATTGTTTAGGTAAAAGTTGACCAATCTGAACGTTTTGTATTGAAATGTACTGAAAGAAGCTGAGGTATTTATAGTTCGAATAAAACTAGTTGTCCCTTGGCCTGGTGCTCAAGAACCACTCACTAGAAACGTTTTTGTCAGAAAGTCCAATGTCCGAACAGCTGACCATTTGATTCAATGTTAGCATCATTCAATCAAATGGTCAGCTGTTCGGACATCGGACTTTCTGACAAAAACGTTTCTAGTGAGTGGTTCTTGAGCACCAGGCCAAGGGACAACTAGTTTTATTCAAACTATAGTATGTTTTTTTAACAGGGATTAACAATTATCACTGCCATTAATTAAGTTGATTCCGTTCAATTTAACCGTGATTATTTATTTAGTTTGTATTAATTGCATCGATTATTTTTGTCTCACATTTGAAAAGCTCAATTTTTTCAACAGGGGGAGTCACTCGCTGACCGACAACCCAATTCACCGAAAAGCTGTGAACTGGTATTGTCGGTGAGTTGCCGTTTTGATGAGTTTGTTTGTCGGTACCAATCATTGTCCCCTCCCAATTTATTGATTTACAATAATATTGATGGTTTTATTTTTTTCGTAAAACCTACAGAGACTGTACAATAACAGTGTGGTCATTAGTGTGAAAAGGTCCATAACAGTGTGTTGGAACATTTTTTATTCCCGCCACCGCCATACTTTTGCCAAATTTTCATGGGATTACAGGCAAACATGAACCCATTCACTCATTTTTCAAACTTATTTTGAAAGAAACAACATCAAAAATAACTTTTCTAACATTAAAAATAGTCTCTCTACTCTTGGTATTGTGTTAAAAGCTTAAAATGATGAAAACTAACACTGGCAAAGGCAAATTGTAGGTAAGAAGTGAATCACTCAACATAACATATGATTTGCGTATCATTTCAATGCAAATCTTATGGGAATTGGCAAAAGTATGGTGGATTTGTCCGAGCTAACCAATCAAAAGTGTGACATCAAATGGCCACACTGTTATTATACAGTCTCTGCAGTTTACAATGATATTGATGGTTTTAATTTTATTGTAAATCCCATAAGTTTCCTAACATGTCGGCCTTACTTTAATAGTGATTTAAGGAGGACTTTTACTTTTCCTGAAGACTAACCAATCTATTAGGCTATTATTTGTGATTCCCCTCCCCTTATAACTCAGGATCTTTAATTATAGTTAAGTATTCTCTATTTAGAATATATTCTACTATCCGTCTCTGTAATAAAATGTTATTTTCACAAAGTATGTAAGATCTCTTGATATTTTTCGTTGTTATTTGAGTTGTGAATGGTATATTACTTTATAAAATATCTCAGAAGAGTTATCATTCTATATTATTAACTTGTTCAATAATATTTGTAATTTTTCTCTAATCCTATTCTAACATGGAATAGTTATTTTCAATTGAATATTATTTATTTTGATATGAATTATGTTGAATGTTATATATTTTATTTCTAGGATTAAAACTTTAATAATATTTATTATTATGATTGATAATATTGTTCATAAGACGTGTGAAAACTATAATGCAAAAATTATATATAGTACAAGTTTAATTGATTTTGTTTTGGAAATGTCACATTATGTGAAAAAGTAAGTTTTGTTTGCTATCTTTTTCATATATTTAGGAAGGATAAATGCTGAGATATATCATGCAATTCTAATAATGTTATTATAGTATAATAATGAAAGTACAATGTTATATTCTATCAATTATGATATTATTATTAAATTGAGATGAAATTCTTTGTTTATTCTGTTTTATTTATTCATAATTTCTTAATTAACCCTGACATGAATTTGATAAACTATGCTCTGCTAAGCATTCCTAATCAATGGTCTAATAAGGAAAAAATTAAAAGGTTCACAAGCACCAGGCGCAGATCCAGGACATTGAGTTTGTGGGGGGGGGGTAGAGGTTTGGCGGAGTACATACATGAAACTTTTTTTTTGAATCTTGAACTTGAGGGGGGGGGTGGGTTTTTTTGGGTAATCAGCCGCCAATCTGGCAATGCTTGTTTTGAGACTGTAGTCAGATAGCAGTTGCTCCGTGGGCGCTGAACCTAAATTGAACAAGTTTTTGTACAACCGACCCAGTTTATTTTTGCAATGTTGGTAGTGTAGTTTATGAAAGAAAAATTTTCAATCGCCACAAATAATTAATCAATCATAGAAATCTTATGGTAAAAACTTTAAAATTGAGTAGAAAATTGATAAAAACCATTTAACAGTATTGTTTTGTTGATTAACTACAAAAAATATCGATAGCAAGAAACCAGCTGATCTACTGCTTATAGACGACCACTCTATACTATTACTACTCTATGCTCGTTGGTTTTCCTTCTGTCAACCTGTCTACTCAGAAAACTGTTGGACGAACAAAATGGACTCCTACGAAAGCGTTTTACTTGTCAAATCCGAAGTATTTGTCTACAAAGTACCGCCTAGAACGACAAATCGCGCTTACAGGTAATGAGAAATCTTCAATTCATCTGTTTTTATCAAAAAATCAATAATGGTTTCGAATTTCTAACCTCTAAATGTCCAACAGGACAGCAGATTGGAACCTAGACTAGCCACAATGGATGGGACGGATGAGAATCCCTTTCTATCTAGAAAAACTTTTACTGTTTTTATCGAAAAATCAATATTAATTTCGAATTTCTAACCTCTAAATGTTCAACAGGGCTGCAGATTGGAACCTAGACGAACCACAATGGACGGGAAGGATGAGACTGCTAGCTAAAGGCAAGGAATGTCTTCTCAAGCTTGAAGATAAAATTTCGGGAGAACTTTTTGCAAAATGTCCCATACCCGACTATCCCGGCCCAGCCGTCGAAGCTGTAGCAGATTCATCCAGATACTTTCTGTTGCGTATACAAGACGATAATGGTAAGGTCATTCCACAAGTATTTGCGATTTCAAACATATTTCCATCACTACACAGATGGGCCTACAGTGATATTCATTTAATTTGACGCTTGGCATTAGATAGATGGATAGAAAGAGAGTTATTATTTCTTGACGTTGCTGATGACCGTAGAGTACGATGGCAAAGAAATAATATCTATCTAATGCCAAGCTTCAAATTAAATGAATCATACTATACAAGTAGCCTATTCTTGTTTTCGACCACAATTTCTTCATTCTACAGATACAAACAACATCAACTAGTAGCCTACTCCAAGTAAAAGCGCTACCTACTCAATAGAATTTCAGACCGTGAATCAGAGCTAGCAAATTGACTTGAACATGTTGAAGTTACATTGGTGTAAAAAACTCAAATCTCCGCAAAAAATACATAATAGTTCTCTAGTAACATTCACAGAATCCTTTTTCAAGGAAAGTTACTAGAACATGTTGGGAAATTTCGAATAATATGCAAGGTATTGAGACAGGTAGTACACTATCTAAACTTACCTTGAAATCTAACCTTCGAATTTCATTTGATAAACTTTTACGAACTTCATAGTACTGTATAGTATAGAATCGTTGGTTCTAAATTATTTATCCTAAAATAATTATAGGCTACAGTTGGTATTAATTCGAATTATGAGAGTAAGCACTCACCACTGAAGGTTCGGGTTGTTTCAACATGGTAGTTGTAGGTCAAAGTTCTTTTCTTGAAAACCGATACTGTAAAAAATTATCAAGACAACTATTTTCACTACAATATTTAGATTGTTGCACACTTTTTGTATCCTAAAAACAATTTAGAGTCACAAAAATTGCAATCACGTAACTTCGTCACGAACGTTGTTCACGTTGAACTCAAACATTACTCGTTTATCAATGGAAACATTTCGTAAAAAGTGAAACAAACCAACAATAAAACTGTTGTAACATTTAAAATAGATTAAATTCGCGAAAAACTTTATAAAAACTGCTCTTTTATCGTAGATTTGTCAGAGAAAGAACAAGTCAGGACCGGCATCTCGGGACTTGGGAGTTAGGTTAGTTACCAAATACGCCTGCAGGGCTCGCTTCCGATCTCCATATTGTAAGTGCGCGAAATTCGAATAAATTTGAATTGCAATTTAGAAGGAATTTGTTTTGAAAATTGGATAAATTGTTCGTAGATATGAACTGATTGAAAAATGTTATGTTTAACCCCCGTAGGTATTTCAGAAAATGATTTTATCGTTATAGGTAGTATTGAACTACATCGATGTAAGTTTTTTCTATTAAGAGGTCTTTAGGTTCAGGAACACTGTTACTATACACTCTCTGTAGCTTTAACATTCAATTTAGTATTCTAAGTTTTCTCTCTGGTTTTATAGTGTTTTTTTCTTAATTTCACCATTTTTTTCTAGGACGAAACGCGTTCATTGGAGTCGGTTTCCAAGATCGATCGGACAGTTTCGATTTGAACGTCGCGTTGCAAGATCACTTCAAATGGGTGAAAAAATCGGCGGAAATTGAAAAAGAAAAAGAAGAACCGAAGCAACAGCTGGATTTGCGTTTTAAGGAGGGTGAAACCATCAAAATCAACATGAAAATAACGGTTAGTAGCCTCGAAAAGTTGCAGAAATTAGTGAAAATGTTGAAAAAACGACTAGTAATGTTACAAAATTCTCTAAGGGCTTGGGATTCTCTAAGAGATTGTGGTTTGCTTTACTTTACTTCACTTCATTTACAATGCTACTTTGATTGTGGTTTGCTTTGCTTCACTTCACTTACTAGATGTTTATGGGCTTTCTAAAGTGTTTTATATAGACAAATCTACATTTTAGACCAAAACATCGAGATTTCCTATAAATTTTAAAAATCTGTATAACGTTAATGTGTATTTTTTGTCTGTTAATCTCTACCTTTTTTACTATTACTACCTTTATTTTTGTTAGTTTTATTTTCATCTACGACCATGTTATAATGTAAATATTAGGCCTACAGCTTCACAATTGAATGTCCTAACTAACTAACAGAATATTGGACATGCTTGTTTGAATCAAGGTTAGTTTGGTAAATAATGTTGATATTTTTTTGTTGGTCTTAGCAACAAAATAGTGTACGCAAAGGCCTTGTAAGATAATTATTGAAATACTCGCTAGAGCTCGTGTTTTACTTGCATCCACACTCACTTTCACTTGCATATTCACTCATGCTTTTAATGACCAGTTTTTCAGTCGCTCAATAGACAGTTTATGGATCCAATAGCACTATTGAATCAATAACCATGTGTTTTCAAATGCAAAAAATGTTATTGATTCAATAAGTTTATTGAACGACTGAAGAACCAGTCATTAGTCTCTCATAATACAACCATTGCATAAACCCTACTATTCCAAGTCGTAAGCAAAGTAACGATTTTTATGTATTCTGCGTCTCGTTTCTATGTTAATTCAACTCAATTCAACTTAATTTACTCAATTTTTTTCATTTTCTGTGTCGTTTCTACGTTAATTTTGCTCCATTTCCCCCATTTTCTTTCCAGAAAAAAGACGGTAGCGACGTATCGGCCAGCGGCAAGCCGAAACCGCGCCCCGGGCCGGGGGGGGCGGGCGGCTTCCTACCGCCTCCGCCAGGCAGCGGCAAGATAGCTCCGCCCCCGGCGGCGCCTTCCGTACAGAATTCGCCCTCGCATCAGCCGCCGCGGGCGGGGGCAGGGGGCGGCGAGTCGTGGGGCGAGTTCACCAGTGCCGAAGGAGGCGGATCGTCAAGGTCAGTGCACTTGTAGCGATCAGCTGTTTTTGTTGAGTGAGGTTTAGATTGAGCGATATAGATAACGAGAAATTACAGTGGCTATAGGAAGCAGTGTGGTCACGAGCCACCATTTTGGTGCAAGCCAAATGCATAGGTTTTTACATAGGAGATAGTCAAAGTCAAATAAGTTTTATTCTGCACACCAAAAATGAAATAACATAACTTGTTACAGTTTTTCCTCAAAGGACAACACAATTTAATCAAAATGAAAAGATAAAATTAGAGAGAAAAGAACCTTACTAGGATATTAATACTTGGTGGCAAAACAAAATACTACTAACAATAGAACTTGATTTCAAGAATATTTAAGGTACAGAGTGATTCAAAAAGAATACAACAACTTTGAAAATGTGTATTTAACAAAAGAAACATAATAGAACCTTCTGTTATACATCATTACAAAGCGTATTTAAAGAAGTTTTTTTCACTCACAAAGAAGTTCAGAAATGTTCAATATGACCCCCTCCAGACACTCGACTAATATCAACCCGATAGGTACTCAAACTGGTTCCACACTCTCTGTAGCATATCAGGCGTAACATTTTGGTAAGCTGCTGTTATTTCTTGTTTCAAATCATCAATATCCATCCACTATTTATGATTTGAAACAAGGAATAACACCAGCTTACATAACTGTTACGCCTGATATGCTACAGAGAGTGTGGAACGAGTTTGAAAGATGTTTTGGGTTGATATTGCTCTAGTGTCTGGAGGGTGTCATATTGAACATCTCTGAACTTCTTTGTGAGTGAAGAAAACTTCTTTAAATACTCTTTGTAATGAAGTATAACAGACAGTTCTATTATGTTTCTTTCATCAAATACACATTTTTAAATTTGTGGTATTCTTTTTGAATCACTCTGTATAATATTCGATCTGTATTCGATATTGGAACCTTTGGATTATCAGACAGGCGCTTATCGCCCTCGGCTACGGACCACTCCAAAGATTACAGACTCACTCTATGGACCTCAAATATATTGAGGGTATATTATTAATAGGTTATTAAGGGTATAATATTAAGGGAATATTAGGGTAATTAGTTCAATATTATAGGGTAAACTTAATTACAATGAATATTTTCGCTTTTAAGAGATATAACGTGCGATGGAGTAGTGGTCCAGCATCTGATTGATGATCGCTGAGTTCAGAGTTCGAATTCGGTATAGGACTATAATCTATTTGAGTTCATCTTTCAACCTTATTTTAGATCTTGTTCAAATCAAATTATACATAAATTTATTCAATCTTTGATAATAATTTATTGGTCATAGTAGGCTATATTATTCAATTTTTATTAAATTGCATTTATGAAAGATAATTGATGAACAATCTAGCGTTCAATCTGATTATTGCAATCATGAAAACAGTTAAGAACCATTTACTAATAGATGACAACATCTAATGTTAATGATATCTTGATTTAATACATTAAGGGCCGGTTCATGAGCTCGGGATTTAGCCAAGTCCTAGACTAAAACGGGAGGCTACCATAGCATCGACAAACGTTTGTCTCGACAGGTTAGTGGGTTGGCAGCATAGAGTAGAGAGCCCTTAGTACATAGTGTCGAAGCTAACGTTTGTCGATGCTAAGGTGGCCACCCGTTTTAGTCTAGGACTTTGCTAAGTCCCGAGCTCATGAACCGGCTCTAATTGATTTTTATTGTATTGTATGGCTTTTTTATCGGTGAGGAGACCCTTACGGGTAGGTTCCACCTCGCCAAATTGCACAATTTTCTGTGTCGGTCAGAAAATTGATTTTTAATGATTGAATATTAATGATCTAATTTAATTCCATCTTAAAATCCTGTTTAGCTCCTTTCTTATATGGGCATACAACGAACCGAAACTTGTAGATTTGTTACATGCATTGCATTGAGAAAATGTCTAATAATTTAATACATAAAAATACATTCTAATTTCTCTATTTAATCCATAAGAATCCCAAAAAAATGGTTTACAATGGTAAAAATGGTATTAAATCAAGATATCATTAATATTATGTTGCTAGCTATAGTAAGTGGTTCTTAACTGTTTTCATGATTGCAACAATCAGATTGAACGCATTTTCATCATTATTGAAACTGAGAACTAAGCTGATAATTCTCATTGTAAAAATGTTCTACTGATAAGAAAAGTATCAGAACTGTAGCAGACCAATTTCAACTTCCTGCTTGTTTATCTACAAAAGTAGATTAATACGTTGCTTTTATCACCAATCAACTCACAATTCTGTTTGTATTGTTCATTGAAAATAATATCTCATCAAGCGTCACTGTTTTCTGATTTCGAGCGAATATATAAATTATTAAAAATAATTTTCAGTTTGTTAGATTTGTTGAATTGAAAATAGGCCTATCACATGAATTGAAGTATTGTAATGCAATTTCAACGAATACATAGTATAGTGGTATTCATTTAAGTTGCGGATGG
The DNA here is from genome assembly GCA_017141395.1 of Laodelphax striatellus. Taxonomy (NCBI): domain Eukaryota; kingdom Metazoa; phylum Arthropoda; class Insecta; order Hemiptera; family Delphacidae; genus Laodelphax; species Laodelphax striatellus. The sequence goes on along the minus strand of CM029543.1, from coordinate 2,558,157 downwards.
CATTGGATAGATAGATAGATATTATTTCTCGCCATCGGACTCTATGGTCATCAGCAACGTCAAGAAATAATATCTCTTTATCTATCTAATGCCATCCGCCAACTTAAATGAATACTACTATACTATGAATTCGTTGAAATTACAATACTTCAATTCATGTGATAGGCCTATTTTCAATTCAACAAATTTATTTATTTATTCATCTTCATCACATTACATCAGTTTTTGGGAATACTCCCAATTGATAGGTGATATGTCAACAGTGTACGTATACAGTAGTCATAAAAACAAAGCAAAAGTTTTACAATAAAATTAAATTAACGTATAAATGTTATCAAGTCTACAGAGTTCTACAGAGTTAGAGAACATTGAAATCTGCCACCGAATAATAAGCTCCTTCAACTAATATTCTTTTTATTGATTTCTTGAATAGCTTCAAAGATTCAATTTTTCTGATGGTCTCAGGTAGTTTATTATATAGTCTAATTCCTGAATAAGAGGGATTCTTCTCATATGTCGCATGTCTATGGATTGGATACAACAGTAAATGACTACGTGTGGGGTAATTATGCCTCTCTGTGCAGAATTGGAATCTATGAATATTACTCTTTATGAACATTAATAATTGATATATATATAGATGGCAGGCAAGGTAAGAATCTGACAAATCTAACAAACTGAAAATTATTTGGCTGTTGAAGGTATTGTAGTATTTTTTTAATTTGGCTGATGGCACCTCTTTTATTCTATACACCTTGGGTGAAACCCAGCATCAGTGTTTTACGTGCAGCATATTCTCTTGTCCATTATAACAATTTCTTAGTGATTTGTTATCAAGTGTTCTTGTTCCCAAAATTCCAATCACTTGTAATAATTTTTAAATTTCTTTCTTCCACAGCACCACTTCATCGACAGTTACCGCTCCCACAACTCAACAGGCCACCACTCCAAGCAATCCTAATTGGGTGCAATTTTAGAGAAGAAAAAATAATCCAAAACTAGCCAGTTCAACGCTAAAATGATACCGTGACGTCATTTGAATGTTACTCTATTTGTTTATTTCATTTATCTATCAATGCTGGAGAGTCGCACGAAGCGACATCAATTTCAGCACAAAGCTACAGAGACTGTATAATCACAATGTGGCCATTGGTGTGAAAGGGCTCATAACAGAGTGTTTAAAACATTTTTCTCCGCCAATACTTAATATTTTATGATTTAACATAATATGCTAAAACATTGAAAGGAATGGCCGAAAACATTTTGTTTGAAACATTGATATCACATATTGATTATTTATGAAAAATTAAAACACATATTATTGAACAATGTCTTTCATAGGAACATTAAAATCCATTAAAAATATAATAACAGTGTTGTCATAGTTGTGAATGGGTCCATAACATTGTATTGGAATATTTTTTATTCCCTCCATCGCCAAATTTTCGAATTTGATATCGGATTACAGGCAAACATGAACCCATTCACTCATTTTTCAAACTTATTTTGAGAGAAACAACATCAAAAATAATTTTTCTTACATTAAAAATAATCTCTCTACTCTTGGTCTTGTTTTAGAAGCTTGTAATGATGAAAACTAACACTGGCAAAGGCAAATTATGGGTTAGAAATGTATCACTTGACATAACATATGATTTCAGTATCTTCTCAATGTAAATCTAAGGCTGGGCGTACACCGGTTAGTCAAGACAAGACAAGACGAGATTAGTCACGTTTAGTCACAGTAATCCACATAGTTGCTTATGAAGCAGCACACACCGATGCAATGACTAATCGGTGTGTGTTGCTTCATAAGCAACTATGTGAATTACTGTGACTAAACGTGACTAATCTCGTCTTGTCTTGTCTTGACTAACCGGTGTACGCCTAGCCTTACAGATAATGAAATGAACCAATAGTGTAACGTTGTTTGAATGTGGTAACGGTATTCAAACACGGTGAAACCTATAAAACTATATCCAACTATATTTTATAAAAATGTATAGATATAGTGCTGTGTAGTATGAGTAATAGATGTGAATAATGGATTCCAGTTTAATGTGAGTTTAATGTTGTTTTTTATGCTAAATTATGCTCACTACTTCTGCTTTCTATGTGGAAGTTTTTTTGTAGAGTTTTATTAAACTGTATAGCAGGATTCTTTTAACTTGTCAGAAAACAGCCGATTTAACGTTAGTAAACGAGCGTACATCAATCAGCTGTTTTCTGACAATTTAAAAGAATCCTGCTTTATGTAATGATAGAATTTTCCAAAAATTCCCATGCAATAGAATAATCTTGAACTAATGGCGCGGTTTCACACGATACCAGTAGACGTGTAGGTTACTGGCATGCAGGAAGATCATATGACCAACCTGCATGCCAGTAACCTACACGTCTACTGGTATCGTGAAACCGCGCCATAACAGCTGATGGGTAAGTAAGGTACCCATTGAATTGAAAACATCTTTATTCATAAGGCTAGGCGTACACCGGTTAGTCAAGACAAGACAAGACGAGATTAGTCACGTTTAGTCACAGTACTTCACATAGTTGCTTATGAAGCAACACACACCGATTAGTCATTGCATCGGTGTGTGCTGCTTCATAAGCAACTATGTGAATTACTGTGACTAAACGTGACTAATCTTGTCTTGTCTTGACTAACCGGTGTACGCCTAGCCTAATTATTGAGCACAAGTACATTTGAATATACTGTCAAATATTTCACTAGATATAAACTGTTATAACACAGCAAACAATGATATGTCTTGTGTGTGGGTATCTTACCTGACCAGATTTTATCTCAAGGTTATTTTATTGGATTGATTTCGATTAAAAATTTGATTATAGACATTATAGCTTAACACAATTTACAGTCTTCAGCATAAATCTTGTATTTATAATTAATTGGCGTGGAAAATATCGGTATAAAATCACATTAAGCTGGAATTAATAGATAAAATTTGAAAAAAATTCAGAAAAGTAGACGTGTATTGCTTAATATTGGAGAAACAAAAATTTCTGATAATATGTGATTATAAGAAAAAATATATATATTTATTGAAATAGAGTATCCAAATATCTAGAAGTTGCGTGTGAATATAGATGGTGTGTGTAAAAAGAGAGGGGGAACATTGCACCAATAAATTGATAATTATCAAATACATATGAAACAAAACAATAATTATTATTAAATACTGTTTAATGTAGCCTACAGGGTGTTCCGTAACTTTCTAGAAATACTGCAATATTGAGATGGAAGGAAATGAGATATTACGACTATTCAATATATTGCTTTTAATTAGGATTTTCGTTCAATTAATTATACTGCAATATTGAACCTGATGTAAAACTGGTGTCCTCAATTGTTTAATGCCTAGTTCTTATTAATTTTCAGGCGCTATTTGTGTTGGTGGTTTATGTAATAATGTACAATTTCTTACCATATCTCAGTTGTTTATGGTCCGATTTTTTCAAATCAGGTATCAATTTGTTCAGAATTTAATGCTCAACATTGTTTGTTAGGAACGATTTTTTGATAAAATTGATAGTTATTGAGTAAAATCAGTTTGAAACTTTCCACTAACTTTATGCAGGGATCCTCCGTTCCAAATTTCAATTACTACAAGATTTATCAATACTACTTGTGCAAATGCATTTCACATGTATATTTCTCATTTTTTATTATTCATTTATATTATAAGTTTACAAGTACTGTAATATAAAATGGCAATTTCATGGGAAACAAATAGAAATTGGCGCTAAAATTATATCTTGTATCAGTTTCACACATCATGAAACAATTGCTTAAAGATTCTCAGACAGTTACGGAACACTTTGTATGAATTTCTAAAAGTTATTAGGCTTAAAATTGTACGTATATTTACTCTAATATACAATTTGTTCATAGGGGCTAACTTTTTTAACGCAAAAGTGTATTTTTGTGCAAAAATTTTATGCTTTAATTTTCAAAATTACGTTTTTCTTTCTAGGTGGAGTGTGCATGAGATTTATTTGTTGGGGTTTGATGTGTGTAATATTCCTTTTTAATATCTGTAAAAAATTCTATTTATAATATTATTGTTTAGTGCACTTGGAGGCGTTGATTGGTTAGCCCTTAAAAAACTGTACAACATAAAAATATTTTCCAAATAAATTTCCTATAATTTTACATTCACTTTCATCTACTTGAATATTTTTCCTACATGATTTGAATAAATTGATCAATTTCACTTCAGTTTATCATTCTCATTTTCTAAAATAAATTCAGTATGTACAGTTTTTATATTCAACATAACAATGTAACGTATATCAGAGACCTATAATACACTTATAAAATATTATGCTAAACTGTTAAGTTTTCTTATTTTATCTTGTATAAAAATGAACTACTATTTATTAGATTAGCCTACTGTAAAATTCGCTAGTAACATTAGATCTACTAGGTAGCTGTAGATCTAATTAGATCTACTAGATCTACATTAGATTTACTAGGTAGCTCTATTCGTCTTACTACATTAGTAAGACTAAATGAATGGTGAGGAGATTATCGATTATATTATACTGTAAGGCTAGGCGTACACCGGTTAGTCAAGACAAGACAAGACGAGATTAGTCACGTTTAGTCACAGTACTTCACATAGTTGCTTATAAAGCAACACACACCGATTAGTCATTGCATCGGTGTGTGCTGCTTCATAAGCAACTATGTGATTTACTGTGACTAAACGTGACTAATCTCGTCTTATCTTGTCTTGACTAACCGGTGTACGCCTAGCCTAAGAGTTTATTAATTGTTTTGGACTTGTATTAAGTTTATAAAAAATTTTCCCCAAAATATCACCCAATCAGCTTGTATTTGAATTGCAATAGTTTATTGAACATTCAAGACTGTAAACCACTATTGGTTTCATTCCATTACCGACATGCAGTCATGTTATTTCAAATGTAAGGCTAGGCGTACACCGGTTAGTCAAGACAAGACAAGACGAGATTAGTCACAGTAATTCACATAGTTGCTTGTGAAGCAGCACACACTGATGCAATGACTAATCGGTGTGTGTTGCTTCATAAGCAACTATGTGAAGTACTGTGACTAAACGTGACTAATCTCGTCTTGTCTTGTCTTGACTAACCGGTGTACGCCTAGCCTTACATTTAAAATAACATGACTGCATTTCGGTAGTGAAGTGAAACCTATAGTGTATACACCGCAGTTTGCAATGGATCAAGAAATAATCAACTTTAAACCATGTTAATCACAAATTTACAACATTTAAAAATCTGTTAACCCAGAAAATGATTATTTTTTATAATTATTGAAATTTGTATTAAATTCAATTAGTTTTTTCAATATTTATTACAACATATAAAAGCTTGAAACATTCCTTGTGTTGTTTTCTAAGCTAGTTTATTAGACTATTAATTTTATATTTATATTTTTTTATTGTAATAAATACTATTGTAGATTCGATCTTGTTGAACTGTAGAATAGTTTTGAGAGAAGAAAAACTTGTTGAAAACATTAACGACTGTTATAATGGTGAAAAACTAGTTGAAAACATTAACGATTGTTATAATATCCGATTACCTAGTTAAAAACATGACCTACTGTTTTTGAAAAACTAGTTGAAAACATTAACTACTGTTTTTGATAAAATAGTTGAAAACATTAACGATTGTTATAATATCTAGTGAACAAGTTGAAAGAGATTACACAAGTAGATTACACAAGATATTCCGAATATTGTTTGTAAATGAAGTCGTTCCACAATATGTATTCAAATTTATTATTACTCGAGTTTAGAAGAACAGTGAATTATACACTTTTCATTTATTGCTACATTGTGTTAGGTTTATTTTATTATTTTTTGTTAATAAAATTAAATTTTTATCAGCAACTTTGCATTTTTTACGTCTAAACGTGTCAACCTTTACTATAATTTTTCTAGTATATTTCTCTACTACAGAGAGTGTATAATAACAGTGTGGCCATTTGTGTGAAGCACTCCATAACAGTATGTGGAGATCGTTTTTTCCCGCCGCCGCCATACTTTTGCCAAATTTTTGTTTTTTGATATGGGATTACATGAAACATTAATCCATTCACTCATTTGTCAAACTTATTTCAAGAGAAACAACATCAAAAACAAATTTTCTAACATTAAAAATAGTCTCTCTACTCTTGGTATTGCTTTAAAAGCTTAAAATGATGAAAACTAACACTGGCAAAGGCAAATTGTAGGTAAGAAGTGAATCACACATCATAACTTATGATTTGCGTTTCATTTCAATGCATATCTTATGGGAATTGACAAAAGTATGGTGACCGTACGAAACTAATTAGTCAAAGTGTGACATCAAATTATCTGTAACTATTGAGGAGTAGCTCATAGATCATCAATTATTTAAAAACAACCATATTTTTAGTGTTTTCAAAGGTGTTTTAATGAATAATGTATTAAATGTTTTAAGTACTTTTATCAGAATTTTCGTTATCTGAAATAGACTCTTCTGAGTTAGATTTTTGAAGTTTGAACTTCCGCTATGTGTAACCATCGGTATCGTATGTATGATATTAATATTCCAGACATCAACTATTTCACTAATATTTTAATTCAATCAAATTATATTTACATTTATATTTCATCTATTTACGTTAAATTATATTTTATATCACTTTTGGAAGAGGATAACAAAATTATCTTTGTTTCTTTGTCTTAAAGAGACAACTGAAGTGTTCTTAAACATCGTAGCTTTGATTTTATAAGTTACCAATATTTGGCTGAATATTTATCAAATATGATGGTTTGAAAAAGGCATTTTACCTTTGATAATGATAAAAGCTCAATGCCCCAGGTTGTTTCTCTGTCTCACACCTTTGTGAGCTACTTCACATTGTAGCTAAACCATCTCACTATTTCTCACGCTCTCTCCCACTCACTCTCTATCTCACAGTGCCTCCACCTTTCTATATATAATAATTTCTCCAGAACGATAATAGACTACCGGCTGCTCTGGCATCGAGACTACTTGACCCAAACCTGGAGCGAAACTTCTTCATTGAAAGAGCGCCTCGCTCATCTCCACCAATAGCAGCAGTCTATGAATTGAAAAGCACGGCCTGGAGAAAATTAGATGTCAGAAAAACGAATGGCAGCAAAAACCCGAGACTACTATTATGTCTGACTGAGCGGAGGAATATCTAGAAAATATTTACAAGAATACTTGTGAAATTTGTGAATCAGTTGCACGAAAGAGCTCCTCAAGGACTATCTGAAATCCTAATGCATATCTATAAATATTATGGGTTTTGAAATTGAAACTGGACATCATTGTCCAAACTTCGCCATTGGAATCAGTAAACATAAAGAAGAAATATCTATTCTAGAGTTATTAATAGAGTTACATGAGATCATGCTCATGTTGAATGGATTCACTTCTTACCTACAATTTTCCTTTGCCAGTGTAAGCCCTGGGCGTGCACCAGTTAGTCAAGAGACAGACAAGAGACAGGATTAGTCACGTTTAGTCACAGTGCTTCCGCATAGCCGGATTTAGCAGGCAACACACACCGGTCAGTCATTGCGTCGAGGGCGGTAGCAGCTAAAAGCAACAAGCGTGACGCTGCGGTGTACCACCAGCCTAAAAAGTAAGAACAACACTTATCAGCACTTTTGATTGGTTAGCTCAAACAAATCCGCACCATACTTTTACCAATACCATAAGATATATTTTTGAATGAAGAAAGCCCTGAAGATCATTTATGTTGTCTATCAACCGCCAGATCTTTTGCCAACATATATGTTTGGTATTTAAGTGAAAAGCTTATCATATGTTAAGCAGAAGATTCACTTCAACCCACATTTTGCCTTGCCAGTATTAGTTTTCATCATTTAAAAGGCTTTTAAAGCAATATCAAGAGAAGAGAGACTACTAATTTTAATGGATAGAAGGAAAGTTAGGATTTTGATGTTGTTTCTCTCAAAATAAGTTTGAGAGAAATGAGTGAATGGGGTCTATGTTTGCCTGTAATCATATCAAATTCAAAAATCAAAATTTAGCAAAATATGGCGTTTTCAGCAGCGGGAATTAAAAAATGTTTCAACACACTGTTATGGACCTTTTCACACCAATGACCACACTGTTATTATACAGTCTCTGTAGTATTGAGCCCTCTATTGTTAGATAATCGACATTAAGCTCCCTATTTAATTAGCTTTCTAGCAACAGACTGTAAATAATATTGAAAGCTCATAACATGAACAGGGAAAGAAATGAAACCAGAAAAAGAAATGAAGAAAAATGTAGGCTATGTGAAAGAATGTACGTAGTGGAATTTCGCGTGATAACGTGGCATTCAGAATTATTTGAGGTTATGGTCGATTTGAGAGGCCATTCAGTGCTGTCTTGTGATTGGTCAAGAGCCCACGTGACGTCACTACTGCACTGACCCATTTATATCTATTGAGGCTAGGCACATCTATATAAATATATATATACAGTATATATTCATCCGTTGAGGTCGGCCTATAGCACTCTTACATCTATCTATATATATATGTATAATAAAATACAGTAGGCTATGTCAAAGGGGATGAAGAAAAAGATGATGATGATGAAGAAGAAAGAAAGAGACGGAGAAGAAGGAAGAAGAAGGAAGAGACGAAGAAGAATGAAGAAGGAACAAGAAGAAACGAAGAAGAAGAAGAAGAAGAAGAAGAAGAAGAGGAGAGATAAGAAGAAGAGGGAACATTTAAAGTGCGACAAGGTGGTTAGAAGAAGGTGGATGAGGAGAGCAATAGGGTGTGGAGTAGAAGAAGAAGAAGGAAGAAGAAGAAGAAGAGAAAGAAGAAGAAGTTGAGGAGAAAGAGAATTCAGTGAAAAATAAGCAAAATATGAGGAAGAAGATGGGAGGTTATAAGGATGACGGAGGCTGTAGAAAGATGAAGATGAAGATGAGGATGAAAATGAAAGAAAGAGAGGACAGAAAAAGGGAATCAGGAGGAGGAGGAGGAGGAGGAGGAGGTGAGGAGGAGAAGAAAGAAACAGGAGGAGGGAGGGAGTGGGACGAAGAAGAAGAAGAAGAGAGAGGAAGAAGAGGACGGAGAAGAGGAAGCAAGGAAGGAAGGAAGAAGGAAGAAGAAGAAGAAGAAGAAGGAGAAGGTAAGAAGATCCATTCATTGAGCCAGGCTTAAGCATTCTTGTGGCCATATGATTATATTTCTATGATAAATTTTGACAACGATTTATGTTAGAATGTCAAGTTCGGCATTTGCTTTCAATTTCACGTTCCAAAAATTCCAGAAAGAGTTGAAGGTTTAGCGTGACGAGAACGCACTCTATGAACACTAAAAACTACAGAGACTGTATAATAACAGTGTGGTCATTGGTGTGAAAAGGTCCATAACAGTGTGTTGGAACATTTTTTATTCCCGCCACCGCCATACTTTTGCCAATTTTTTAAATTCTGATATGGGATTACAGGCAAACATGAACCCATTCACTCATTTTTCCAACTTATTTCGAGAGAAACAACATCGAAAATAACTTTTCTAACATTAATAATAGTCTCTTTGACATTGTTAATTGGAGATTAAAAGCTCATCATCGATCTTTGTGCAACTGAAACTGACTCTGAAGTGATAGTAGAAGTTAGGCGTACACCGGGTTAGTCAAGACAAGACGAGATTAATACGTTTGTCAGTACTGATATAAGCCGTTACAGCAACACCGACAACGACCGATCGGTGTGCTGTCGAAGCAACCATGCGGAAGTACCGCGACTAATCTTGTCTTGACTAACCGGTGTACGCCTAGCCTTAGCAATAACAGCTTTAGCCTTGGAGAATGAAGACTGGATTCAAAACTGTCGCGGAGAAAAGTAGAACAGGGATATCATAAAGGGGATGAAGGAATTGGTGAAGATGATGGAGGAAAGGCGAGAAAGAGAAGAGAAAGAGAGAAGAAAAAAGAAGGAGGAGGAGGAGATGAAGAAAACAGAGAAAGAAGAAGAAGAAGAAGAAGAAGAAAAAGGAGATAGAGAGAAGAAGAAAGAAAGAGAAAGAAGAAGAAGGGTAGGAGGAGGAGGAGAAGAAGAAGAAGAAGGAGGAGAGAAGAAGAGAAGTTATGTAAAGAGAGAAGAAGAAGAAGAAGGAAGAAGAAGATAATGTTCAGAAAGATAGGAAGATGAGAATGAGGAGGAGAAAAGATGAGGAGGAATAGGTGGAGAAGGAGAAGGAAAGAGGAGGAGAGCAGAAGGAGAAGGAGGAGAAGGAGAAAGAGGAGGGAGAGGAGAAAGTGAGTAAATGAAGAGAACCTTGATCTCATTGTGTAGAGTCCTCCTCTGCTGGTACGACCAGGAATGCTGAGAATGTGAAGGAAGGATCTGGAGAAGTTGGAAATTATATATTGAGCCACACAGGAGACGATTATTCTGCAATTTAATCAAAGAGGAAGGAGGAGGAGGAAAGGAGAAAAGAGGAGGAGGAGGTGATGAAGAGGAAGGAGGTGATGTGGGGAAGGAGGAATGAGGAGGAGGAAGAGGAAAAGAGAGGATGAGGAGGAAGAGGTGGAGAAGGAGGAATGAGGGAAGAAGGGGAAGAAGAAATAATAAAGAGGGAAAAGGAAGAAGAAGAAGAAGAAGAAGAAAGAAGAAAAAAGAGAAGAATGAAGAGATGAGAAAGGACGGAGAAGCAAGGAGGATAGGAAGAAGAAGAAGAAGAGAAAAGATAAGAAGAAGAGGAGAAGAAGAGGAAGGGGAGGAAGAAGGAGAAGATGAGGAGGAGAAGAAGAAGAAGAAGAAGAAGAAGAAGAAGAAGAAGAAGAGAGAAGAGATGAAGAAGAAGAAGAAGAAGAAGAAGAAGAGAAGAAGAGAAGAAGAAGAAAAGAAGAAGAAGAAGAAGAAGAAGAAGAAGAAGAAGAGAAGAAGAAGAAGAAGAAGAGAGAAGAAGAAAAAGAAAGAAGAAGAAGAAGAAGCAGAAGAAGAAGAAGAAGAAGGAGGAGGGAGGAGGAGGAGTGAGTAAAGAACGAAGGAGGAGTGAGTATCCTTATTGGAAGAACCTTGATCTCATTGTGTAGAGCCCTCAACGCTGGCAATACGTCCCAGGGAATGTTTGGAGAAATGTGAAGGAAGGATTCTGAGGTTGGAAATTTATACTATTTGAGCCATTACCAGGAGACGCCCACTGCACTTGGACTTTCAAAAAGGAGGAGGACGATTGAGGAGGATGAGGAGGAGGAGAAGGAGGAGGAGGATAGAGAAGAGGGAGGAAAAGGAAGGAAGAATAGAGGAGGTGAAATGGGTAATAGGAGGAGAAGAAGGATGAAGAGAAGGAGTGAGAAGAAGAAGAAGAAGAGGAGAAGAAGAAGAAGGGAGGAGAAGAGAGAAGAATGAAAAGGAAGAAGAGGATGAATAATAGCATTGGAGAAGGAGAAAAGAAGGAGGAGAATATGAAGGTGGACAGAAGAGGAATAGGAATAGTTGATAAAGAAGCCAAGTGAGAAGAATAAAACAGAAATGAAAAGAAGATGTAGATTATAGTCAAAAGGAAAGGGAGGGTAATAAGAAAGAGGAGAAAGGAAGGATATAAGAATACGAAGCAAAAGAAGGAGGGAGAATGAGAATAAAAGAAAGAAGGAGGTGAGGATCGGACAAGCAGTGAGGAGGAAGATAAAGTAGGAAGGAGGAAGCGATGAGGAAGAAGACTATAAAAGATGTAAGAAGAAGAAGAGGCGAGAAGGAGAAGAAGGAGGAGGAGGAGAGAAGAAGAATGGAAGAAGAAGAAGAAGAAGACAGAAGCAAGAAGAAGGAGAAGAAGAAGAAGTAGTTGTATACAGAAGAAGAAGAAGTTGAAAGAAGAAGAAGAAGAAGAAGAAGAAGAAATAGAAGAAGAAGAAGAAGAAGAAAAGGAAGAATTAGAAGGTAGAATTTCAAGAAGAAGAAGAAGCTAAGAAGAAGAAGATAGTTATTATGATGAGGAAGACAGGAAAGATGAGAAAGGAAGAAAGGAGATAATGAGAATGAAGAGGTAAGAAGACAGGAGGAGGGAAGATAGGATGAGGAAATGAGAGGAAAGATGAGGAAGAGGAGGGAGGAGCAGAATGAAGAGGAAAATGGAGGAGGATATCAATCAGGCATGAAGACAGGAGGAGGTGGCCACACTGGTGAATCAGAAGTAAGAAAAAGTAAACAGGAATTCAGTGTATTGTACTATTGGTTATTGTCAATAAGTTATAAATTTTTCCACGCAAAACTTGCAAAGAATTTCAATAATATATTGAGCATAAAGCTCTAAATGAAACTTTGAAAAAGTTCAAAGAAATTCCGTCTACTAGACTGATAGCAATATTCCTTTGATTAAAGGAATTTAATTTTGTCAAGTTATTTTCTCCTTTTCATTATTTATTGTAATTTTTTCAGTTTATAACTATTTTTAATTGCAGTGTTTAATTTTTAGAGGAGTTTACACAGTTTACAAAATAAAATAGTTTATCAAGAAGAGTTAGTCAAGACAAAGACAGAATCACGATTAGTTCATAGCAGTAATTCACATAGCCATACAGCTTATGAAGCTAGCACACACCGACAGTCAATGACTAATCGTGTGTGTGTAGCTTCATAACTGGCACTATGTGATTCGTAAACTCTGTGACCAAGCGTGACAACAACTCTTCTGTCTTCAGTCTGTCTTGACTAACCGGTGTACGCCTAGCCTAAGTCTTCATTTTTACAATCTGTGGTGAGCCCCAAACATATTAAAAAATATCATCACATCACAGATGTTAATTTTTTATGAATTCCTCGTAGCAAAACATTTCAGTGTCAAAATTATCACACAAACAAACACTACATCAATAGAAATGTTCAAAATTCAAGTTAACACATTCAACCTAACCTAACCTAACCTCAATTACACAGAGTTGAATCACAGTAGGAAGAGGATAAAGAATGTCGGACTTAATTTGAAACCAATAGATCACTCCAAACTCAACAATAGGGGAAAAGTAGGGACGAGCTTTTACTGGTGAGTCAACCTACTAAACATCCTTATAATTTATTTATTTTTAGATGCTTATTGTTTCTCGTCAATTCGTTATCTATATTTTTATAAGACACTTAAGACAAGACTTAGTACATCAGTTGCTACATAGTTGTATGAGCAGCACACACCGATTAGTCATTGCATCGGTGTGCTAATAATAATATGTAAATTACTGTGTCAAATTTTGTCTTGACTAATCGATGTACGCCTAGCCTTATACTACAGAGAATGTATAATAACAGTGTGGCCATTTGTGTGAAGCACTCCATAACAGTATGTGGAGATCATTATTTCCCGCCACCGTCATACTTTTGCCAAATTTTTAAATTTTGATATGGGATTTCAGGCAAACATGAACCCATTAACTCATTTTGTCAAACTTACTTTGAGAGAAACAACATCAAAAATAACTTTTCTAACATTAAAAATAGTCTCTCTACTCTTGGTATTGTGTTAAAAACTTAAAATAATGAAAACTAACACTGTACAAAGCAGATTATAGGTAGGAAGTGAATCACTCAACATAACATTTTATGATTAGCGTTTCATTTCAATGCAAATGTTATGGGAATTGGCAAAAGTATGGTGGATTTGTCCGAGCTAACCAATCAAAAGTGTGACATCAAATGGCCACACTGTGATTATACAGTCTCTCTACCTACACATATTTGCAAATTGAGCAGAGAATGAGAACAACTGACAAATCACAAACAAGATCCAGTTTTAAACCACGCCCAAAGCTTCTCCTACAAGCTCCCTCTCTCGCCTTCTCTCTTCTCATTGGTCGATAAAGCGTTTAATTGTGCATCGGTGTGGAGCACTTACTGTTGCTCTTCTTGTCTACAAATGGATCGTTTACAAATCAGCTCAGTCATTGATTCCCTATACGATTCCATAGTTGTTTGTTTGACACTCCAGTATCAAATTTTGTCATTGAAGTGTTCTCATCGCTGGCTCAGCTATGCTAACCGTGATGATGGTCAGTTTAATCCCTATACATGAATAATTCGTCAACAATATGAATTTGTTTCAAATGCAATTTGGGCTAGGCGTACACCGGTTAGTCAAAACAAGACAAGACGAAATTAGTCTCGTTTGGTCACAGCCAATTCACATAGCTGCTTGTGAAGCAGCACACCGATGCAATGACTAATCGGTGTGTGCTTGTAACTCTAACTGTGGTACGTGACTAATCTCGTCTTGTCTTGTCTTGACTAACCGGTGTACGCCTAGCCTAAGAGATATAATAGATGATTTTTATTGGATGTTTTTTCAGTGGTTGGATTTTTTCAGTGGTTAGCTCATAATGATAGAGAACAATTCTATGCTTGCGTATCACACTAAATACTCCTCTCCCGCCTATCCCTACACAGGGAATAAGGGAGAAACCCTTGCACAATGATCCCCACCCTTTCGACCCTCAAGTTCCATCCCTTTAAAAGCCTGTTGCTTGCTCTGTGAAAAGTCGAGAACGCGTCACTTATCATTCGGCTCCCTATACTTCAACATCTACTGGGGATCGAATCCCTGATAAGTTAAAAGGTAGGCAACTAATTTTTCAAATAATATCAAGCCTTGACTACACGTATTGCTAGTCACTGTGTTGTATATCCATTCCTTTTTTCATTCATTCATTTATTGGCAAGATACATTACAATGTGGGAAGAATCAACAGACATTTGTCCAAAACTGCTTCTTTCCCAAATTTTGATAAATAGTCCAGAGGTTATGTTGTTGATTCATCTTACTGAAATTGTGAGTCCAAAAAAATATTATCTAACAATAATTTTGAATTTCTAAGATTACTACATGACAAAGTCAAATTAACTAAACAAGAATAATATTAAAACTTCCTAAAATATCACATTTTCACTTGAATTTCGCGACAAAAACATCTTTTTTACTACTGATAAAATTACACTGATTTTAAAGTTAAACTGTTTTTACAGTTAAATATGCAAGCTTTTTCATTTATTGACTCGGTTAACATAGGGTATGTCCATCAGTCTCACATTTTGAAGGTCAAGTGATGGAAGTTCTTTCTGTCTCCTTTTCCTGGACATTAATTCCAAACTTCGCCTTCATCTTACTCACGATTATTAAGTCATCAGTATATTATTTTTGCTTCATATCTACTCATGGTATAATTTATAAGCTAATGTAAATTTGACGAATAATCAATATTGTATATTTGTTATTATAATCTAGAATTTAAGCCGTCATATTTGTTATCTACATGAATAAAGTAATAAATCTAAATCTAAATCTTTACTTTTTTCAAGCTATTTTTTTCAAACAAATCCCTTCTCTCTAGATTAAGTCTTATTGTGTCTTTTCTACATTGTTTATCCTTCTCCTCATAAACTTTACAAACAAAACTAACTTATTATATTATTTAGTAATGTATGTTGTAGCTAATAACATTGTAAGTTAGTTTATAATAATGCTATTAGGCTCAACTCGCTCCTCTCTCACAGGCATGTGCCCATAAGGCTAGGCGTACACCGGTTAGTCAAGACAAGACAAGACGAGATTAGTCACGTTTGGTCAGGTACTTCACGCCCATGATTTTGCTTATGAAGCAGCTCACATCGATTGGCAATGACTGCATCGGTGTGTGCTTTCGCTAAGCAACTTATGTGCTACAATGATAAACGTGACTAATCTCGTCTCATCTTCTTGACCTTCGTGTACGCCCTAACCTGAAATAAAACACATTCTGTGAGGAGGAGCAGGTTGAGCTGCTATCTTCGTATTAAACTAACACAATGTTATTCTTACATACATTACTAAATAATATAATAAGTTAGTTTTGTTTATAAAGTTTATGAGGAGAAGGATAAGCAATGTAGAAAATACAAAATAAGACTTAATCTAGCCTAACTATATACTCTCTGTAGACTGCACTAGTCAGCTGGACCGAAACATTCTTGCAAACTTTACTGATAGTCTGGAGACAGTGCTGAGCTTAACATCACTCGTTACCATGGGGACTTTAAATAACAATTCACACAAAAAATCCCAACTTACAAACATTTCATTATCAACTGTGCAATATACAGGGGATGCAAAAAGAATACCACAACTTTGAAAATGTGTATTTAACGAAAGAAACATAATAGAACCTTCTGTTATACATCATTACAAAGCGTATTTAAAGAAGTTTTTTTCACTCACAAAGAAGTTCAGAGATGTTCAATATGACCCTCTCCAGACACTCGACTAATATCAACCCGATAGGTTCTCAAACTCGTTCCACACTCTCTGTAGCATATCAGGCGTAACAGTTTGATAATCTGCTATTGTTTCTTTCAAATCATCAATATCCATCCACCATTTATGATTTGAAAAAATAATTTCAACTGTTATGCCTGATATGCAAATGTTTTGAGAAGTTTTTGATATTGCACCTGGATAACATAGAATCTCTTTTTGAGTGAAAAAAACTTCTTTAAATACTCTTTGTAAAGGTGTATAACAGAAGGTTCTATGATGTTTCTTTCATTAAATACACGTTTTTAAAGTTGTGTTATTCTTTTTGAATCACCCGGTATATATCAGTGATATGTCTGTAAGACAACCGCGAAAAATTCTGAGCATGATTGGGGTCAATATTGCCAAGTGCATAGAATTTCTAAGGAGACTCTTTAAAAATAGTAAAATAGAACATGAAAATAAACAGCTAAAAAACTGTTCTGAACTGTGAAGGTTGGGAGCAGCTTTAAAAATGTTTGAAAGCTTCCATAGAAAAATATACATTTCACTGATTGCTTTTCCGCTGCATCCGCTTTCTCAGTTTTCCCTTTTCCTTTTCCGTTCATTGTTTCTTCTACTACTTCTTCTCCTCCTCCTTCTTCGTCTTCTTCTGCTCCCACTTGCCTATCTCAGTATCCCCTTCTCTTTTTCCATTCATTGTTTCTTCTCTGTCTCTTCTTTTTCTTCTCCTACTTCTCCTTCTCATTTTTCTTCTTCTTTCAAATAAAACTAAATCCAGAAACTATTGAAATAAGACTAAAACAAGTTTTTGTTCAACTTCAATATAGGTTATTCTTTCATGGATTGTCACGTCATAATTGTCCCCTCAATGGGTTAACATCAAACTTGTACGTCTTCCCCTGGCTGTGTCTTGCTCTGTTTACTCTGTGGTATTTAGTTAAGAGCTTATTGGAAGATTATTTACCACCAAAGTTTATGATGCATCAACATCTGAGCCTAGAGTAGAGAGATGACTCCTATCATAAATCACTCCCTAATTTACAGAGTTTGACGTGTAGTGCTGTATTAGAATCGATATTATACAACCGAAATTTATTCCATCAAAATAATTGAGAGGTTGCACGTTGCATCTCATTGTTCGTTGAACATTGTGGGTATTGTAAGATTTGTATAGTAAATCTTGTGATTAGTAGGAATTGTATCAAAGAATTTCAGAAAAAAATAAAATCATCTGTATTAAAAGGGTTTGGTGCCCATTGTAGAGTAAATTTTGGAAAGTTCGTGGAGACGTTTGAGTGGACCGATTTTGATGCAGTTCGCGCCAAAAAGAAGATAAAGAATCGAAGTTTTGGAGGCTCTATTTGTTATTCAGAATAGTAATTCACATAGTTGCTTATGAAGCAGCACACACTGATGCAATGACTAATCGGTGTGTGTGTTGCTTCATAAGCACCTATGTGAAGTACTGTGACTAA
This sequence comes from Laodelphax striatellus, assembly GCA_017141395.1. Lineage (NCBI taxonomy): Eukaryota > Metazoa > Arthropoda > Insecta > Hemiptera > Delphacidae > Laodelphax > Laodelphax striatellus. The sequence goes on along the minus strand of CM029543.1, from coordinate 2,540,420 downwards.
ACGTGACTAATCTCGTCTTGTCTTGTCTTGACTAACCGGTGTACGCCTAGCCTAACAGTGTGGACATTACATGTCACACTTTTGATTGGTTAGCTCTTACAAATCCACCATACTTTTGCCAATTCCCATAAGATTGGCATTGAAATTTGAACGCAAATCATAATTATGTTATGTTGAAAGATTCACTTCTAACCTACAATTTTCCTTTGCCAGTGTTAGTTTCCATCATTTTATGCTTTTAACACAATACCAAGAATAGGGAGACAATTTTTAATGTTACAGAAACCAACTTAAAAAATGTCTTCTTTATTACAATTTTCAATTTCAGCAGATATATTATGAGGATTCAGGAATCACTCTCTTTATCTCTCTAAGGAAAGTCTCTATCATCTCTCCTCCTCCTCCTTCTCCTCTTCATCCTCTTCTCCTTCTCCTCCTCATCCTCCTCTTCTTCCGCTTCTTCCTCTTCCTCCACCTCCTCCTCCAAGTATCTTGCAATTCTAGCTCTCTCACTCGCTCTCTCTCTCTCTTAGAACAATCTTTTCTTTCTCTCTATCATTGCTTTCTCCTCCAAGTCTTCCACAAGGATTCAAGACCAGCTCCCTCTCTCTCTCAAGGAGATGCGTCAAGTAGTGAAATTCTTTCCTTGAAGTCTTCCTCAATACCAGCTCACTCTCTCTCTCAAGTAGTGAAATTCTTTCCTTCAAGTCTCCCTCAAGACACTCTCTCTCTCTCTCTTCCCAAGGAGAGAGTCTCATCTTTCTCTGTCATAGCCGCCTCCTACTCCTCCAAGTTTTTCTCAAGGATTCAAGACCAGCGCTCTCTCTCTCTCTCTCTCAAGGAGAGGCGTCAAGTGGTGAAATTAATTTTGCACCCTTTTCTGAAGCGCGTATGTCAGTTACACCCCTCATTGCATTCACTACCCTCTTAACAGACAACACTCAACAGGCATCTCACCCACTCATTTTGTAAACCAATTTCATAACCTACAATTGAACGAGAAATATAATATACTTATATGAGTGTTAATAATATTTATTTGCCAAGCTGAATGTATTTTTATATCTACACAATATTAACATGACTTCATTTAGCTTTAAAATATTTTCAAAGTTAATTAAAAATTTTCAGTATTTTTGGACTTTTTTATTTGGAGATTTTGTTTGCAACTTCAATAAACAACGAATATCCAAGACCCGATATTGTATATACAGATTCTTTAAATTGTCAGAAACGGCTGATTGACTCGTTTACTAACTTTAAATGAGCTGTTTTCTGACAAGAAACAAAATCTCTTAGATCAACAGAAAACAACGGTACTTGATCAATAATTCTTGAGGTTAGCTTATGAAGTTGTATAAATCAAACCATTGGACTAACCTAACTTTGGACTTTTAGTGTAAGATTGTCACTTTTCTGTTTAACAAGATTCTAAAACTTTATGAAAGTAACCACAGAAAACTGAAGCAGCATTATTATAGCAATTTTAACTACTAACAGATTTATATTCATTACTAACGTTAGTTGTGACAAGTTAAAAGAATTACTCAATTAGCACTATAAAATGTATTCGTAGACCTGTACGTCATCATTGGCTAATAGGTTTGGAAGCAATAGTTGACCAATAAGATTGCGAGAATTTTAAAATGGCTGCCTACACAGCTCAATAGAAAATGGTGGATGTCAAAATGAAACGAAATGAAGAGGTGTGGTTGTGTACGTCACATTTGAGTGCTAGCCAATAGGAAGCCAGATTCTATTCGACCAATAGAATTGCGAGAATTTCAAAATGGCTGCCTACACAGCTCAAAAGAAAATGGTGGATGTCAAAATGAAACGAAATGAAGATGTGTGGTTGTTTACGTCACATTTGAGTGCTAGCCAATAGGAAGCCAGATTCTATTCGACCAATAGAATTGCGAGAATTTTAAAATGGCTGCCTACAAAACTCAATACAAAATGGTAGATGTCAGAATGAAAAGAAATGGAGAGGTGACGTTGTGTACGTCACATTTGAGTGCTAGCCAATAGGAAGCCAGATTCTATTCGACCAATAGAATTGCGAGAATTTTAAAATGGCTGCCTGCACTGCTGCATGCCTTGAAATGGAATAGCGGTCATTTCAAATTCAACCTTCAACAAATGATTTGTTGACCACTGTGAATAAACGTAGATAAACGATGATTTTCTTTCATCTAGAAAGTTCAATAATTCAATATCTATACTTGAATAGATGTTACTTCCGTATCGGCGTAGCACATAAGGCTAGGCGTACACCGGTTAGTCAAGACAAGACAAGACAAAATTAGTCACGTTTAGTCACAGTAATTCACATAGTTGCTTATGAAGCAGCACACACTGATGCAATGACTGATCGGTGTGTATTTGGCACCGCTGGCAACTCTGCTGAACTACTGTGAACTAAACTGTGTTTTAATCTTCTAGTCTTGTCTTGAGCTAATCGGTATATTATAGTGTAAGATGTCACTTTTCTGTTTGGCTTAAGATTGAAAACTTTTATGGAAGTAACCACGGAAAACTGAAGCAGCATTACTACTCAATTAACTAACATGAAAGATTGTATTCGTAGAGGCGTGGTAGTTGTACGTCATCATATTCGAGACCTGGCCAATAGGAAGACAGATTGGAAGCAATAGTTGACCAATAAGATTGCGAGAATTTTAAAATGGCTGCCTACAAAACTCAATAGAAAATGGTGGATGTCAAAATGAAAAGAAATGAACAGGTGTGGTTGTATACGTCACATTTGAGTGCTAGCCAATAGGAAGCCAGATTCCATTTGACCAATAGAATTGCGAGAATTTTAAAATAGCACCTACAAAATTCAATGAAAATATGGTAGTTGTCAAAATGGAAAGAATGAAAAAGTAATGAAGAGTTGTGGTTGTATATGCTCACATTTTGGTGCTAGCCAATAGGAAGTCGAGATTCATTCTCGACCCAATAGAGATTGCGGAGAATTTTTAAAATGGCTGCCTGCCACTTTCTGCATGCCTTGAAAAATGGGTGAAGAGCGGACGTTTCAAATTCAGCCTTCAACAAATGATTTGTTGACAAATGTGAACAGAACGTAGATAAACGATGAATTCTTTCCATCTAGGAAGTTCAATAATTCAATACCTATACTTAGAAATAGATGTTGCTTTACGTATCCCGGCGTAACACACAAGGCTAGGCGTGCACCACGGTTGGTCAAGACAGAGACAGAGACCAAAGATTAGTCACGTTTAGTCACGGTAATTACATAGTTGGCATGAAGCAGCACACTGATGCAATGACTGATCAGTGTGTGTTGCTCAAAGCAACTATGTGAATAACTGTGACTAATCTTCTGTCTTGTCTTGACTAACCGATGACGCTAGCCTGAATGGGTGTCACTTTTCTGTTTAACAAGATTCGAAAACTTTATGAAAGTAACCAAAGAAAACTGAAGCAGCATTATTACTCAATTGACTAATATTAAAGATTGTATTCGTATAGGCGTGGTAGTTGTACGTCATCATATTCGAGACCCAATCAATGGGAAGACAGATTGGAAGCAATAGTTCACCAATAAGATTGCGAGAATTTTAAAATGGCTGTCTACACGGCTCGAAAGAAAATGGTGGATGTCAAAAAGAAACGAAATGAAGTAAGGTTGTGTACGTTACATTTGAATGCTAGCCAATAGGAAGCCAGATTCCATTCGACCAATAGAATTGCGAGAATACTAAAATGGCTGCCTACAAGACTCAATACAAAATGGTAGTTGTCAAAATGAAAAGAAGTGAAGAGTTGTATACAAATATGTCACATTTGAGTACTAGCCAATGAGAAGCCAGATTCTATTGGACCAATAGAATGGCCAGGACTTCAAAATGGCTGCCTGCACTGCTGCATGCCTTAAAATGTAATAGCGGTCATTTCAAATTCAACCTTCAACAAACGTAGATAAACGATAATTTTCTTTCATCTAGAAAGTTCAATAATTCAATATCTATACTTGAATAGATGTTACTTCCGTATCGGCGTAGCACATAAGGCTAGGCGTACACTGGTTAGTCAAAACAAGACAAACTTAGTCACAGTTTCATTTGCTTATGCCACACACTGATGCAATGACTGATCGGTGTGTGTTGCTTCATAAGCAACTATACTCTAACCGTGACTAAACGTGTCTTGTCTCGACTAAGGCTAGGCGTACACCGAAGGTCAAGACAATGACGTTAGACACGTTTAGTCACAGTAGTTAGTTGATTGTGAAGCAGCACACACTGTCATTGATCATGTGTTTGAGCAACTATGTTCTGACTAAACGTCTTGACTAACAAGTTATAAACACGAATCAATCGGTTCTGCTTCATAAGCAACTATGTGTATTACTGTGACTAAACGTGACTAATCTTGTCTTGTCTTGACTAACCGGTGTACGCCTAGCCTAAATGTAAGATAGGGAATACAATGTACTCCGTTACGGAAATTAGATCATATCATATCAAAATATGATTCAAATGTTTTCAATGTAAATCTTATGGGAATTGGCAAAAGTATGGCTGGATTCGACCGAGCTAACCAATCAAAAGTGTGTCATTCAATGACCACACTGTTATTATACAGTCTCTACAGTTTTTACTAAAAACCTACTCCTCCTTATTTTACCCCAGTAGTTTAGCATTATTTCTCAACAAAATATTATTGATTCTATACGGATGGCTGCACTCAAATTCCCATTCATAAGCCAGGTAGCGTGTATACAAACCATGAATGAACACCGGTCTATACAAACAGACAATACGAAACAGTCATTCATCTGTAAGTGCTTGCTTTTTGTATGTTGAGGGGGGGTGAAGTACCTACCGAAAATATACTTGCAACAAAGGCAAAGCTTTCCAAGGTAGGAAAATCATCGCGAAAAGCGGGTTTTCCGGTAGGGAAAGTCGTTCTCTTGTTTTGAGCTGAATAACGTGGTGTGTGGGGGGGAGGGGAATAATATTCAAGAAACATTACGCACAATCGTCTTCATTGTTTTGAATTTGTGGCAGGAATACTGCTTAATGCGTTCGTACACGATTATAAATTTCATCAATTCCAAAAATAATTTTAAATTTATAATAAGACTTGTAAGACAAGACTTGTAAACTACCCACACACCCGATGTGCTGTTTTAACAGTGTGCATGGTTATAATCAGATTCATTTAATTTGACGCTTGGCATTAGATAGATAGGTAGAGAGAGATATTATTTCTTTGCCATCGGACTCTACGGTCATCAGCAACGTCAAGAAATGATATCTATCTATCTAATGCCAAGCGTCAAATTAGGTGAATTATATTATACCATACAAAGACTTAATTACCAAAAAGACCTATTCAAGGTTATTTTATTGAATGTAAAATTTGATTGCGTACAAACATCTATAAACAACCTAATGCATCAACCCTATAGTCTTCAATTCTGAAATTCTTTAGAACAATCTGACTAAAATCAGATTCATTTAATTTGACGCTTGGCATTAGATAAATAGGTATATATACGTCGAAATACGACATCGCGAGTTATTTTAAGGTATTTCAGAGTCTTAAGAGGTATTTTAAGTCGTTTAAAGGCCAAAATATAATCATTGCATATGCCATTCCATCTAAGACCAACAAAAAACAATAATATCTACATTATCAATCTAAACTAACCTTGATTCAAACGACCATGTTCCTATTTCAATGTTTGCCGTATAGGTTAGGAACTGTTCCGTTCCAGTGTTTTAAAACTGGATCAGATTGAACAAGGAACGTTTCATAATATACAATCTGAATCATAATGACCTCATTCCATAATGACCTGTTCCAGTGTTTTAAAACTGGATCAGATTGAACAAGGAACGTTTCATAATATACAATCTGAATCATAATGACCTCATTACGATACAAGTTTCAAATTCCATTTCGAAAAAGCTACTGTTTCGATTTCAATTATGAAACTGTAATGATTGCGTTATAACACGGTTGTAGATAAAAATATATACGCTATAGTCCGATTCACGTCAAGAAGTCAGCATTGTTTATATGAGGAGCATTGATGCCAAGTTTCATTGAGAGAGAAAGAGAAAACTGCACCAAACGTGTTTGTTGGGACTGTGTGCGACAACAATGCACAGTGCGAATAGGATAGAGACATCAGCAACTGCCTTGTGCTGAACAAGGATAGCAAACTCCCATCTAAGCAATGCTGACTTCTTGACGTGAATCGCACTATACATAAATATATTATACACTTAAATTACAGTAGTACCTTCAATGAGTGAAAAAATACAATACCTGTGAATTCCTTTTCTCTGCAACATTATATTGATTTTTGTTCCAATAATCCTGTTCATTGAATAGGTTATCACATCAAATTCTTCTCCGTTTTCTTCTAAGTAAATAAAGTAGGGTACAGTGCTTCTTCAAGTGCATGTCTAGGACAGAAAAGTGCAAAATTCATTTTCAAAATGGCGGCCATCTTATTTTGCAAAAGTGAAGTGAGATTACTGAGAAAGGGTCTGAGTACACCTCAACTACTGCTGACTATCGATTCCATTGAAAACAATTGGAGCTGATATGAAGGGTTGCAGGAATGGATCTAATGCCCTACTCAGTACTTACTCTTCTTCTTCTCCTTCTTCACACTCTTACCTCTTCTTCTTCTTCTACTCCTTTTTCATCTACTTGTTTCCCTTAGTACTCTACTTTAGTGGTTTTCACTTTATGCAAAATAAAACAGTGGCCTTCTGTACTATACAGAGTATTTTTGAAAAAGAATGTACTCTCAAGTCTGAATTAAATAATGATGAATTCTACGAAATAGATCTTAATCTAGCACTACATGACTACAGAGAGTGTATAGTAACAGTGTGGACATTGCATGTCACACTTTTAATTGGTTAGTTCCGACAAATCCACCATACTTTTGCCAATTCCCATAAGATTTGTATTTGAATGGAAAGCAAATCATATGTTATGATAAGTGATTCACTTCTAACCTACATTTTGCCTTTGCCAGTATTAGTTTTCATCATTAAGCTTTTAAAGCAAAGCCAAGAGTAGAGAGACTATTTTTAAAGTTAGAAAAGTTAGTGTTGATGTTGTTTCTCTTAAAATAAGTTTGACAAATGAGTGAATGGGTTCATGTTTGCCTGTAATCCCATATCAAAATTTAAAAAATGGGCAAAAGTATGGCGGCGGCGGGGAAATATGATCTCTGTAATTGTAATGGAGTGCTTCACACAAATGGCCACACTGTTATTATACACTGTCTGTATACATGACAAGGACAAAAATATCTTCAAGTCACCTTCCTTTTTTTTGTAAAGCAATATTAGTTGTACATGATTTTCATACTAAATATTTATTAAACTGTTATTAGAAAGTATCAATCACTATTTGTGAGATAAGAAATAATTAAGCAATCAAATTTCCACCTAATATCAACTAACTTTATGTTATCAATAGGGAACACTAAGGCTAGGCGTACACCGGTTAGTCAAGACAAGACGACATTAGTCACGTTTAGTTAGAAATAATTTCACATTTGCTTGTGAAGCAGCACACACCGATGCAATGACTAATCGGTGTGTGTTGCTTCATAACTAACTGTATAATACTGTGACTAAACATGACTAATCTCGACTTGTCTTGTCTTGACTAACCAGTGTACGCCTAACAATAACTAACATATAGTATGTGTGTGTGAGTGGGGTAAATTACTGCTGATGGGAATCAAGAGTCCTGTTTGTATGATAATTTCAAAATTTGTTTCTAATGGCTACCTGAATAATTACTCAATTACAACTTGCCCAGTGGTTTGGAACCCATCTAAAAAAGTAGGACAACCATATCCAACATAATTTATATGGTCAAGATGCCGAAGTCCCTTGTCAATGATTAATATGGTACTCAATTGTTACTCAATCAGCCTTTCTTAATTCGACTAAAACTAACACGATTCTTTGTTCTCAACAAGTGAGAATTCTTGAGAAATAAAATTGACCAACTTTTTTAGATTGGGGATAATTGGACAGAAATATCCAATACATCACTTGACCATAGGCTAGGCGTACACCGGTTAGTCAAGACAAGACAAGACGAGATTAGTCACGTTTAGTCACAGTAATTCACATAGTTGCTTATGAAGCAGCACACACTGATGCAATGACTAATCGGTGTGTTGCTTCATAAGCAACTATGTTAAGTACTGTGACTAAACGTGACTAATCTCGTCTTGTCTTGACTAACCGGTGTACGCCTAGCCTAACTTATGTATGATACTCAAGGTATGGAATATTCATGAAATTGAATACAGAACAATAACTTTATTGATCAACTTTCACATCACTCACTCTATTTCTTTTTATCAGTTTTTGGCACTTTCCTCTCCCGATTTCTGTTCTTCACATTTGTCACTTCATAGAAATCACTGCCAGTCTTCCTGCGTTTCTGTTTCCGCAACAGGGCTCTACGTTGTTTGCTGGTCAGATTTGCACCAGCAGCCGCTGCCTTTTTGGAAGCCACTTCCTCATCTGCTAGCAACTTCTTCCTCACATCAGCCACCTCCTCCTCGTCCTCATCCTCACTGAAAGTGTCTGAGGAATCACCATCATCAGCATTCATCTTCCGTTTTGATGCCTCCCTCTTCTGCTTGGCTTCCTCCAGGTCACGCTCCAAAGTCTCCGTATCCAACAGATCCTCCTCGCCGGGGAACTCTGGGATGACACGTATCTTCCGGAAATCCTGTACAAGTTTGAAATCAGCTGGGAGTTTCTTGATACCTGATGTTGATTCAGCAGATGTGGTGTCTCCACCTTCAACTGCATCACCTTCCTTTGCAGGAACTGCTTCCTCCCCACCACTTCCCGCATCTTTGGTTAGTGGAGTCTCAAAACCAGCTGGTGCTGTGTAGAAAGGCAACTTGCCACGTTGCCAGTCATTCAACATCATTTTGGAAATTGCTGTTGCATCTGGTTCACCTCCCTTCAACAATTTTCCACTTTTGATTGACATCTGCTTTAGAAAATCATCACAGTCTTCCCAACGCTCAATACCGTAGGTGCGGCTCAAATGTTCAGCCTTCACTCTTTCCAACAGTGCAGGTATGTACTGTTCTGGGTAGGTGACCAACTCCACCCTCACCACTCCCTTCAAAACCTTCTCAGTGTCCGACTCGTTCTGGGCTGTGTTGTAAACAACACCGGGACAATCAATCAGGTAGATACGTCTCATGAGTGTGATGTACTGCCAGACTTTGGTCTCACCTGCTATGGGTGCCACTTTGCAAACTTTCTTAGCACGCAAGGCATTGATCACTGATGATTTTCCTACATTTGGATAACCAACAAAACCCACACTGATCTGTTTCCTGTCAGTGTGCAACTTGGCAAACTGCCTCAACAAATTTATAACCGCACCTTTGCCAAAAGGATGTTTCATGGATGCGTGAAAAGCAATTGTGGGATACTCTTTGCTCAGGATTGCCACCCAACGTTGAGTAACCCAAGTTGGGATCAGATCAACCTTGTTCAACACAAACACAAGATGTTTGTTGGGCTTCTCCTTCTTCAGAAACTCCTCAATATGCTTTGATCTGGTGCCCTGAGGGTCTCTAGCATCAAGCACCATAAGTATCACATCTGATGAATCAATCACTTTGTACAACTCATTCCAAATACGTTTACTCATGCCAGCTGACATGATCCAATCTCTTGCTGCAGCTTTAACTCCAGTATCCTCTTTCACCCGGTCGTAATCCTTGTCCTCAGTGTAGGTCTCTGTTGAATTCTGGATCACCTCCCTCAAGTGCTCTTCATCCTTCACCTTCAAATTAGGCCTCTTCCTTGTCTTCTTGGCACCAAACGTATTCTCAAAAGACTCTGTTTCCAAAATATGTACACGTGAATTTTTTGCAGTCTCATTTAGTAGAGTGATTGGTAGTTTTGTCATTTTCATTACCATGTCATAGGGATTCTTCACAGCTGCGCCCAACTCTTCCTGGAATTTTTGAAGAGCTTTTTGTCCGATTACACGTGAATTTTCAAACCATTTGCGGTTGGGTTCCACACGGGCTACTGCTCCTGAAGCTACACGGCCCTGCAATGAAAACAAAACATAACAATTATTACACAAACAGTCAATCACAAACAAAAAATACAATAAACAAAATTTGGCAGATAGAACCAGACAGAATCAATGACAAAATAGGACAAAACCTCAACAATCCAACCTATTAAACAGGACAAGTTGATGGATCATAGGTGAATATAGTTGTGTTTAAAGATTAGAGTACATGACTTAATTATTATTCAAATGTATGAGTTCTGCAAACAGTCAAACAAGAAGCAAAGTTAGTTGCTTTCAACCAGTGTAATGGCAATTACCTAGAGAAGAGAATAGAAAGAGAAAGAGAGAAATAAATAGATAGATTATTAGAGAGAAAGAAAGTTAGATTAGATTACCATTCATGTTTTAATAACAATATTAAAATTATTATTGTTTTATAACAATATTTTAACTGCTTCGATTCTAGATTACAGAAGTTGTAAGTATAAGTAATATAATTTTTAATTTTATGAATATGACTAATAATTTTCAACAATATAAGTATTATATGCAATATGATAATGTTAATATAAGTGAGCTTTATCTACAAGAAACGGCGAAGAGAGAGAACTGAATTGAATGACTGCCTTATTTTAACCTGGGAGGGCGAAGTTAGAAGGCGATCGGCCCTCTCTCTATTAAGATCTCAGTAAAGAAAGAGAGAGAGAGAGCGAGATTAGAGGAAAAGTGTGAGAGAAGTCTACTAATACAGTATTCTTATTCTAATATCGGTTGAGATATCTACTCAGGTAAAGAATAGTTAGATTCAATTTGTCTTCAATGCATGAAGTATTTGCAGGAAAAAAATATTTACAGATTCTATCACAAAATGAATGAGAGATTGATTCATCATGATAGAACATTAATACATTATTGAAGTTGATAACATATACAGGGTGTTTCAGGATGAATCTGCCAAACTTCTCATACTGATTTCTGGCACCAAAATAATGAAAATATAAACATGAGTCCGGAAATTCTACCTTCCCAAGTTATACATGGAGAAAAATTTCACCTGAAATTCATGTCCCTCTGTAAAATTAACTTACACTGGAAATTATAGGGCGTTAATTGATAAATTTATTAATTGATATAGTTTGTTTATTAGACACGTCTTAAGTAAAATGAGTAGAAACATCTAATAAGACCTGTCACAGAACTGTATCTCTAAGGCTAGGCGTACACCAGTTAGTCGAGACAAGACAAGACGATATTAGTCACGTTTGTTTTTTAGCACTACAGCCCAATATTTGCTTTGGCCGCCTCCACTACAGCCATCCACGTTTCTCGGTCCTCTACCATTCCTCTCCACCGTCTACATCCCATACTTTGGAGATCATTCCTAACTTCGTCCTCTCATCTTATTCTTGGCCTTGCTTTTTTTCTTCTTGAATGCAGTCACATTTATTGAACAAAACAAATTGTTGGTATTTATGACTCCTGTACGACTTATGCAGCCTTATGGTTGGTTTCATAAGCATCTATGTGAACTTAGATTCTCACCTGAAACGGAGCCGCATGTATGATCTTGCCGACACGGTTGCGTTTCGGCTTGTAGTTTCTGTACATTTGCAGGCGGTTGATGGTCGAGCGGTCTCTGACTTTGGCCACACCCTTTACGCCGTCCTTAGGCCGGTTGGGGTTCATGCTGTGCGACGCCCTGTAGATGCCTTCGCGTCGCGGCGCCTTTGTCTCAGATTTTGTCTTCACCATTTTCAAGCCGGGTGGTTGCTGCTAGTCTGGAACAGACGAACAAGAAAACTGGCTATTAGAATCGAGATATTCCAGTGAATAATATTAGAGTTATTGAGGAGTAGCTCATAGACCTGATCAGCGCGCTCTAGTGAGAGAGAGTGAACAACCTGGGGGGATTTTAACCATTGTGAGATACGAATAAAACACGATTTTGAGATAGAATTCAATTAAATCATTAAGGTATCATCAATACTTTATTGCTATCTATTATTTAGTGGTTTCAAGGTGTTTTAATGAATGTATTAATTGGATTAAAGTACTTTTATAAGAATTTTCGTCATCTTGTTGCTAGACTCTTCTTGCTAGGTTAGGATTTTTGAAGTTTGAACTTCCCGCTATGTGTAACCATCGGTATCGTATGTATGATAAACATTATTATTCCAGAGACATCAACTATTTCACACAAATAATATTTAAATCTTATATTTTCCATATTTCATCTATTTACGTTCAATATTATATTTTATATCAGTACATATCTCACTCTCTTTTGGAAAGGAATGCTTTTGGAAAAAGGATCAAATTAAAATCATCTTTGTTTCTTTTCTCTTAAAGAGACTACTGAAGTGTTCTTGAACATCCTAGCTTTGATTTTATAAGTTACTGGAATATTTTGGCTGAATATTAATTAAATACGATGTGTTTGAGAACAGGCATTTCTACATTTGATTCGATGATAACCTACCTTCAATCCCCCCAAGTTGTTCCTCTGTCTCTCACTTGAGCGCGCTAAAGTTTGTGAGCTACTTCTCAATACATTGTATATTGTCATGATTTGTGTATTATTAGTAAATAGATGGTATAACATATGCTGAGATAGAATGGAATAAATTTATTTATATAAAAGAAGTTTACCCCAGTGTAAAATTTGAGTACTGTATCGTTTGGGAATACAGTATCATTGCAACAGACTTCTATCTTCCAAGTTGACCATCCCATGTTTCCAATTCTGTTAGCAGCCCCCAGCAGCAAGCAGCAGCCTGCCCCAATGGACACGACCGAGTTCCGTGTACGCGGCAAGGAAATGGTCGACTACATGTGCGAGTACATGGACACGCTGGCCGCGCGCCGAGTGACGCCCCACGTGGAGCCCGGCTACCTGCGGCCACTGCTGCCCGCTGAGGCACCGCAAGACGCCGAGACGTGGGACAACATTATGGCCGATGTCGAGTCGAAAATTATGCCTGGCGTGAGTAGTCTATCATCAAGGGTACAGATCTTCAGTGTCATATCAAAATTCGTTGCTCATTATTGCATGATACACCAGCATTCATTGTGTGGAATGTTCTTAAGTATGAACAAAATTTGTCTACAATTTTTCTTTCTCGCAGATATAACTGAGAAATTGAATGATTTTAATTTGCTGCTCCAAAGAAAAGATACATCCTTCATGATGGTATGATTTTAGATGTACCGTTATTTTCCAAAAAAAAAACTTGTGATGTGAGGAAAGAATTTCAATATAAGCAATTCCCTAGTCTGAAGAAAATAAATAACCAGCAAAATCCTTTAAATAATCAAGGATAATCAAGCAATAATCAAGAATATGTTGCAGATCTTTCAGACTTGAAAACATTTTGATCAACGATTCCAAGATTTTAAAAGCATATATTGATTGTAGTACTCTTCTATTGATTCATCAACTCTGCTTTTGTAGGCTTCAATTGGAATGAATTTGTTGATTTTTCTAAGGATGATACCCACATGAGCTCTAGGCTTGTGTGTGGGTAATGAGAGGGATGATTATAAAGATGACGACTGTTTCTAGGCAGTCGAGACCGACGGCTTTTTGTCTCTTCGAAAGACGGGAGTGGCTGTTTTTGACAAAATCCGATATAAAAAAATCAATATTAAAAATATATAATAATCCGATATAATTTTGTTTTGTCAAAAATCTATATAGAGACAGACCGACTGATAAAAATTCGGACAGCTGCATCATAATAGCGGCTAAAACATACACTCCAAACATCAAGAAAATACATGATGACCAAAATGAGTTCCATTGCTCTCATTGAAATGTAGACTACTTTTAAACTTTTTGTTATACTTGCTATTACATACAAATATTTTAATACTAGAAATATATCTTTGTAGACAATAGAAGTATGAAAAAAATTTCGCGCACTTTCTTTCGTCCAATATTTCTTGGTAGCTCACTAGAAGATTTATAAATGCTAGAGTAGCTCACAGGCTCAAAAGTTTGGCGACCACTGCCTTAGACCATGAATAGAATAGACGCGGCCTATGCTATAAATGTTGAAGCAAACATGAATTGGCTGATTAGGGGCAAATCATTATGGTCGAAACTACAAAAGCGTTCTTGGGGCAAGACCACAAGTCACAACAGTTACTATACGAGCCTTCTTTGCTTTCGTATTATTCGCTGTGTGCACGTAGGTGGTGGGGATAATAAAATCGACACCTGCGCTCACGCGGAATTTTAGTGAACGAAACCGAGTCGTTCAACATGAGAAAGGATAGGGAATAAGCATTCACGATGCATTTTAGGCAGCTCGTACACCGGAGCAATAAGCAATAGGCAATAAGCAACATTTGGATCATATGATCGTCTACTCTATAGAAACAAAGAGTTCAATGCACACCAGAAGCAGCTGTTTTGGTGTGCATTGAACTATTGGTTTGTATAGAGTTGACGATCATATGGTCAAATAGCTTATTGCTTATTATATTGCCCGGTGTACGACAAAAGGCAGCTCGTACACCGGAGCAATAAGCAATAAGCAACAAGCAATGAGCAATACGCAACATTTTTTGTTGTACTTCGTACACCAAAGCAATAAGAAAATTATTGCTTATTGCCCCGGTCGTTCAAAATGTCGTCTGACGATGAAGACGACGTGATAATGTTGTGGCAAATTTCGAGAATGAGAAATTTAACACAAGATAAATATTTAATTATGAATTACATAATTACTTGAAATCATATTACATTTTCATGTAGCAAGAGATCAATGATCAATGATCAAAGATCAATGATCAATTTTCCTATGGCAAAGCGAGGACTATGGCAAGATAAATATACTGTTTAATCAAGATCGTTTCAAAAAATAAATAGTTCCAAAAAAGTCAATAGATAGATTTATTTCATTTCCAACTGCACCCTTTGCTTTCTCCACATCCCTTTGGCTATATTCATCTCTTTGATAGTCATAGATGACTGGATATATTTCTCAACAAGCTGCACGAATTTTATATTGAATGCTGCTTCGTCAGACATTTTGTAAACAAACGCTCGATGAACAAAAATTTTCAAAGGTTAGTGTTACTGTACTTAAAATTTAATGAAATATCATATGTTATTCAGGCAATATGTTGCTTTTCTACCGACACGCTGTGTTGCCAGCGATATAGCAGGATCCAATTAACTTGTCATAAATCAGCTGATCGACGAGCATATGATCACAATACTTAACCTACAAATGCTGAATCTTGCAGATTATTGAAAATGTCTTTTAAAAAGTTATTCTTTGAAAGGTCTTCTTTAAAAAGGTCTTTAAGACTTTCAAGCCTTTTGATTATTGTGTCGAAATCACTGTTTAATTATTACTGGATCAGCTGATTTATGACAAGTTAATTGGATCCTGCTATATATGTTCCTCTACAGAGGCGATAGCGATATTTTGGAAAAACACATTGGCGATAATATTGCTTGTTGCGTATTGCTTATTGCTCCGGTGTACGAGCCCACTTAGACCATGTATAGAATAGACACGGCCTATGCTATAAATGTTGAAGCAAACATGAATTGGCTGATTAGGGGCAAATCATTATAGTCGAAACTATACGAGCGTTCTTTGCTTTCGTATTATAGGCTACACTAACTGTACTTTATCATGTACTACTGTATAGTACATAAACCATGCGACGGCCCTGGAATTGTAGTCGTGCATTAAAGTATCTCAACAGCTGATATAATCTTGTCTCTCTCGCACAGTTCACTCACTCTCACTCTCTATTAGGGGCAAGAACAGTAGAGATGTTTGTTTCAAAGACTTCTTATATGAAGATAGGGAAGACCGTGTCTATTCTATACATGGCCTAAGGTACAGACAGTGTATAGTTAAGTGCATCGACAAACGTTAGCCTCGACACTCTGTACTAAGGGCTCTCTATGCTGCTAACCCACTAAACTGTCAGTTACACAAATAGCTATTTCCTATTTAAAATAATTCAGAATATATTTAAATCATTTATAATTTTGAAATACTTCATCTGTATCAGCTCCCCCATGATACTTCCAAAAGTTGGCCAACACACACAATTTTCCCAGACTTATGTCCCAATTCTACCCCCCCCCCTCCACAGCAAACTCCCTCATAAAACGCACTCCTATCTATTCAGCATAATAATCAAGTCAGCTTAGAGCATATTATATGTGTATCAGCATATATCTGCTAAACATAAGACATATGGGTCAAAAATATAGATATGTAGTTACACACTAAACCCTCTACAACTTTTATAACCCATCATAAAAGACATGACCAGCGTATCAAGTTAAGACTTCAACAGCATCATATTGAATCTTGCAAAGCAACTTTTGTGCCTTACTACAACTTTAGTTCCCTTTCAACTTGCAACTAACACAACTTTCAACATGCAACATTAGTTCCCTTTCAGCTTGCAACGTTGCAACTAACAACACATACGTCAAAGAAAGCATTGCTTTGGTGGAGTTTGCGCTCCATAACACATGTGGAGATCATAATTTGTGTTTCCTATTCTGTCGCCATACTTTTGCCAAATTTTTCAATTTTAAGGAATTACAGGCAAACATGAACCTATTCACTCATTTTCTCTTGTTCAAGGAAACAACATCAAAATAAGTTTTCTAACATTTAAAATAGTCTCTCTACTCTTGGTATTTTTTAAAAAGCTTAAAATAGTGCAACCAACTGAGGCTACGTACACCGGTTCAGTCAAGACAAGAGACTTAGTAGTGTGGCCATTTGTGTGAAGTGCTAATTAATAACAGTATGTGGAGACCACACACTTGTTTTCCTGTCGCCGCTATACTTTTGCCAACTAATTTTAATAAGGAATTACAGGCAAACATGAACCTATTCACTCATTTTCAAACTTATTTCAAGAGTGAAACAATAAATATCAAAATAACAAATTTTCTAACATTTAAAATAGGCCCCTTACTCTTGGTATTTTTTTAAAAAAAAAAAAGCTTAAATGATGAAAATTGAGGGTTAGGCGTACAATTGACAGAAGAGTTAGTCAGACAAGACATACAAGATTATTTACGTTTAGTCACAGTACGATTCACATGTTGTTGCCAGAAGCTGGGCACACACCGATGCAATGACCAATCGATGTGTGTTGCTTCAGCAGCCATTGAAGCACTGTGACTAAACGTGACTAATCTGTCTTGTCTATGTCTATTGACTTTAACCGGTGTACGCCCAGGGGCTTTGACAACACTGGCAATGAGGCAAATTGTATGGAATATTCATGAAAGTGAATCACTCAACGTAACATGATCAACGATTCACTCATTTCTTTTATCAGTTTTGGCACACGTATAAGCTCAACATTACGTCATTTCAATGCAAATCTTATGGGAATTGGCAAAAGTATGGTGGATTTGTCCTAGCTAACCAATCAAAAGTGTGACATACAATGTTTACACTATTACTATACACTCTCTGTAGTCATGTAGTGCTAGATTAAGATCTATTTTGTAGAATTCATCATTATTTAATTCAGACTTACAGTCTCTGTACGTACAACTTTTGTGATTGAGCGCCACTTTCATGCAACAAAACTGTCAACTTTCAACCTGTGGCAAACGCAAGGAGAGGATTGAGGCAACAAACAAGTGGGATTCAAGGCATGCCTCACTGTGAGGCTGGAATCAAGATGATTCATCATTTCTGGGTTACATACCCCCCGCTATAAACAAACATGGCGTCTAATGAAGTCAATATTGCACAATATGATGAGCACTATCGTTTTGAACTAGAGCTCAGTGGACATTCAATAGATTCTCCTTTGTTCTAATAATTGAGTAAGCATTGCCTTACAGAGATTTAGTGCCAGTTACTGAAGTTTATAGTTATGAAAATTCAATAGATTATCTTCAGGCGTACCGGTTAGTCAAGACAAAGTCAGGATTAAACAGCTAATATTTCCGCCAGTTGCTTATAATTAGTCATTGCATCGGTGTGTGCTGCTTCATAAGCAACTATGTGAATTATTGTGACTAAACTTGTCTTTTCTTGTCTAGACTAACCGGTGTACGCCTAGCCTTAGCTCAAACAATTCAGTAAGCATTATCCCCCACAAACATTATGTGCAAGAGAGACCATTTAATCTAAAACCACATGAGAACAACAAGCTTTTGCATTTTATTAATGGTGGGGAAACCTTAAAGGAACTTTCAAGCTTAACAATTGAGTCTCTGATAGTTAGCTAGGAACGTGTTCGAAGAAGGACAATTGAAGAGTCAAGATTAGTCACAGTATTCATAAGTTGCTAATGAAGCACACCGATGCAATGACTAATTGGTGTGTGCTAGTTTGAAGCAAATCATGTGAAGCATCAGACTAAACGTGACCACATCCGTCTTGTCTTGTCTTGACTTGACTAACTGGTGTACGCCTAGCCTAAGTATTCAAGATAGGTAGTTTGATCACTCATAATACGTAACAATGTTAGTTGGAGATTAAAAGTTGTGCAACTGGAACTGACTCTTTAGTACAGTAAGAAATAGCATTGGGCTGGACGACTGGATTCAAAACTGTCGTGGAGAAAAGTAAAACAGAGATGTCAAAGGGCACTAAGAGAGGAGGAAAAAGGAAGAAGAATAATAAGAAGAAGAAGAAGAAGAAGAAGAAGAAGAAGAAGAGGAAGAAGAAGTTGAAGAAGAAGAAGTAGAAGAAGAAGAAGAAGAAGAAGAAGAAGAAGAAGAAGAAGAAGAAGAAGAAGAAGAAGAAGCAAAGATTGAATAAGATTTAGCCTTAAAGAATGAAGACTGGATTTAAAACTGTTATGGAGATGGGTAAAACAGAGTTAACGCAGAGAATACTAAGGAGAAAGAGAAAGAAGGAGAAAAAAGAAGAAGAAGAAGAAAACGAAGAAGAGGGAGGAGGAGAAGAAGAAGAAGCAAAAATTGAATGAGATATAGCCTTATTAGAGAATGAAGACTGGATTCGAAATTGTTGTGGAGAAAGGTAAAACAGAGTTGATAGAGAGAATGAACGAAGATAAAGAAGTAGAACAAGAAGGACGAGAAGAAGAAGAAGAAGAAGAAGAAGAAGAAGTAGAATAAGAAGAAGGAGAAGGAGGAGGAAGAAGAAGAAGAGGAAGCAAAAATTGAATAAAATTCCACAACTCACTATTATCGCAGAAGTATTCAGCAGAAGATATCTGAGCCTACTGTACTGATGTCTGAGTAAATAATAGAGCGAAGATAAATTTCAAAAAGGGTGGGGCTGGAAAGAGATAAAAAGAAAAAAGATGGATAGTGGTAGATGGAATGGGGTAAGAATGAGAGGAAGAATGAACAAGAGGGGGAGGAGGAGGGGATGAGAAGGAGTAGGAGAGAGTGAAGGCGTTGAAGACGGGGAGGAGGAGGGTAGGAGAAGGAGTAGGAGAATGAGGTCCAATATCGAGAAATTCCAATAAGGGGACAGCTCAGTCCATCAATGAAGAATTTCAAATAAACCTAGGAATGCCTGCGGATGAACACTGATAATAATTATAATTATCACCTACTTCTGTTTCTTCTTCTTCTTTCCTTCTTTTTCCTACTCCTTCTTCTCCTCCTCCTCCTCTTCTTCTTCTTCTTCTTCTTCTTCTTCCTCCTCCTCCTCGTATTCTTCTTTCTCTTCCTCCTCCTCCTCTTCTTCTTCTTCTTCCTCCTTCTCTTCTTTCTTCCTCCTCTTCTCTTCTTCCTCCTCCTCTTCTTCTTCTTCTTCCTTCTCCTCATCCTCCTCTTCTTCTTCTTCTTCTTCTTCTTCATTACAACAACCAACTTTGTCAATACTATTCAATTGTGGACTTGAGATTTGAACGCCAAGGAGTTTTTTTTGCATATCTCTTTGATTAGGAGCAGAGAAAAGCAGAAAAGTTTGAATTTTCTGGTCAAATACTTGTTAAGGAATGGCTTCATCTATGACTGTTGGATGGAATGAACAATTTGTTGATCAGTATTTTTGACACTCATTTTTTACGACCAACTCAATCAGCTGATTCAACAACAATACATAGTGCATGACAATATATCACCTACTCACTTCCTACTCCTCCTCCTCCTCCTCCTCCTCCTCTTCTTCTTCCTCTTCTTCTTCTTCTTTATTCTTCTACTTCTCCTTCTTCTTCCTTCTCCTTCTTCTTCTTCTTCTTCTTCCTTCTCCTCCTGCTCCTCAACAATATATCACCTGTACGAATTCATGTGATGTTTTCAATTGAACTTTCAATCAATTGAATCATTATTAATCAATTGTTAGTGGAAATAGTACTATAAGATAGTTTAGTTTATTAGTCCGTCTATTTCCTTTATCACAGGTCTCCATTTGAGTGTTCATGATAAAATAATACATGACAATAATATTCCAATTCATGTGTTATTCATGCCTTAGCTCAAGCTATTCGTTTAGTGTTTCTTCGTTTAGTTAGCTCAAGCTAAGTGTTTAGTTGGCGAGGATTTGTTTCAAGTTCAACTGTGAATTCTAATTTTTTTATTTCAATTTTAGGTAACTCACTGGCAACATCCACGGTTCCATGCCTATTTTCCTTCAGGCAATTCATATCCTTCAATTCTGGGAGATATGCTGTCTGATATTATTGGATGCATTGGATTTTCATGGGTAAGTTGTCATTTAGAATTTTATCAAATATACAGGGTGTTTCAGAACTCCCTATCAATACTCTAGGGCATTGTTCCTGGGTAAAAACCATATCTAAATATCATATTTAAATTGTCCAGAAGTCCTTAGTTACTCACACAGCTGCCATTTTGTTTTTTTCACTTATTATTTTTTATCTCAATGATGGTGAAACATATGGGATTGAAACTTTGCACCAACATTTATTACAACTAGAAAAAGCTACAAAAAAATTATGACAATTTTTCAAATCCAAAAAACAAAATGGCGGCCATTTAAAATTTTGTTTCTTGAATAACTCGGAAACCGTTATTACGAAAATTTTACAAGAATAACTTTTTTTAGTAAATTTGATTAAAAATCGATTGGATCAATATTGACAGAGATATGGCAGCTTTAGTGATAGGTGACATCAACTATTTCACACAAATAGTATTTAATTCAATCACAACATTATATTTACATCTTATATTTTCCATATTTGATCTATTTACGTTCAATATTATATTTTATATCACTACATATCTCACTCTCTTTTGGAAAGGAATGCTTTTGGAAAGAGGACCAAATTAAAATGATCTTTGTTTCTATTCTCTTGAAGAAACAGTATAGTATGATCCTGCTATACACAATAAACTATTCTTGTAATTTTAATCATAGTTGAAAAACCTCGTAGTTTATCAAAGATGTTTGATTGATAATGGTAAGTTAATGAGTAAATTTTGAACTGTTCAAAACTTGACGTTCTAAAATTTCAGGCAGCAAGTCCAGCGTGTACAGAATTGGAAACTATTGTTCTCGACTGGTTGGGTGAGTTATTTCATGAAATATTTAATAAATTTCACAAAATAACTCACAAAAATTCACAACTCTAGGGTAGAATTTCCTATACTACACAAAAGGGAAAGTTTTCCAATTTGAATATTTATAGAAAGAGGAGTACACCGGTTAGTCCAAGACAAGAACCTGGAGACAGACGAGAATTTATTGGCTGTCACGTTTAGGCACAGTACTTCACATAGATGCTTATGAAACAGCACACACCGATGCAATGACTAATTGGTGTGTGTTGCTTCATAAGGAACTATGTAAAGTACTGTGACTAGACGTGACTAATCTTGTCTTGTCTTGACTAACCGGTGTACGCCTAGCCTTATAGTGTTCAAACTCTTCGAAATCTCTACAATTTCTGGATTTTTTTTAGATTTTAGAATGTGATTAGAACTTTCATGAAACATCATTAGTCAACATTAAAATTTGTCTATTTCTAGTATACAGTTAGGCGGGCGTACACCATTGTGTTAAGTCAAGATAGACAAGACAAGATTAGTCACATTTGGTTATAGTAATTCTCACATAGATGCTTTATGAAGCAGCACACACACTGATGCAATGGCTAATCGGTGTGTGTTGCTTCATAAGCAACTATGTGAATTACTGTGACTAAACGTGACTAATCTCGTCTTGTCTTGACTAACCGGTGTACGCCTAGCCTTACACGACTTGGGACTTGGAAAACTAATAGAATAGTTCTGTTCCTGTTAAAATAGTACTCTTTAAAGACTCTTCAATTTCTAGAATGTCATTAGAAGTTCTATTGTTAGTTTTCATTGAAATTCGTCTAGTTTACATTACACGACTTGTAATTTGGAAAATTGATACAACAGTTCTGTTTTTGTTGAAATAGAATGAAATTTGTTCTCAACTTCACTATAATCAGATTCATTCAATTTGATGCTTGGCATTAGATAGATAGATAGAGAGATATTATTTCTTTGCCATCGTACTCTACGGTCATCAGCAACGTCAAGAAAATCTATCTATCACAAAGATCAAGGTTAATTTGTCCAATTCTACAACAGTTCAGTTTTGAAATAAGGTGAAATTTGTTCCTATTCCTGCAATCAGGTTCATTCAATTTGAGGATGGCATTTAGATGGGTAGATAGATACAGAATATTGTTTCTTGCTTTATAAATGCTCACGGTCATCCTTAACGTCAAGAAAATCTATCTAATGCCAAGCGTCAAATTAAACGTATCTGATTATACAGCAGTTCTAATTTTGTTGAAATAGAATGAAATTTGTTCTCAACTTGACTACCTACAACCATAGATAACAGATTAGAACTATGGCTTCAGACAGAACAAACTAGATGACTATTATTGCTACTTTGCCAATGCTACGGTCCATCAGCGGCGTCAAGGAAATCTATCTATTGCCAAAGCGTCAAATTAAATGTATTGATTATACAACGGATTCTAATTTTTTGAAATAGAATGGAAATCGTTCTAGATGGAAATTATAATTCTCTTTTCAAATAATTTTCCAGGTAAAGCAATCGGACTACCGAACGAGTTTCTAGCCTTTTCTGAAGGCAGCAAGGGTGGCGGTGTAATTCAGGTAACAAAACTTTCTCAAGTTCAAACGAAGGTTTAATTTCAGCAGTACCAGCAAAAAGCGCCGCTCATTTGAATTCTTCTTCAGTCATCATCCATAAATTTCTTAGTGGAATCATCATCCATGAAAACCCATTGATGCAATGTTCCAACAGATAGTTGCTCAGTCATACAGAGCGTGCCATCGAAATTGGCGTCTAGGGGAGGGTGTGCGAGAGAGATGGATAATCTCTCCCACCACGCTTCCCCTCCAGCCGCTAAGGTTAGTACAGTCACTCCTCCAAAATTTTTACTGAAAGATAACATCATTGAAGCAAATAACGCCGTATACTACTGCTGGGTAACCGAAGCGAATATGAATTTTTTTTAAAAAGCTGAGTTTGCCAGCTGAATGAACTATTGAAATTTACTGTACCGCGAGTCAGCAGGCACTGTAGTGGGAGAAAGCGATCAACGCGCATGCTCCAGTGAGAGGCCACACCTGACGGCACGCTCTGTGTACCAATGAAATTTCTTCCTTATACCCTGGAAGAATAAGCAATAGGCAACTAGCAACATATATGGATTATATGATTGTCTACTCTATACAAACTGTCAGTGAGTTGAATGCACACCGGAACAGCTGCTTTAGGTGTGCATTGGACTATTTGTTTCTATAGAGTAGACGATCATATGATACAAATGTTGCTTATTGCCTATTGCTTATTGCTCCGGTGTACGAGCTGCCTTACAGATGACTGTTGTATGATCTTCTAAGCTCTATCTATGAGTGATTTCACAAACTGACACTCAATAATTTAGTACATTTTATGCCAACAGAAAGTGCCACAGGAAACTATTTCATGTTATCAATTATTAGTTGTGCGCACGATTTCACTGTAACAATTACTGCCGAGTATTACTATTATTGAATGTTACCCGATGAGGAGCTTCATCAGCCTTCCCCTATCAGGAGTTAAAATGCAGTATTCCAATAGTGTCCAATAATGTGTTAATAGTATTAATTATTTACAGTGAATATTAGTCGTTACTTTAACAGAATTTTCTACAAGTATTTCGTCATGGAAAACAACATTGATTTCAAATATCTCCCATTTAAAATGATTATTTTCGAAAAACAAATAGAGCCTGCAAAACGTCGATTCCTTTTTTCTTTTGGCGCAAACCGCATCAAAATAGGACCACTGAAACTTCTCCACAAACTTAATTAATAATTTTATAAAAAATTTTAAAGTTTAAAAAAATATTTAGGAAAGGAACGTTTCATGAATACCCTCCATTGGGAGCCTGGCTAATCGTTAGTAAGGCTAGTCAGTCACTCCCTATATTTTGGAGGCATATTAAATTGTTGCATTGCACTATACAGTGTAAGTTGTATAGCTGTATAAATTGTTGTATAGCCGCTTAACACAATGTTATCCAGCAGTGCTTTGTTCCCTTCACTAGGTTGCGAAGACTAGCTTATGGTTGAGATGTCAATGTGCTAACCACACGTTACATCTTTTCTGGTTAATGATCATTCACCTTTGCTGATTCAGTCAAGTGGATGTGAAACTGGCAACCAGCTGGTAGGCCTAAGCCCACATAGGGCTGTTGAGCCATTGACAGACAGACAAAAAGCATCAAAATAGGACCACTGAAACTTCTCCACAAACTTAATTAATAATTTTATAAAGAATTTTAAAAAATATTTATGAAAGGAACGTTTCATGAATACGGTCCCTGAGTCATTAAATTTTACATATTCGAGTTAAATAAACATCCACTAGCTACAAGCCAATTGAAATTAACCAATCAGAAATTACTGTTGTCACTTGAAAAAAAAAACTTCCAACAATTCTCTCTGTTCTGTTTTGCAGACATCGGCAAGCGAATGCGTGCTAGTTACAATGTTGGCCGCTAGAGCGCAGGCCATCAAACGCCTAAAACAGCAGCACCCGTTTGTGGAGGAAGGCATTCTGCTGTCAAAACTGATGGCCTACTGCAGCAAAGAGGCGCACAGCTGTGTGGAGAAGGCGGCCATGATTTGTTTTGTCAAACTGCGCATCTTGGAACCGGATGACAAGTGCGCCTTGAGAGGTGCCACTCTTAGACAGGTAAGACTGAGACAAAGTACTAAAGTCTGAGACAAATTTCTTCCAACACAAACCAGTGGACAACAGGTTCCACCTCCACCATTCCATTAAGAGTTAGTCAAAAAAGGAGGTCTTTGCTGTGAGCATCTACAGTGTTGCGCTCTGGCGGATAATTTATGCATCTTTCCAGGTAATTTAACATGTAAAGGATAGCTTATATTACAGAAATTGCAATAGTAAGCAACATTTGTATATGATCGTTCATTCTATAGAAACAAATAGTCCAGTGAACACCCAAAGCAGCTGCTTCGGTGCATTGAACTATTGGTTTGTGTAGCACAATCACATGATCCAAATGTTGTTAGGTTGCCTATTGTTTATTGCTGGTGTACATCAATGTAAAAATTAGTTTATAATTGACATAGAATTCCCTGTTGCTATTTTTCCTACTTATCTATTGTGGAATTATATTTAGAATGATAAAATGAACATATTGCATGTTCTTAATCATTATTATAATCTTCAATTCAAGTATTAAAATCAACTTTGAAGGTTATGTTTCAAGTTGGCTGAGCAGACGAAGTAGTTTATCCACTGAGTTTATTTCCATTGATTATCATTTCAAATTGCATTATGTCCATTAATTCAAATCCAATTTCTGAGATCCGATTTCTTTGTTGAATCAATTTACGTTTGGAAATATGGAAGGAATAGAAGCCGCAATTACTATTGTGAACGGTATTCATACAATTAGGAATACGACAATACTTCAAATGCATTGTAAATGCTTATTCCCTATCCTTTCACATGTCAAATTTCCGGTTTTCATTCATAAAAATTCCCTGCGTGAGCGCAGGGGTCGATTTTATTATCCCCACCACCTACGTGCACACAGCAACTACTACGTCCAAGCGCCCACTGAGGTGGAGTGGTGATGGTGTGGCAACACGCTAAATTATAAACATATGGAACTAAATGAAACAGCGCACATCAAGGAGAAATTTCTTCCAACACAAATCTGTGGAGAATAGGTTCCACCACCGTTCTCTCTAGGGAAAGACGAAAGAAACCATGCAATGAATCATCAGATGATATGTGTGACAAATTGTTGAAAAACACCCCATGTGTCTAAAGCCTGCACATCTAAGGGTGTTTCAGAACTCCCTACCAATACTCTAGGGCATTGTTCCTGGGTAAAAACCATATCTAAATATCATATTTAAATTGTCCAGAAGTCCTTAGTTACTCACATAGCTGCCATTTTGTTTTCACTCATTATTTTTTATCTCAATAATGGTGAAACATATGGAATTGAAACTTTGCACCAACATTTATGACAACTGGATAAAAAATTATGACAATAAATCCAAAAACAAAATGGCCATTTAAAATTTTGTTTCTAGAATAACTCGGAAACCATTGATATTTGAAAATTTAACAAGAACTTTTTAGTAAATTTGATTACAAATCAATTGAAACCTTATTTGTTAAGATTGGACCAATATTGACTGAGATATGGCAGCTTTAGTGATAGGTGACCGCTGGAGGCTGGTTGCAATGCATCCTGGGCTTGCGGCTAAAGTCTGCTACAACAATGCAACAGTCTCCGTCTGCTTTGCATGTTATTTTAAAGCGATTTTAGATTATTTTCCCCAGGAACAATGCCCTAGAATATTGGTAGGGAGTTCTGAAACACCCTGTATGACGACAAACCTTTATTTTGGTGTCAAACTACCCGCAGTTCTTTCAAAGCGAATCACATTTCTTACAGGCAATGGAAGAGGACGAGGCAATGGGTCTGATACCATTCTTTGTCTCCACCACCCTAGGCACCACATCCTGTTGTTCCTTTGACAACCTTCAGGAAATCGGACCGGTTTGCGCCAAATTCCCCGCAGTCTGGCTGCACATCTATGACAACTGACCTTTATTTTGGTACCAAACTACCCGCAGTTCTTTCAAAGCGAATCACATTTCTTACAGGCAATGGAAGAGGACGAGGCAATGGGTCTGATACCATTCTTTGTCTCCACAACCCTGGGCACCACATCCTGTTGTTCCTTTGACAACCTTCAGGAAATCGGACCGGTTTGCGCCAAATTCCCCGCAGTCTGGCTGCACGTGGATGCCGCCTATGCTGGCAACGCATTCATCTGTCCAGAACTGAAGCCGCTGCTCAACGGCATTCACTGGGCCGACTCGTTCAACACCAACCTCAACAAGTGGATGTTGGTCAACTTTGACTGCAGCACCATGTGGGTCAGGGATAGGATACGTCTGACATCGGCTTTGGTGAGTATAGGACTCTTACCACATATTAGTTGTGCTATACAGGGTGTTTCAGAACTTGCACCAACATTTATGACAACTAGACGAAGCTACAAAAAAAATGACAATTTTTCAAATCCATAGAACAAAATGGCGGCCATTTAAAATTTTTTTTCTTGAATAACTCGAAAACCGTTGATAATACGAAACTTTTACAAGAATAACTTTTTTAGTAAATTTAATTACAAATCGATTAAAACCTCATTTGTTAAGATTGGACCAATATTGACTGAGATATGGCAGCTTTAGTGACAAAATGGCGGTCATTTAAAAATTTTTCTTGAATAACTTGGAAACCATTGATATTACGAAAGTTTTACAAGAATAACTTTTTTTAGTAAATTTAATTACAAATCGATTAAAACCTTATTTGTTAAGATTGGACCAATATTTACTGAGATATGGCAGCTTTAGTGATAGGTGAGCGCTGGAGGTTACTTGCACCCATTTTTACTGTATTTAAAACTCAAAATGATCTAAAATCGCTTTAAAATAACATGCAAAGCAGACGGAGACTGTTGCATTTTTGTAACAGACTTTATCCGCAAGCCCAGGATGCACTGCAACCAGCCTAGAGCACTCACCTATCACTAAAGCTGCCATATCTCAGTCAATATTGGTCCAATCTTGACAAATAAGGTTTTAATCGATTTGTAATTAAATTTACTAAAAAAAGTTATTCCTGTAAAATTTTCGTATTATCAACGGTTTTCGAGTTATTCAAGAAACAAAATTTTAAATGGTCATTTTTGTCACTAAAGCTGCCATATCTCAGTCAATATTGGTCCAATCTTAATAAATAAGGTTTAAATCGATTTGTAATTAATTTACTAAAAAGTTATTCTTGTAAATTTTCGTATTATCAACGGTTTTCGAGTTATTCAAGAAACAAAATTTTTAATCGGCCGCCATTTTGTCACTAAAGCTGCCATATCTCACTCAATATTGGTCCAATCTTAACAAATAAGGTCTTAATCGATTTGTAATCAAATTTACTAAAAAAAGTTATTCTTCTAAAATTTTCGTAATATCAACGGTTTTCGAGTTATTCAAGAAAAAAATTTTTAAATGGCCGCCATTTTCTTTTATGGATTTGAAAAATTGTCGTAATTTTTTTTGTAGCTTTGTCTAGTTGTCATAAATGTTGGTGCAAAGTTTCAATTCCATATGTTTCACCATTATTGAGATAAAAAAAATAAGTGGAAAAAGCAAAATGGCAGCTGTGTGAGTAACTAAGGACTTGTGGACAATTTAAATATGATATTTAGATATGGTTTTCATCCAGGAAAAATGCCCTAGAGTATTGGTAGGGAGTTCTGAAACACCCTGTATACATATGTTGTATGTGTATAAACAGCAATTCTTCATCAAATTTCAAAACTGCGCATCACATGTTCCATGTTTCACACCCGTCTAACACAACTGCACTTCCTCCTTCTCCAACAGGTGGTTGATCCCCTCTACCTGCAGCACGGCTATTCCAATTCAACAATCGACTACCGTCACTGGGGCGTTCCGCTGAGTCGACGCTTTCGCTCGCTGAAAATCTGGTTTGTGATGCGCAGCTATGGCATCAAAGGCTTGCAGGCCTACGTCCGCCATCACTGTCAGCTGGCCAAACAATTTGAACAGCTGGTGCGCAAGGACAACCGGTTCGAGGTGTGCAACGAAGTCAAGGCAAGTTGTGCAACAGTTTGTATCATAGTTTAATGCCTGGTTGTTTGTACGTCTATTAAATTTAACCGGGCGTTAAATCGGGGACGCAACATAATGGGATCGTCGACAAACTGAACTTACTTGAAATGAAGAATTGAGACAAAATAGTGTTGGAAAGCTTCGAATTGCATTGATTTTATTTGCAAACCATTACTCACCATTTTATTAGATGTTATTCCTAAATAATATTCTGTAGACGAAATTTATGAATTGTAATTAGTTTCTATCAATGAGGCACAGGGTATCCTAGTGAAAATACTAATGGCACAATATTTCCAAATATCAACTGGTTGTGCACACATTTCAAATTGTTGAAACATTTCTACTTTGTTGAAAACAGGGTTAAATTAACCGGTGCTGATTGAGGGATTAAATTTTTCCAGCGGTTAATTTTTTTACATATAGCAGGATCCAATTAACTTGTCATAAATCAGCTGATCGACGAGCATATGATCACAATACTTAACCTACAAATGCTGAATCTCGCAGATTATTGAAAATGTCTTTTAAAAAGTTATTCTTTAAAAGGTATTCTTTTAAAAGGTCTTTTAAAGACCTTAAAGGTATTTAAGACTTTTAAGCCTTTTGATTATTGTTTCGAAATCAACGTTTAATTATTACCAATACAGCTGATTCATGTCCAAGTTAGGTGGATTCGTGTTATAGACATCAGATAGATATTTTCCAACACATGGTTAAAAATTTTATCAGATGAGAAAGTACAAAGTTTTCAGTTTTACCAGCCAAAAGTCTGTACTATTGTGTGGATTAATGCAATTTTCGGAGCTAGTTTGTTTTTGAATAAACATGTAATTTGATTAGAGGAATGTTTAATGCTGTTGATTTTTTACTAGTTATTTAGCTGAAATATATTGTTCTGGTAACACTATTTCACTTGGATTTCTAATTGCAAATTAGTTCAGTATGTTGTCGATCCCACTATGTTGCTGTCCTCGATTTAACGCCCAGTAAAATTTAATAGATGTACGAACAACCAGGCATTAGACTGTTTGTAGACCAGTTGGAGAAGTTTGTATCATGGTTTAGAAGAGTTTAAGACAAGTTGAAACAGTTTGTATCATGGTTTAGAAGAGTTTAAGACAAGTTGAAACAGTTTGTATCATGGTTTAGAAGAGTTTAAGACAAGTTGAAACAGTTTGTATCATGGTTTAGAAGGGTTGATAATTGCTGAGGCAAGTAGCAAAGTTAGTTTTAGACAAGTTGCAACAGTTCGAGAATTTGAACCAGTTTGTATCATAGTTAAGAAGAGTTGATAATTGTCAAGGTAAGTTGCAACAATTTGCATCATAGTTATAGACAATTTTCAATTGTTTGTATCATGATTTGGATGATGGTTGATACATATTAGACAAGTAATGTTGCTAACATTGAATCAAATAGTCAGCTGTTCGGACATCGGACTTTCTGACAAAAACGTTTCTAGTGAGTGGTAAAACCTAAGATTAATCTAAAAATTGGTTTAATAATTGTTGGAGAAACCGGCCCTAAGTAGAGTAATGTAACCAAAATAAGACACAACCAGAGAGTTATTAATCAAGACAACTTTTAAATCAGTTTTGCTACTAAATGACATAGTTAATATGAAATTATAATCAACTATACAATATTATTCCTTCACTGTACTTCACGGTTTTCAACCTTTTTTTAATACTGCTACTCCTACTGTCTGACAAGTTTTTTACTTATAAAAGTACTTTTCCACTATTTATTCTAAGTTAGATAAGATAATGGCATTGTGAAGTGTTCTATTAAATTGATAGAATGAATTTATTTTATTTAGCGTA
Organism: Laodelphax striatellus; assembly: GCA_017141395.1. Lineage (NCBI taxonomy): Eukaryota > Metazoa > Arthropoda > Insecta > Hemiptera > Delphacidae > Laodelphax > Laodelphax striatellus. Next base: position 2,509,357 of record CM029543.1, on the reverse strand, counting down.
TGGCTTTTTATAGTGGGGAGACCCGAGTAGGGTTGTTCCATTTCACCAACATAACCAATTATCCTTTCATAGGGAACATGGTTTCATGATACAATGAATCAATCTATTTAATCACTCCCATATTATAATCATCTTTCTCATTACCCATGCATAAGCCTAGAGCTCATGTGGGCATCATCCACAGCAAAAAAATACTCTGTATTTTAATGATTGGTTGCAACAACCAGTATCAACATTTTGAATCAGCTGATCCAATTAATATAGAATCGTACTGATCCTGTACCAAAATTGCTTGGTGCAACTCGGCATAAGAATACTTGTATCTTCAGTGCATTTTCATTTCAATGTTTGGCTAGTGAGCCAACGATGATAGATAGTGCATTTTATTCAATAAAAGAGTATTTAGACAAATTACCCTTGACATTGAATCAGACTACAGTACTACTTTTTCTTCCGATTTATTTCAATTGACAAGAGGTGCAAGTTAGTTGGATTAAATTTATTCTACTGCCAAAGTGACTAAACTTAGTTCCTCTATAATGTTTTATCTTCTTTGTTTTGATTTTATAATTTATAATTTATGTAATTGAATACGTTTCTTTTCATTAGGTATTTTGACATTGCAGATATTTTTGTTACTTGATATATGATACAGATGAATGATTCGATCTTGGAACCTTTGGATTATCAGACAGGCGCTTATCACCCTGGGCTACGGACCACTCCAAATAAAGGAATAGTGCAAACAAAGGATTTGAATTTGAGCCCTACCACACTTCCAAACTTCATTTCAAAATTTGGCATACAAACATTGTAAACAGTGAAAAAAATCCCTGCTCTATTCTAACCGATTTCCTTCTGCCCCAACAGCTCGGACTGGTCTGTTTCCGTTTGAAAGGCACCGACAAGATGAACGAGAAACTGCTGAGCAACATCAATGGTTCCGGCAAAATCCACATGGTGCCTGCCTCCGTTCACGAAAAATATGTCATCCGATTCTGTGCTGTGGCACAGAATGCGTCCAGCTATGATGTGGGTCAGTATTCCTTCACTTTTATTCTATTTCAAAATCTATTTTGAATTTTAATGTCATCATTGTCCATTGAGGAGTAGCTCATAAACCTGATCAGCGCGCTCTAGGTGAGGGAGAGTGAACAACCTGGGGGATTTTAACCATTGTGAGATAGGAACAAAACACGATTTTGAGATAAAATTCAATTAAATCTTTGAAGTATTATCAATACTTTATTGCTATCTATTATTTAGTGGTATCAGGTGTTTTAATGAATGTATTAATTATTGGATTAAAGTACTTTTATCAGAATTTTCGTTATCTTGACTCTTTCAAAAGGTTAGAATTTTTAAGTTTGAACTTTATTTTGTGTAATCATCGGTATTGTATGATGATACGAACATTATCATTCCAAGACATAAACTATTTCACAAATATTCAATTCAATTACAACATTATATTTACATCTTATATTTTATTCTTTCATCTATTTACGTTCAATATTATATTTTACATCACTACATCTCTCACTCTCTTTTGGAAAGGGAATGCTTTTGGAAAGATTCGATCAAATAAAAATTATCTTTTGTTCTTTTTCTTCTTAAAGAGACAAGTGAAGTGTCATCGTAGCTTTGATTTTATAAGTTACTGAATATTTTGGCTGAATATTTATCAAACACGATGGGTTTGAAAACAACATTTTTACATTTGATTCAATGATAACTTCATTTTCTCAGGTTGTTTCTCTGTCCCTCACTTAGCGCGCTGATGTTTGTGAGCTACTTCTCAATACTAACAATAATTATTACGTTTGTAAAGTGAGTTGAAGTAAACTTGCCTTATTGAATTGAAATTGAATGAATTCATTTTTTCTCTTACAGAGCACGCATGGGAAGTTATAACTGAGTTTGCTTCAGAACTGCTCGAATCACTCAACTTTGAAAAAGAACAGGTAAGCTGTACATATTTGCAAGTTTTTTCAAAATTCCAAATTCAAAGTCCTATTCTAAAAATAAAATTAAAATACAAATCATTAATAGTTGTGTTTAGACCACAAGAATTCAATGCAGCAGAAAACTTGAATTTTCAGCTACTCTTTTACAAACTTGAAATCAAACCAATAAGACTGTAAACCCCAGGTTTTTATTCATTTCCATCACAAAATAAGGTATGACAATTATGTCCAATTATCAGAAAATAGAATTGACTATGGAGCACAGATTGCAAAGAAATAATATCTCTCAATCGATCTATCTAATGCCAAGTGTCAAATTAAATGAATATTACTGTAAGCTCAACATAACAAATGATTTGCATATCATTCCAATGCAAATCTTATGGGAATTGGCAGACGTGAGGCTGGATTCAACAGAGCTAACCAATCAAAAGTGTTACATGAAATGACCACACTGTTATTATACAGTCTCTATATTCTGTTCTATCAAAACAAATAACAAATGATTCGCATATCATTTCAATGCAAATCTTATGGGAATTGGTAAAGGTATGACTGGATTCAACAGAGCTAACCAATCAAAAGTTTTACATGAAATGACCCCTCTGTTATTATTCGCTGTGTGCACGTAGGTGGTGGGGATAATAAAATCGACCCCTGCGCTCACGCGGAATTTTTGTGAACGAAAGCGAGTATTTTAACATGAGAAAGGATAGGGAATAAGCATTTACAATGCATTTAAAGTATTATCGGATTCCTAATTGTATAAATACCGTTCACAACAGTAATTGCGTCTTCTATTACTTCCATATTTCCAAACGTAAATTGATTCAACAAAGAAATCGGATCTCAGTTTTGAATTAATCGAGTAGAAAATCCAGTTCAAAAGCATAAGAAGTCTCGCGCCCATAATCCATTCCGAAATAATAACCAATGGGAATAAACTCAGCTGTGGATAAACTATTTCGTCTGCTCAGCCAGCTTGAAACATAACCTTCAAAGTTGATTTTAAAACTAGAATTGAAGATTATAATAATGATTAAGAACATGCGATATGTTAATTTTATCATTCTAATGCCCGGTTTTTTAGTCGCTCAATAGACAGTTTATGGATCCAATAGCACTATTGAATCAATAACCATGTGTTTTCAAATGCAAAAAAAATGTTATTGATTCAATAAATTTATTAAACGACTGAAAAACCGGGCATTAATATAATTCCACAATCGATAAGTAGGAAAAATAGCAACAGGGAATTATATTTCAATTATAAACTAACTTTTACGTACATAAGCCTATCCTTTCCCATGTTAATCTTCTTGGAAAGATTCATACGATTATCTGCCAGAGCGCAACACCGTAGATGCTCACAGCAAATACAGTCTCTGTATTCTGCGCTATCGAGATTCAAGATTCAAGATTTTTATTAGCCATAAAATAAATCAGGTTTACAATAGGCATTGTCACATACAAAATATAGTTTTCACATACAATTCAGTCATTTCAAACTTTCAAAATCATTATTAATAAAATACTCATTTGTTGAGTAAAAACCTCTAGCTTTCAGCCACTCAGCAACAGTTCTTTTGAAAAGGGTCACAGGCATCAGTCTGACAGATAAAGGCAACTTGTTGAACAGTTTACACTGTAAATAACTGTGGCTTTTCAACGTCTTACTTAATCTAACATTAGGTGTTACCAAGTCATACCTATGCCTAGTATAAAAAGTATGCACATTGTCATTGGTAGTGAACTTACTTAGATTTTCTTTTACAAAGATTAAGTTTTGAAAGATGAATAGACATGCCAAAGTCATTATTTTTAGATTAGTGAAGTAAGTTCTACAGGATACATCATCGTTTATATTACATATTGTTCTGAGTGCTCGTTTTTGCCACATGAAAACCGGTTTCCGCCACCCTAACCCGTTCTCTGTTTCATTTTCCGCTGACCACTGACTGACCAGGACACCGACGAAGTGTTCGAGCTGGAGCGCAAGCGCAAAGAGCACCTCGCCTACAAGCGCTCCTTTTTCGTGCGGATGGTCAGCGACCCGAAAATCTACAATCCGAAAATTGCCAAAACGCTGCCGGGGCCAAGACGCCATGGCAGCCAGCACCGCGGGGGCGGCAGCACCGGGGTGAGCCAGGATGGCGGCGGCGGACTGGAGGAGGAGGATGACGAAGAGGAGGAGGATGACGATGAGGGCGCTGATGACAACGGGGTGCAGGTGCATACACCGCTGTGAGTACTTGATTGATCGAAATCCCTGATTAATGCCATATATTCGCCGGACTAGGCAGGCTGCTGCCTCCCATGTTAGATGTCTTAGACCCAATTGCACTCTCTTCCGTAAAACGTTTGTTTTCTTGGCGCCTAGATTCTTTAATGCGTTGCCGCTTGACATCAAGCAAGCCATTGCTGCGTCAAAAAGTAGAAATTATGTGAAAAGAAGAATTTAACTTTGGCTTTTGTCTTTCACTTCCGAAAATCTAGAAAGTTTGTTTCAAATTATTATATGACCATTTGATTCTAATTTATATAATTTATATTAGTATTTTTTTTATGATTAAGTCCCCTACTTCTCCTCTTACTTCTTCTTCTTATTTTCCTGTTAGATTTCCATTACCAAATTCATAACTCGATTCAATTCAAACTGAAATTCTCTCATTTCAAAATATTGTTTTTCTTCCCTTTAAATTTTCTCGACTTTCTATTTCTTTTGGTCTTTTTTTCTCTTTTTCTTCAATTTGTAAGACTCCCTCCAGCGGTCCGTAAGTTAATCTTACGTGCTGGATTGTATATTCTCATTCAGATTGATTTTATTTTGTTTATTATTTTGTACAATAGTGTATGGTTGTTCTTTTTTCTGACATGTTTGTATTATATGTATATATTTGTATTTGTATATCTGGTATTGAGAATAAAATTCAATTCAAAAAATATAGCACGATCCATTTAACTTGTCAGAAATCAGCTGTTTTGGTAATAAGTTAATTGAACAGTGACTTCGACACTATAATCAAAAGGCTTAAAAGTTTTAAAGACCTTTAAAGTTTTTAAAAGACCATTTTAAAGAAGACCTTTCAAAGAATAACTTTTTAAGACCTTTTCAATAATCTGCGAGATACAGCATTTGTAGATTAAGTATTGTGATCATATATGCTCGTCGATCATATGTTTTCTGACAAGTTAAAAGGGACCTGCTCTACAGGGTGTTTCAGAAGTAGTGTCGAACATTTAAGGGTATTGTTTCTGGGTAGGAGACCATATCAAATGTCGCATTTGAAATTGTCCAAAACTCGGAAGTCCTTAGTTATTCTTATAGCTGCCATTTTGTTTCTTTTTCACTTATTATTTTTTATCCCAATAATGGTGAAACATATGGAATCTGAAATTTGCACCAACATTTATGAGAACTAGACAAAGACTACAAATTAAAAATGATATGACAATTTTCCATGTAATCCATAAAACAAAATGGCGCCATTTAAATTTTGTTTCTTGAATTTCACGGAAACCGTTGATACTTTACAGACAATTTTACTAACTTTATTTAGTAATTTAATTACAAATCTATTGAAACCTCATTTTTCAAGATTGGACCAATATTGACTGGATATAGCTTTAGTGATTCTCACCGGGGAGTTACTCGCACTCTGCCACTGTCTTTAAAATTCACACAAAATAATCAATCGCTTATAAATTGGAATGCCAAAGCAGGAACAGAGACTGTTGCATTTGATGACTTGCAACAGGCCAACCAAACATTTCAGTCTGATATCACGACTCGGTGTGTTAACATGGATGATTTACAAGTAGAACAGACGATTAACCTCGTATTTATTTGTGTATTCAACCTCATAATTAACTGCTCATATTTTAACCTCAGTATCTCACTCGTTGTTCAAAGGCTCTCATAATACAATCATTGCATAAAATACTATTTTATTTCTCTCTATGCATCAGCCTAATGAGGAATGCACTTGATTTTTCTTGTATTTTGTAACAAATTGTGTTTATTAATTGAATGAATAATTTTTTTGATTTCCATTTCAGAGCTTCTTGGATCAGTTGGCCACTAGCTTTCCTATTCCAGAACGATGACACGGGAGCTAGCAAGGTGCCAGTCAGGTGAGTGATAAGGTCAAAGCAATGAAATAAATTTATTGATACTAATGGGTATTACCAAAAACCAACCTCAATGTTTTAAGGAAGAGTATTACATAGTGAGTATTTCTTCTTCTAAATGTAATTTATTGGCCCTACTATTGAGGAGCAGCTTATAGACCTGATCAGCGCGCTCTAGTGAGAGGGAGTGAACAGCCTCCCTAAATCATTATCAATACTTTATTGCTATCAATACTTTAGTGGTATCAAGGTGTTTTAATGAATGTATTAATTGGATTAAAGTACTTTTATCAGAATTTTCGTCATCTTGTTGCTAGAATCTTCTTGCTAGGTTAGGATTTTTGAAGTTTGAACTTCCCGCTATGTGTAACCATCGGTATCGTATGTATGATAAACATTATAATTCCAGAGACATAAACTATTTCACACAAATAATATTTAATTCAATTACAACATTATAATTATTTACATCTTATATTTTCCATATTTCATCTATTTACGTTCAATATTATATTTTATATCTCTACATATCCCTCTCTCTTTTGGAAAGGAATGCTTTTGGAAAGAGGATCAAATTACATTTATCTTTGTTTCTTTTCTCTTAAAGAGACAACTGAAGTGTTCTTAAACATTGTAGCTTTGATATAAGTTACTGGAATATTTTGGCTGAATATTTATTAAATACGATGGGTTTGAAAACAGGCATTTTTACATTTGATTCAATGTTAACCTATCTTCAATTCCCCCAGGTTGTTCCTCTGTCTCTCACTTGAGCGCGCTAATGTTTGGCAGCTACTTCTCAATACTTAATTTTTCCTCAATTCTTATATTTTTATAAGTACTTTCAAGTATTTTCAATCATTATAATTTCAGATTCCGTCACCTGGACACAATGGTGCGTTTGAACACGCGCCGTGAGAGCAGCAACTATTCAAGGTCATCAGCCTCGCCCTCGCTTTCGCCCGAAGGCCAGGACAACAGCTGTTTGTCGGCGAAATCGGCTGACAGCAGTCGCAAATCAGCTGACAGCAATCGGGAGATCGGGTCAAGGTCGCCGCGAAGGTCACCCACGCCCCAGTCGCGCAAGGATTAGATTGCTGGCCTGTCATTGGCTGTGGAATGTGGTGGGCGTGTCAATGGTTCGTGGTGGGGGAAAATGAGTTCTATTGGTTATTGGAGAGGGGAATTGAAGCTGGAGGGGAGAATTATTTATGATTGATTGTGAATACTTTTTATTGGTTAATGGAGAATGTAGTAATGGAGATTGCTGGCTTGTCATTGGCTGTGGAATGTGGTGGGCGTGTCATTGGTTCGTGGTGGGGGAAAATGAGTTCTATTGGTTATTGGAGAAGGGAATTGAAGCTGATTTATCGATGGAGGGGGAAATTATTTATGATTGATTGTGATAATAACTTCTTATTGGTTAATGGAGAACGTAATGAAAGCTGATTTGTTGATAGCAGAGGGTGATGGAGGGGGAAATTATTTATTTAAAGAATGAGTTTTTATTGGTTAATGGAGGATACTGACTTGTTGATGGGGATATTACGATTGATGAGCATTAGTTGATGGATGTATTTATGATTGATTGTGATTACTTTTATTGGTTAATGGAGAATGTAATGAAAGCTGATTTGTTGATGGAGGGGGAAATTATTGAGAATAAAATGCTGATGATGGAGGAAACTATTATGATTGATTGTGAAAATAACTTCTTATTGGTTAATGGAGAATACTGACTTGTTTATGGAGGCGAAATTATAACTGGAGATTAATTTTGGGGAAATGAGTTCTCATTAGTTGATGGAGAAGGGAATAAATGCTGATTTTTGATGGAGGGGGAAACTATTTATGATTGATTGTGACAATAACTTCTTATTGGTTAATGAAGAAGGTAATAAAAGCTGACTTCTTGATGAAGGAGGGGGAAATTATTCAAGATTATTTGGGGAAATGAGTTCTTTTTAGTTAATGAAGGAAATCGAAGCAGATTTGTTGATGAAGAGTGGTGATATTATTTAATTTATGATTGATAGGGGACATGAGTACTTCTTAGTTCATTAAAAAAATGGAAACCCCAATTTGTAAATGGGAGGTTCCCACATATTTTTTTGAACAAAATATTAACTACGACCAATATAATTAATAATTAAATATGTATCTCGATTGATGACAATAACCGATTGTTTGAAATAGTGATGTTAAGTGTATGTAATAAACGAAAATCGACAAGTATTCATTTTATTAATATTCAATATTAATCAGAATATCTTGCCATACATTTACTTTATGTGATTCTACATTTTTCTAGTCAATTTTATTCAATGAAAATGATTAATTTTTTATTTTATCAGTTCCTTTAATATTTTGAACGATGCATGTGATTCTACATTTTTCTAGTCAATTTTATTCAATGAAAAAGATCAACTTTTTTTAATAAGTTCCTTTAATATTTTGAACGATGTATGGGGAGATACATATTTTGCTTCATTATGATCATTTGAATTAACTTTTTTGGTGAGAACGCTAACTTTTTGTCTATTTTTTTATACTTTGTACCCTGTATTTCCTTAAAGACACCTACAGGTGGTCAAAATGTTTGATTAATACAATAATTAATATTATATTGTGATGAACACATTAAGATGTGTATAATAAATAAAATTGAATAATTGAGCAGCGACCTTTGTATTATTCATTCATTGCCCAAAATATGTGCAGTCAAAACATTTTCATACTGTCCGATCCGAGCTTATACTTTCGAAACAGAAGCAAACCGACCTAACCATGCAACAAATACACGTGAAATTTCAGCTGATTAAGGAAATCATATGATTATATGCTTCAATAAGGCTAGGCGTACACCGGTTAGTCAAGACAAGACAAGACGAGATTAGTCACGTTTAGTCACAGTAATTCACATAGTTGCTTATGAAGTAGCACACACCGATGCAATGACTAATAGGTGTGTGTGTTGCCTCATAAGCAACTATGTGAAGTACTGTGACTAAAAGTGACTAATCTCGTCTCGTCTTGTCTTGACCAACCGGTGTACGCCTAGCCTATCTATGCCTATCTAGCCTATCTATCTAATGCCAAGCGTCAAATGAAATGAATTTGATTATAATATCTGAAAGCACATTGAGAATTCACACACTTCACATAGTTGCTTATGAAGCAACACACACCGATTAGTCATTGCATCGGTGTGTGCTGCTTCATAAGCAGCTATGTGAATTACTGTGACTAAACGCGACTAATTTCGTCTTGTCTTGTCTTGACTATCCGGTGTACGCCTAGCCTTATCGAGTCCCACATCCTAGACCGTAACAAACTTTCCCACTTTTCAAAGAAATATCCTCCACTAATTGCATCATAATGTTGAAGGCACAAGGGTCTCCCCATCAATAAAAAACAATTAAAAACAATTTCTACCTTCGATCCTGAATGATTGGAATTCTTCAGTGTGACCTTGACCTTCTCAACAGTCTTATCTTGCGATCAGCTGTGTTCTAATTCGGGCACTTCCGTTAAAAGGCGGGGAAATTCAATAGACAGATTTCAACGAACCACAGTCTACAAGGAAACTATTTGTCGATTGTAGTTTTAATCGACAATCGAAATCTATCATAAATATCTACCAATCGATAAAGTGTCAATGAAAAGACAACGCCTTGATTGTGTGGTGAACTCATTAATCACATTTGTATATTGAATGGGGGCGGACAGCAACAGAGAGTGTAGAATAAGGCTAGGCGTACACCGGTTAGTCAAGACAAGACAAGACGAAATTAGACACGTTTAGTCACAATAATTCACATAGTTGCTTATGAAGCAGCACACACCGATGCAATGACTAATCGGTGTGTGTTGCTTCATAAGCAACTATGTGAAGTACTGTGACTAAACGTGACTAATCTCGTCTTGTCTTGTCTTGACTAACCGGTGTACGCCTAGCCTAAGAATTCCAGTATACAGTATGATTTATTCAATTTGACGCTTGGCATTAGATAGATAGATAGAGAGGTATTATTTCTTTGCCATCGTACTCTACGGTCAACAGCAACGTCAAGAAATTATGTCTATCGATCTAACTATCCAATGCCAAGCCTCAAATTAAATGAATATCACGGTAGTTAATTTGTCTATGGTACCACATACAGAGAGTGTATAGTCACAGTGTGGCCATTTGTGTGAAGCACTCCATAAAAATAAGTGGGGATCATTTTTTTTTCCTGCCACCGCCATACTTTTGCCAAATTTTTAGATTTTGATATGGGATTACAGGCAAACATAAACCCATTCATTCATTTGTCAAACTTATTTTGAGATAAACAACATCAAGACTAACTTTTCTACCATTAAAAATGTAGAAAACATTAAAAATGTAGTCTCTCTACTCTGGTATTGCTAAAACTTAAAATGATGAAAACTAATACTGGCAAAGGCGAAATGTAGGTTAGAAGTGAATTTTATATCATAACATATGATCTGCTTTCCATTCCAATGCAAATCTTATGGGAATTGGCAAAAGTATGGCGGATTTGTCGGAGCTAACCAATCAAAAGTATGACATGTAATGTCCACACTGTGACTATACACTCTCTGTATATCTATCTAATGCCAAGCCTCAAATTTAATGAATAACACGGTGGTTAATTCGTCTATGGTACCACACACACACACACACCCACACTAACACACACAAGACATCCATATCATATTTTGCAGCGTTATAATAGTCCATGTCTAGTGTATGGGTATCTCACCTAATCAGCTGTTAATTCAAGTCTATTCTATTGAAAGGCATTTGACGAAAACTTTGATACTGAAAACCACTGAGCTAAATTATCCATCTGGAGGTAGCACTGATTGAAAAACCTCACTTTATTGCCAACTCAATTTTTTTGGTACTACATACTGTATTAGAAAAAAATATTTCATCCTCACTTTATTACCAACCTAACGAAATTAGACGGAACACTAATCCTGCTAGCAGCCCTAGCTTGTGCTACCTCCAGATGAATAATTTAGCTCAGTGGTGAAAACACGTCATTAGAACTTTTACACTCAGAATCATTCAATTTGACGCTTAGCATGAGATAGATAGATAGAGAGGTATTATTTCTTTGCCATCGTACTCTACGGTCATCAGCAACGTAAAGAAATAATATCTATCTATCTAACTACCTAATGCCAAGCGTCAAATTAAATTAATCTGAGTGTAAAAACAATATAGCAGGATCCTTTTAACTTGTCAGAAAACATATGTTTTACTCGGCCACCAGTACAATACTCAACCTACAAATGCTGAATCTCGCAGATTATTGAAAAGGTCTTTTAAAAAGTTATTCTTTGAAAGGTCTTCTTTAAAAAGGTCTTTTAAAGACTTTAAAGGTCTTTAAGCCTTTTGATTATTGTGTCGAAGTCACTGTTTAATTATTACCAAAACAGCTGATTTCTGACAAGTTAAATGGATCGTGCTATACTGTATTAGAAAAAAATATTTCATCCTCACTTTATTACCAACCTAACGAAATTAGACGGAACACTAATCCTGCTAGCAGCCCTAGCTTGTGCTACCTCCAGATGGATAATTTAGCTCAGTGGTGAAAACACGTCATTAGAGCTTTTACACTCAGAATCATTTAATTTGACGCTTGGCATTAGATAGTTAGATAGATAGAGAGGTATTATTTCTTTGCCATCGTACTCTACGGTCATTAGCAACGTAAAGAGATAATCTCTCTCTAATCTTAGGCTAGGCGTACACCGGTTAGCCAAGACAAGACAAGACGAGATTAGTCATGTTTAGTCACAGTAATTCACATAGTTGCTCATGAAGCAGCACACACCGATGCAATGTCTGATCGGTGTGTTTTGCTTCATAAGCATAGAGTAACTATACTGTTATCTGTGTTCATAAGCAACTATGTGTAGTACTGTGACTAAACGTGACTAATCTCGTCTTGTCTTGTCTTGACTAAGGCGAGGCGTACACCGGTTAGTCAAGACAAGACGAGATTAGTCACGTTTAGTCACAATAATTCACATAGTTGCTTATGAAGCAGCACACACCGATCTAACTACCTAATGCCAAGCGTCAAATTAAATTAATCTTGAGTGTAAAAACAATACATTCACCGAGATATTGTCCTTGAACTGGCGATCAAAAGCACCGCCGAAATATTAATGTCCTATCAAATTTATAGCGACTCTATAGGCTAATAGTGGCGTGTGACACAGAACTGAAAAATGATACAGAACTAGGAGCAACGCAAGGTTCAAGGTCGAGGTCGTTGCAAGGTATGTGATACGGAAGAGCTTTCACAATGATAGCGGACGATAAGCAGTGGCGGAGATACAAATTTCGGCTCCCCAACAAATATGGATTACTATTTAATTTAATCACGTATGAAATTTGAGCTAACATGAAGCTAAAAATAGGCCTAATCCCTGACGAAGATAAGTTTCAAGTTAAATAAGTAATACAATAAGCAACATTTGGATCATATGATCGTCGACTCTATAGAACCAAATAGTCCAATGCACACCTAAAGCAGCTCTTTCGGTGTGCATTGAACTATTGGTTTGTATGGAGTAGACAATCATATGATCCATATGTTGCTAGTTGCCTATTGCTTATTGTCTGGTACCAATTCATATTCATAGACTAAATTTTCATGCTCTAAATTTTTAGTTCAAAATTCAATATTTTTTAAACATTTCGTGTTTTTGTGATGTGTTACTGTTTTATAAACTTGCAGAATTTCATATATCAAAAAGAACCTTTTTCAAAATTAGTGAACATTTAGCAAAGTGAAATAGAACTTCAAACTAATGAAATTAGGTTATAAACGGCGAGGTGGAACTACCTTCGGGTCTCCCCACCAACCAAAGCCATACGCTAGATAGATAGATATTCATAGACTTCCAATTTATTGAAAAATTAGAATATCTCAAGTCATCTATCTACACTATTATTCGCTATTCCTTCCATATTTCCAAACGTAGATTGATTCAACAAAGAAATCGGATCTCAGTTTTGAATTAATCGAGTGAAAAATCCAGTTCAAAAACAAGTTTCAAGTCTAATTCTACCAATTCATATTCATAGACTTCCAATTTATTGAAAAATTAGAATATCTCAAGTCATCTATCTACACTATTATTCGCTAATCCTTCCATATTTCCACACGTAGATTGATTCAACAAAGAAATCGGATCTCAGTTTTGAATTAATCGAGTGAAAAATCCAGTTCAAAAGCATATATGATTGATTTGAAGTCTCGCGCCCATAATCCATTCCGAAATAATAACCAATGGGAATGAACTCAGCTGTGGATAAACTACTTCGTCTGCTCAGTCTGCTTGAAACATAACCTTCAAAGTTGATTTTAAAACTTGAATTGAAGATTATAATAATGATTAAGAACATGCGATATTATGTTCATTCTATCATTCTGAATATAATTCCACAATCGATAAGAAGGAAAAATAGCAACACGGAATAATATTTCAATTATAAACTAACTTTTACGAACAAAAGCCTATCCTTTCCCATGTTAATCTTCTCGGAAAGATTCATACGATTATCCGCCAGAGCGCAACACCGTAGATGCTCACAGCGAATACACTCTCTGTTGCAGAAACTATTTCATACAAAAAAAATGTGGAGTTCTACTGCACGGCAATATTGTACTGAAAAGAAACTTGCAAACGGAAACTGAACTTTCAACTTGCAGAAAGGATTCCAAGCGGGAATTCCAAGTTACCCGGGGTCCATACACTGAATCACACTTTTCAGAGCTGCGAAAATTGCTCAAGTCACGAGCAACGCTACTATCTGCACGACGATCATTCAACGAATTTAAACAAAAGCGCCGACTAATTCTCTCAATTATTGCATCGAAGAAATGCAAGAGGATGTAGCCGTTTGAAAGAATTGCATGTAGAAAATGAAGAAGAAAAATAAGATGATGATGACGATTGAGGAGGAGAAGGTGAAGAAGGAGCAGGAGAAGAAGGACGATGAGCAGGAGGAGGAGAAGGTGAAGAACACGATAACGTTGAAGAAGAAGAAAAAGGAGAAGAAGACGAAGGAGGAGAAGCAGGAGACGAAGAAGAAAAAGGAGGAAGGAGGAAGAGAAGAAGAAGAACAATAAGGAGGAGGAGGAGGAGAAGAAGAAGGAGATGGAGAAGAAGAAGAAGAAGAAGAAGAAGAAGAAGAAGAATGAGGAAGAGAAGGAGGAGGAGGAGAAAGAGGAGAAGACGAAGAAGAAGAAGAAGAAGAAGAATAAGAAGAAGAAAGAAGAAGAAGAAGAAGAAGAAGAAGAAGAAGAAGAAGAAGAAGAATGAGGAAGAAGGAGGAGTAGGAGAAGAAGAGGAGAAGACGAAGAAGAAGAAGAAGAAGAAGAAAAAAAAGGTGAGGAGGAGGAGAGAAGGTGAAGACAGAGAAGGAGGAGGAGGAGGAGGAGGAGGAGGAGGAGGAGGAGAAGGAGAAGAAGTACGATGAGTACAAGGTGGAGGAGAAGGTGAAGAAGAAGATAACGTAGAAGAAGAAGGGGGAAAAAAGAAGACGAAGAAGAAGGAGGAGGAGGAGAAGAAGAAGGAAGGAGAAGAAGAAGAAGAAGAAGAAGAGAAGAAGAAGAAGAAGAAGAAGAAGAAGAAGAAGAAGAAGAAGAATGAGGAAGAGAAGGAGGAGGAGGAGAAGAGGAGAAGACGAAGAAGAAGAAGAAGAAGAAGAAGGAGGAGGAGGAAGAGAAGGAGGAGGAGGAGAAGGAGGAGAAGGTGAGAAGGAGAAGGAGAAGAAGGGCGAAGAAGAAGAAAAGAAAGAAAGTAGAAGAAGAAGGAGGAGAAGATGAACAAGAAAGAAGAAGAAAATGCAGAAGAAGACTAAGATGTAAGAAGAAGAAGACTAAGATGGAAGAAGAAGGGTGAAAGAAGAAGGAGGAGGAGGAGGAGGAGGAGGAGGAGGAGGAGGTGAAAAGCAGCAAGACTTCGTTTAACACGGAACTGTCAATCATTAATCATACACTTCGACCGAACTATATTCAATGAATACGACACTCCTCTTTTACGAGTACTCACATCACGCTTTAGAAGATCCGAATACAGATAAGAGAAGAAGAAGAACATAATGAAGGAGAAGAAGAAGAATAAGAAGAAGAAGAAGAAGAAGAAGAAGAAGAAGAAGAAGAAGAAGAAGAAGAAGAAGAAGATGAAGGGAGAGGTGCGAAAGAGAAGAGAGTAGATAGAAGGAGCAGATGTGAGTGGAAAAACTGAGAAGAATAAAAAGATGTATTGAACTTAGTAAAGAGAAGATTATTACGATCTTCCAATTATTGTGATAAGTATTCCACTGGAGGAAGAAGGAAACAAGCAGAAGAGAACGACGACCTTGAAGAGAGTAGAGAAGGAGAAGAAGCAGAACGAGAGGAAGAAAGAGAAGGAGGAGGAGGAGGATGAGGAGGAGGAGGAGAAGGAGGACGAGGAGGAGCAATAGGAGGATAAGAAGACGAAGGAGATGAAGAAGAAGGAGAAGAATACAAAGAAGAAGAGGCAGAAGAAGTATAAGTAGCTGAGGAGGAGAGGGAGAAGAAGTAGTAGAAGAAAAAGAAGAGGAGGAGGAGGAGAAAGAAATAAAAAAAGCAGAAAGAAGCACTCAATCATCTATCACAGACATGAGACACTTCACGAGACATAGCCATTCACAAACCCATTCAAAGAATAGACACAAGATTCTACAGAACACTCTGACTAATATAATACTTTCAAGATCCGAAACTAAATTCCAAGGAACCAATTCATAGAATAAATTTGAATATGCACTTGATTTCTTTTACAGAGTACTATCCCATTGTTCTCCGAGACTCCTTTCAAGCATTTCGCCGCCTTGGGTGCGTCCCGAGCATTACATTATTAGAATATCTATACATATTCATAGTTTTAAAGCATAAATCCTATTTTATATATCTATACTCAACAGTCAGTGCAAGGAACTAATAAATGTAATTAATGTAAGGAACTATTGGATGTAATTATTTTTGTTAGTCATGAAATCTAGGTGTTGCTTCATAAGCAACTATGTGAATTACTGTGACTAATCTCGTCTTGTCTTGTCTTGACTAACCGGTGTACGCCTAGTCTTATTTGACAAATTCATCCAAAATACTCCAGGAACTCTTGAAAACAAGCCTGTGAGATAACTTCAGTAGTGAATATCAGAGAGAAAACAATAAGATCTATTCAAATTTGATCCTTGTATAAAATGGCTTCGCGAGAAAGAGAAAGAAAATTATTGAAGTGTGAAAAAGAAACGATGAATCTAACATTAAAAAAATAGTGAGGTGGATAATAAGATACTGAAAATACGTTCAAATTTCTGTGTAATAGTGAAGATGATGTGGTAGTTATCCATACTGAATAAGAAGACTTGATGTTGTCAAAACCACATATTTAATAAAACAACGAGATACTGCAGTTTCGGTTGTTACACCATTATCAATCTCTGGGTTTTTCTTGCTATTTCTATTCCACATTCTTCTCTTCAAGCATTCCTATTTATTTCATCTGTTTTTGTGAATATCAATTACCTTTCTTCGCTATGTTAGTTGTTTGAACCGCCATTGCTGTGATGTTAGTAGAAACCGCCCATTGTGGGAGGAGCTTATCTAAGCCAATGGCAGTCGTTCACCTTGATAGGCCACTCAACTACCAATCACAGCGCTCGGTCACGAGTATAGATACTGCTACACTGTACTTTATTCATTTTTTTGCCAGAGATTGATAATGGTGTAACAACCGAAACTGCTGTATCTCATTGATTTATTAAATATGTGGTTTTGACGACATCAAATCTTCTTATTCAAAATGCGTTTAATTCTATCAATAAAACCAACCGTAAAATCACTTGAAACCCAGTAAACAATAAGTGGTTACATACTATTAACTACAGAGACTGTATAATAACAGTGTGGTCATTTGTGTGAAAAGGTCCATAACAGTTTGTTTGGAACATTTTTTATTTCCGCCACCGCCACACATTTGCAAAATTTTTGAATTTTAATATATAGACTACAGGAAAATATGAGCCTATTTGTCAACTAATTTCAAGATGAACAACATCGAAAATAACTTTTCTAACATTAAAAGTAGCCTCTCTACTCTTGGTATTGCTTTAAAAGCTTAAAATGTTGATAACTAATTCTGGTAAAGACAAAATGTAGGTTAGGCTAGGCGTACACCGGTTAGTCAAGACAAGACAAGACGAGATTAGTCACGTTTAGTCATAGTAATTCACATAGTTGCTTATGAAGCAACACACACCATTAGTCATTGCATCGGTGTGTGCTGCTTCATATGTAACTATGCGAATTACTGAGACTAAATAAATGTGACTAATCTCGTCTTGTCTTGACTAACCGGTGTACGCCTAGCCTAAGAAGTGAATCTTTTATCATAACATAATATGTTATGTTATCATATTATGATCTGCGTTTCATTTCAATGCTAATCTTATGAGAATTGGCAAAAGTATGGTGGATTTGTCGGAGCTAACTAATCAAAAGTGTGACATGCAATGTCCACACTGTTACTATACACTCTCTGTAGTTTTCTTGTTTTTTATTGAGTATCAAAATTCAACTATAGAGATATAGGACGTTGTCAGATTCAACGTGACAAGTCAAAGGCTAGGCGTACACCGGTTAGTCAAGACAAGACAAGACGAGATTAGTCACGTTTAGTCACAGTAATTCACATAGTTGCTTATGAAGCAGCACACACCGATGCAATGACTAATCAGTGTGTGTTGCTTCATAAGCAACTATGTGTAGTACTGTGACTAAACTGTCAGCACACACAGATGCAGTGACTAATTGGTGTGTGTTGCTTCATAAGCAACTATGTGAAGTACTGTGACTAAACGTGACTAATCTCGTCTTGTCTTGACTAACCGGTGTACGCCTAGCCAAAGAGCTCTCAAAGGACTCTCAAGGTCACCACACCACTGGCCTTGAACTAATTTCGTCAACTGCAGAAAATATTTGAATGATTAATTACTGTTATAGTAGCCAGAAAACATTAACACTGTTCTTTTATCGTTGCTTACAATAGTTTATTATTTACGGGTTGATATTGACTGTAATTCAACCAATACTACAATGTAGGCTGGGCTTTATTTATGTGGCTCTGGGCTAACCTGACCAAGCCTTCATCTACGTAACTCAGTGCGACATAAATTCATAATTCATAATATTCTTTACCACTAATCTGTGTTGAAAAACAATAATAAAATAAACGGGGGAATTCTCAATGTGTTTTCAGATATTATAATCAGATTCATTTCATTTGACGCTTGGCATTAGATAGATACTATTTAAGATTTAGGCTAGGCGTACACCGGTTAGTCAAGACAAGACAAGACGAAATTAGTCACGTTTAGTCACAGTAATTCACATAGATGCTTATGAAGCAACACACACCGATTAGTCATTGCATCGGTGTGTGCTGCTTCATAAGCAACTATGTGAATTACTGTGACTAATCTCGTCTTGTCTTGACTAACCGGTGTACGCCTAGCCTAAGTGGAAATAATATTATTAGGTGGTTTCGATTATTGGTCCATCTAATTCCTATCATCACAGACTTCATGTCTGTTCATGGAAGTCATGTTCATGGAAATCTGTTCATGGAAGTCATGGAAATAAAGTTCATGGAACTGCAAAAATTTAATTTATTGACATAAAATGAACAATCAGAAATTCATTAATATTAATAATGTTGAGAATCAAAGCAATGCTGTTGTTATAATAATGATAAATTGATTACAATGGGTAAAATTTTCTATTTTCTAAAAATTTCAACTTTGATAGATTTGGGCAAAAATTACACAATAATAATTGCATTCATCACCAATTCATAACTTCATCTTAATTTTGTCATCAATCACTAAAGAAATTCAAGATACTATTATGTTCAACACAACAAAGTCTTCATCACACTTATCAAGTACACTGTAAGGCTAGGCGTACACCGGTTAGTCAAGACAAGACAAGACGAGATTAGTCACGTTTAGTCACAGTACTTCACATAGTTGCTTATGAAGCAACACACACCGATTAGTCACTGCATCTGTGTGTGCTGCTTCATAAGCAACTATGCAAATTACTGTGACTAAACGTGACTAATCAAGTCTTGTCTTGTCTTGATTAACCGGTGTATGCCTAGCCTTACCCTGCTTAAAAATTGTCAAAACCTATAAAATCATCAATTCCATCACCAGAACATAATCACCAAACTACTCAAGTTCATTAGAAATTCCCAGCATGTTTCTAACCAAAATCACTTTTTGAACACCTTGTACCGATACTGAACACCAGCCTCCTCCTGAACATCATAGCAAACATTGGGATCATCATTTGTCTCCTTGAAATCAGCCGGCAATTCTGGCAAAAACGTATCGCACTCATATTCCTTCAGAACTTCCGTCAAATAAATGGCATCACACATCGACATTGCTTCTGCATACACAGAACTGCCACCAATCACCCACACACTTTCCACATCATTTTTCAGAGGGGCTTCACCTAAAACACCAAGTGCCTCTTGCAAACTTGCGCAAACTATCACATTGTCCCCCAAATCTTTGACGCTTCTTGACAGAACCACATTGATCCGCTTTGGAAGTGGACGGAACTTTTCCGGGATTGATTTCCAGGTGTTGTGTCCCATTATCACGGCATTCTGCTTGCCTTCCTGTTCTACAGTGGTGGTCAACTTTGCAAAGTGCGACAGTTCTTTCCGGAGACGCCAGGGTAGATTCCCGGATTTGCCAATGCCTCTGCTGGTGCACATTGCCACAATGGCTTTCACGCTGTATCCTTTTCCAGACATTGTTCAGGGTTCAAATCTTTTGAGGAATATTTTGTTGATTTTCAAGACCTACAGCACTTGAGAACCCAAAACTCAATCAAATATCTTTTTGGGGTCAAGAATTTGTCTTCAATTTCAAAGTTCTTGAGAAATACTATTATCTTTTTCAAAACCTGCAGACTTGAGAACTAAAAACTCAATCAAATATCTTTTTGGTGTCAAGAATTTGTCTTCAATTTCAAAGTTCTTGAGGAATACTATTTTCTTTTTCAAAACCTGCAGACTTGAGAACTCAAAACTCAATCAAATATCTTATTGGAACAGAGAGCAGACCCTCAACAATCACCGTTTAAATCACAGGGTTAGCAAGATCAATATTGGGATCCAAAGAATTGATGCAAGAATCCAGAGAATTTATTATTGAAGCCGATGAGGAATTTCTGCTGCTAGAATTTGCAGATTTCAAAGAAAACTCTACAGAATTACAGTTGGTTGATAAAGAATTGATGATGCTTTCTTGGGTGTTGTCAGATGATTGGATGTTGAGATCCCAAATATTGATTGAACTTTGAGAAGAGTTCAGAGAATCAACAATTGACTCTGAATCAATAGCTGAATCAACTGAGTCGGGAAGATCACCACTGCTAAAGTCTTCAGCACTGTTTACCGTAGCACCCACTGTACTATAGGCTGAGTCGGAAGAGTATTGAATCGAGTCTGAAGAATTGTTGAGGGAAATGTCTAAAGAGTTATCCAACGAATTGACAGAACAGTTCCAGAAATCATGGAGAAGACCATTTAAAGAGCTGTCAGTTGAGTCCAATGAATTGTAAGGTGAGTCCAAAGAGTCATCAATTGATTGGTTTTGATATTGATGTCCAAAAACTTGCTCCTCTATGCCAGATTGTGACATTTAGTTCCAATGTACCGGACAACCTATAACAACGGAGAAACCTATTTCAGAGTAAGACAGGTGAATGGAACAAACTTAAAGAAATGAGGTGTTGAAGTAGTTCAATAACAAATTGAAAATACTACAAAAATAAACAAAAACTAAGAACCAAAACCAGGCTTTCTACAATGTGAATACGTAAAAGTAACTTTTGGGGCAGATATTGACAGGATATCCAAAAAAGAACAACGGGCAAATTGGAATTCTTGTGGGAAGCTGTGTTATATATGTTGGCTATATAGTTATAGCCAACATGAGTCACATAGAACAACAATTTTTTTCGGGTAGAGAATACTTTATACACAAGTTCAATATGATAGAGACTATTAGGACACTGCCCTTATGACCAAGTCATAAGCATGATAAGAAGACAATAAAATTCTCCATCAGATTCAGAATCTAACAAAATAGAGTTGAATTGAATTGACTTGTAAGTTACTCAAGAGTTAATAAGATTTGCATTGAGAATCATAATATTATATGTACAGTGATTTACTTCTTACCTACACTTTGCCTTTGACAGTGTTAGTTTTCATGATTTCAAGCTTTTAAAGCAATACTAAGGCTAGGCATACAATGGTTAGTCAAGACAAGACAAGACGACATTAGTCACAGTAATTCATATAGTTGCTTATGAAGCAGCACACACAGATGCAATGACTAATCGCAGTGTGTTGCTTCGTAAGCCACTATGTGAATTACTGTGACTAAACATGACTAATCTCGTCTTGTCTTGTCTTGACTAACCGGTGTACGCCTAGCCTAAGTTTTCATTATTTCAAGCTTTTAAAGCAATACTAAGAGTAGAGAGACTATTTTAATGTTGGAAAAGTTATTTTTGATGCTGTTTCTCTTAAAATTTAAGTTTGACAAATGAGTGAACGGTTCATGTTTGCCTGTAATCCCATATCAAAATTTAAAAATTTGGCAAGAAAAAAATGTTCCAACACACTGACATGGACATTTTCACACCAATGACCACACTGTGACTATACAGTCTCTGTACTATGGATGATGATTAATTCACATGAATTGATCAGATTGAAAATCTAACCGGATATTACTACATTGAACAAATTCAAGTACAGGAGGATGTTACATAAAAAAGAGTAGGTTAGAAGTGATAGACTGATAAGTGCTACTTCCTTCACACATACAATAGATGCTAGAAGAGTAGAGTGGTACTTGAGAGTAATAATTATAGTATGTTAGCGCACATGGTGTGAGTGACGTACGGTAGAGCTCTCTGACGGTTTTTTCTGTGACGTATATTTGCTATCTAGTACTGTGATCTTGTCACCTGGTATTTGTCATCTGGTTAAATAATATTTATCTGTGACGTAGCTGGGTTGAATGGTACTCCAAGATTTTGGTTGATGATGATGTGAGAATTTGTAAAAGTGTCTGAGAGGCGAAGAAAGAGAAGAAGAGAAGAGGAAGAAGAAGATGAAGAAGAGAGGAAAGGGAAGAAGGAAAAGAAGAAGAGGAAGAAGAACAAGAAGAAGAAGGAGGAGGAGAAGAGAATAAGAAGAAGAAGAAGAAGAAGAAGAAGAAGAAGAAGAAGAAGAAGAAGAAGAAGAAGAAAGAAGAGGAGAGGAGGAGGAAGAGGAGAAGGAGGAGGAGGAGGAGGAAGAGGAGGAGGAAGAGAGAAGAAGAAGAGGAGGAGAAGAAGAAGAAGAGGAGAAGGAGGGAGGAAGAAGAAGAAGAAGAAGAAGAAGAAGAAGAAGAAGAAGAGAGAAGAAGGAAAGGAAGAATTATTATTGATGACAATGAATGAAGAAGAAGAAGAAGAAGAAGAAGAAGAAGGAAGGAGAAGAAGAAGAAGAAGAAGAAGAAGAAGAAGAAGAAGAAGAAGAAGAAGAAGAAGAAGAAGGCTAACCTGTTTATGTTTTTATTTGAATATTTATTTCTGTACACAAACAATAATTCGTTATGGATTGTTGTAGTTATTTATAGAATTGATCTACTTCCCCTTGGTAACAGTTGTAAGGGTTTTCCCCAGTTGGTATTAGGAAGAATATCCGGTCAAGATTTCTGCCACTAGGGGTCCCAGCCTCGGCCCATCTCTTCCACGCCTCCCGGTCCTCAGCCATTCTTCTCATTTCCTCATGGAACTTCCTCTCTCGACCCAGACAATTCATTCTGGTCTCCACCACTTGCTTTTACCCTCTACATTCCTCCATCCTGGTGACATGTCCAAACCATTTGAGCTGCTTTTCTTTACGTCCTCACTTAGCGCCTTTACCTCCTGTCTTACCCTCTCATTTCTCCATCTATCTCTTCTTGTTTTGCCCACCAATTTTCTCAGAAATTTCATGGCAGTTATCTTCATCAATGGCTTTGAGGGTAACCCAGCTCTCACTTCCATACATGAGAGTAGGGCAAAAACACAATTGAAGACTTTTCTTTGTCTCCATAGACAACTCTCTTTTCCTACCAGTGTGGTTTAATTGAAGTATACATGCATGGCTTTTCACTCTGTTTCTTATTTCTTTATCCAGCTTCCCATCATTGCTGATTACTGTACCTAGATATTCATATTGATCAACCTCTTCAAGGGCCTGTCCTCTACATGTTATTGCTAGAGTGTTTCTTTGGCCCCTGCTATCTTCATGACCTTGCTCTTCCTGCATTGACCGCCATACCTCTTCTAGCCATGACCTTCTCCCATACATCCACTGCCTTTGAAGTTTACTCTCGCTATCCTCCATTAGCACGATGTCGTCCGCGAATACCAAGGCCTGTACATACACTGGTCTGAGGTTTTATATCCAACCTTCATTCTTGGAGTGTTCCTTTTACAATATTTGAGAATGCTATTCATAAACATTATGAAAAGCAGTGGGCTCAGGCTATCACCTTGTTTCATCCCTTTCTTCATACTGAACTCTTGTGAAAGGTCTCCATCTAGCCTTAATACTCCAACAGTCCTTTTATACAGTGCCTGTACAGCTCTCATCAGTCTATCACTCACTTCCATCTCCCTCATGGCGCTCCATATTTTTTCCTGGGCACTGAGTCGAATGCTGCCTTGAGGTCTAAGAATGCCAAATATAATTCTTTACCTTCTTCAAAATAAATTTCCATCACCCTTCTTACAGCACAAATGTGGTCCTGAGTCTGCCTATCCCTTCTGAATGCACTTTCCTCCTCCTCCAGTCTCTCCTCTACTTCTCCTCTCAGTCGCTTCTCTAAAATCCTGGAGTATAGTTTCAACGCCACTGACGAAAGACATATTGCTCTGTAGTTATCGCACTCCACCGTTCTACCTTTCTTATAAATGGGAATTATAATATTTTTCTCCCAATCACCAGGTATTTCATTGTATCTCCACACCTTTTTGAATAGTTCCCACAAATACAACTTGACCTTTGATCCTCCATACTTTATATACTCAGGGCTTAGCTCATCAATACCTGCTGCCTTTCCAATTTTCATTCCCCTTATCGCCTCCTCAACTTCCATCCTGCGTATATCCCCATTCTCCTCCTCTGCTTCCCTCTCTCTCTCGACCGGTCCGTCGATGTCTTCTTCCTCTTCACCTCCAAATTTCTTTTCATAGTGACGTCTCCATGTTGCTAATATTTCCTGAGAATCAGATATTATCTTTCCTTCTTCATTAGCAATATTCCGTATCTTTTTCCCAGCTTTTCGTCTCAGCCCTCTAATTGTACTCCAAAATATCCTGTTATTGTACCGAAAGTTTTCTTCCACCTTGCCAAATTCCTCCCATGTTTCAGCCTTGGCCTTCCTCACTGTCTCCTTAGCAAGATTCCTTTTTTCAACATATGTCTGCCTGTCATCTTCGTTCTTTGTTCTGACATACTTTCTCCATGCTTCTTTTTTCTCATTTATTCTTGTCTTAACCTCATCATTCCACCATTTTGTGCACTTATTTCCAGTACCTTTAATCCTCCTACATCCACACACTTCCTTCCCGACTCTTATGGTTGTGGTTTTAAGGGCATGCCATATCTCCTCAATTCCCTTTCCTGCCAATTCCTCTTCTCCCCATATCAACTCTTCTTCCATTTTTCTTTGAAACATATCTCTCCTTTCAGGCTTTCTCAATTCTTCTGTTTTAACTTTAACATATGTCTTGCTTTTCCTTGCTTTCGGTATGGCGAATTTGGTATCTATCACGAGTAGTTTATGATCTGTGCTGAGCTCTGCACCTCTAATAACCTTAACATCACAGATGGCATAATTTGTATGTCTTGTGTACACCATATAGTCGATTGTGCTTTCTGCTTGCCTTCCCAGCGCCGAGTACGTTATTTGATGTATTCTTTTGTGGTTATAGAATGTGTTCCCAATCATCAGATTATTTTCCACACAGAAGTCAATTATTCTTTCACCGTTATCATTAATGATTCCATCTCCAGCAAATTTTCCTATACATCCCTGTCCTCTAACCATGTCACGTCCTACTCTTCCATTCCAGTCTCCCATTATTATGACATGTTTGCTTCTTTCTCTTGCTTCATCCATTTCTTTTTGTAATTGTTCATAGAACGCATCCTTTTCAGCAGGGTCATAATCATCTGTTGGAGCATAGATCTGGATTATTGTCACTTTTTCCTCCATTACCAAATCAACATACATCAGCCTTGGGCTTATTGCTTTCCATCCGCATACTTTCTTGTCTAGTTCTTCAGAGGTCACTATTCCAACTCCTTCTCCTGCTCGTCTTGCTCTATCCACTCCTGAGAATCTCAGACAATAGCCCTTCTCTAGTTGTATCTCTCCCTGTCCCTTCTTTCTTGTTTCGCTAAGTCCCATGAGTTCAACCTTGTGCTTCATCATTTCCTCCACCAACTCCACCTCCTTTCCATTCAGAGTTATCACATTCCATGTCCCAAATCGTATTTTATTGCGTGTCCTTATATTTTTCCTTATATCCGGTCCTGTTCCGAGGCTAGTGTAATTTCTCTGAATCCAGTGTTATTTATTATTAGATGTTTGATAACCCGATTTTTTTTTTCATTTTATTTTTATACTTTTAATTTCAATAGTTACCTTCTTTTATTCTCAAATTCAAAAAATTTTCAAACACTTTTCCAGTCATCTAGTATTTCTTTTCGTCTAATCTACCATTTATCCTGTCTTTTAGTATTATATAGTATTTATAGTATTTCCTGTCTTTATAGTATTTCTTTTCTTTGCATTTAATTCAGTCTAACACCCACTACAACAAGTTTTATGCTTGGTGACCTTATTGTCATGAAGATTGAATTTTTATAGAAACCAGTGTTCAAGCCAAACAACCGAAATTAGACAGGAATAATGATCTAATGCGTGTCAAATTTTTGTCAGAAAATCAGCAAATGTTGAATTTTTAAAGACTTCTCCAATCACCCAGTATTTCTTTTCTTGTAACCCACCACTGCAACACCCTCTCACAAAAACAAATTCTAGCACAAACCAAAAATAGACACCGCAATTCTGAGCTTACTCGATGACTAATCGAATCAATTAATAGAAAATCAATAATTTTAGTGCGCCAAACAACTACTGATGACTTCATAATCTCAGCCCCGGATAGAAAGCACTCAATCAAACCAAATAACGGCAAATGCGATATCAATTTGTCAGCAACACACCCACTTTGAAAACCCACAATTATTTCGCTCAATATTTACTGTCCCAGTGTACGTCATATAGTAAGTTGATGCAAACAACGTTTGATAGCCTACTCTAATGTCAATATTCAGTATTTTTTCATTCTCCCTGCAACTACTGTACTTATCCTACTACTTCCCCTTTTCTTTCCTTTTCTACTTCTCCTTTTCTATTTTTTTGTTCTTCACATTTTTCATCAATTTCTTTCACTTTTCACCATCTTCTTTCTTCTTCTTCTTCTTCTTCTTCTTCTTGTTATTTCTCTTCTTTCTTTCTTTCTTCTTCTTCCTAATCATCATCATCCTCATCCTCTTCTTCTTCTTCATCTTCTTCTCCTACTTCCTCATCATCTTCATCTTTCTTCTTCTTCTTCTTCTTCTTCTTCTTCTTCTTCTTCCTTCCTTTTCCCTCCTCCTCCTCCTTCTTCTTCTTCTTCTTCTTCCTCTTCTTCTTCACCTCCTCCTCCTTCTTCTTCCTCTTCTTCTTCTCACCTCCTCCTCCTTCTTCTTTTTCTTCTTCTTCTTCTTCTTATTTTCTTCTCCTCTTCATCTTCTTCTTCCTCTTCCCTTCTTCTCTTTCTTCGCTTCTGAGACACTTCCACAAATTCTCACATTAAAACACATTAACACTGGCAAAGGCAAATAGTAGGTGAGAAATGAATCACCCAAAATATGATTTGCGTATCATTTCAATGCAAATCTCATGGGAATTGGCAAAAGTATGGTGGATTTGTTCGAGCTAACCAATCAAAAGTGTGACATCAAATGGCCACACTGTGATTATACAGTCTCTGTAGATTGTAGCACATATGACACAATTTCCAACCCCTTTTTTCCTAAACATTTCATTTCAATCCACTTGCCACACAAGAGGCAAGTTGTACGAGATGTGGCACAGTATAATGTGAACTTGCTTTATTGATTATAGCGGCAATAAAAGAGAGATGCAACAAGACATTGACAATAATGTAAACTTATTGATTAGAGGCGGCAAAAAGGCATTCTTGTACCTTTCTCTCATTAGAAATGGTCTAAGGAAAAACCCAGAGTCAAGAGTGCGGCGCGAGAGTCAGATCTAGACACTTATTGCCTAGATTTATAAATTGACAACCCGCTTGAGAGTGGTCTCAAAACCTTGGGGAAACCCAACAGTAGACAGAGAAACATATATCCACAAAGCTAGAGCTAGATCTAGCTAGACCATAGCCCCCTCTAAACTACAGTTTAAACAATTCAACAGTTAATTTGTTGCACAGATTCAACAATTGCAAACAAATGTAAAATTTGTTTATCTACGACCGTGTTATAACGCAATCATTACAGTTTCATAATTGAAATCGAAACAGTTGCTTTTTCGAAATGGAATTTGAAACTTGTATCGTAATGACGACTTTATGAAACGGATGCTATATTATGAAACGGTTCTAGTTCAATCTGTTCCAGTTTTAAAACACTGGAACGGAACAAAACACAATCGCAGCTGATAACAGCACTGTAGTTGCTCATGCGTGTGAGCTTTAAGCAGCTTCCTAACTTATAAGTTAAACATTGAAATACGTAGAACAATGGTCGTTTGAATCAAGGTTAGTTTAGATTGATAATGTAGATATTATTGTTCTTTTAAAATATCCCAGAAATAATAATATCTCTGTATCTATCTATCTAACGCAACGCCAAGCGTCAAATTAAATGAATATCACTGTATGATAACGGAGTGAATGAGGAGAACAAGATTAAAATTATTTAGAAAGTTCCAACTAAAATAATTCTTGTCTTACCTCAATTCAACGGTTCCAGTTGAAGTAAGCGCTGATGAAAAAGGTCTGTAACAAAGAGAAAAAAGATATTAGAGAACAAAAAAGTAGGGTTACGCATGCACTTTGAGAGAAGTAAAAAGAGAAGGAATATGAGAAGAATACAATATTAGATTACATACTAAATAATTATAATATTGGCTTAAATTCTGTATTATAATGATAGAAACAATTTGAAAAATAATTGTGAGATATATCTACAAGATACAAGGCGAAGTTCCATGAATGTTCTCATACAAATAGCCATTCTTAGAAAAAACTATTCAAGAAAACCCATCTCATGAGCATTTAATAATTGTAAAATCTAGTAAAAGAGGCGAGATGGAGTAGGAGGAGAAGAAGGATGAGGAGGTGGAGGAGGAGAAGAACAAGTAGAAGAAGGAGGAGTAAAAGAAAATAGAGTAGTTGAAGAGCAGAGTGATTAGCGGCTCAAGAGAGTACAAGTTTAAAAAAATGAATATTGAAAGAGTATTGTCTTAAGTAACTAAAAGGAAGAAGAAGAAGACAAAGAAAATAGTAGGAGGAGTAGGAAGCGGATGAGGAGTGGGAGGGGGAGGAGGAGGAGTAGGAAGAGGAAGAGGAGGAGGAGGAGGAGAAGAGACACGGAAGACGGATCTCTACTATAATAGGGCGGGAATTGCCAGTAACCATTATAATTACTGATGACAATGAATGAAAAAGAATGAATGGAGACTACGCAGAATAATGGAAGAAGAAAAGGAAGAAGCTGTAATGAAGAAGAAAAGAAGAAGATGAAGAAGAAGAGGAGAAGAAGAAGAAGAAGAGAGAAGAAGAAGAAGAAGAAGAGAGAAGGAGGAAGAAGAGAAGAAGAAGAAGAAGAAGAAGAGAGGAAGGAGGAAGAAGAGAGAAGAAGAGAAGAAGAAGAAGAGAGAGGAGGAAGAAGAAGAAGAAGAGAGAAGAAGAAGAAGAGAGAAGAAGAAGAAGAAGAGAGGAAGGAGGAAGAAGAAGAAGAGGAAGGAGAAGAAGAAGAAGAAGAAGAAGAAGAAGAAGGAGGAGAAGGAGAAGAAGCAGGAGGAAGAGGAAGAAAAAGAAGATGAAGAAGAAGACGAAGAAAAGAAGAAGAGAGGAAGAAGAAGAGGAAGGAGAAGAGAGCAAGATGAAGGAGCAGGAGGAGGAAGAAGGAAGAAGAAGAAGAAGAGAGAAGGAGGAGGAGGAAGGAGGAGGAGGAGGAGGAGGAGGAAGAAGAAGAAGAGGAGGAAGAAGAAGAAGAGGAAGGAGAGAAGAAGAGGAAGAAGGAGGAGGAGATGAGGAAGAAGATGAAAAGAAGAAGAAAAAGAAGAAGAAGAAGAAAACGACAGAGAAAGATCAAAGTCAAGAGTGCAAAATAAGACTTAACCAAGATGAGTGGAACCGATGTTGAGAACTCACTGTGTCAGATTAAATCATGTGATTGGTGTGTTAAGTGGAATACGACGAATGGTGATTGGTTATTTTTACAAGTACAGTACTCAGTACATCAAGTTTTGGGTGCAGTAATCGTTGACAGGAAGCTGATTTGATACAATGCAAAAGATACACAAGACTGCAGATACAATAATTTTGTGTATGTGCTAGAATTATGGATTTTTTATGGAGAAGGGGACAGAGGACTCGAAAATGTCCAGGTTTGAGAGAATTTTTCACAATAAAAGTAAATTATGTATATTCAAAAATTTGTTATACAATGCTAGACTATAAACATGAAAATTAATATGAATATTTAATTCTATAGAATAGAAAAATTGGAAGAAACACAATCAAAATTTCTAAACATCCAAATCGCCCCAACTTATAAAAGCACATTATTAACATTTTTTTTTTGCCAAAATTTTCATTATTTTTTCATCAGTTTAGTACTCCGATAGAAAGTTGTTAACAATTCCTTCAGATTCTTCAGTTAATTTTACATTAAAACAATCAATTTCCAACCTGAAACTCCTAAATTTTTCAAGAAACGTCCAGTTTATTTGAAAAGGTTCAATATCTTATCATTTTCACATCAGTAAAAATCAACTTTGAACCAATATTATTTATTACAAATAGTATTTTTATTTATTATAATTTTTATTTATTAAATAGTATTTAAAATTATTTATTACAAAATGACTTCTGTTACCATGTTTCAACACTAGTATGAACAAACAATTTTCAGATATTATTATCAGCTGAAAATTACATATACAATTGGTGACTGATAAACAATATTTTCGGGCCATAATTTTTATGACAAAAAACATTGTTGAAAATGGACATCCTCAGTCGTTGTCTCATCAAATTAACAGTCATGAACTGGGTTTAATCTATGAAAATAATTAGAACGATGAAAAATATACATTATTCAACAGTGGAGCTATAGCAGGATTCTTTTAACTTGTCAGAAAACAGCTGATTTAACGTTTGTAAACGAGCGTACATCAATCAGCTGTTTTCTGACAATTTAAAAGAATCCTGCTATACAAAATTGTCCCTCTAACTTTCCTTTGGCCAAACTTTCCTTTGGATTTTGAACCAGAAAAAATCACCAAACATCCAAAACGTTGCACTAGCTTGCAACGCAACTCCAGTCGCGTATCAAAACGAGCTTCCTCTCCACTTCCAAACCAACCACTACGCAAATTTCCCCTCGAAATCTTCGGGGATTGCCCACAGGGAGTATCCTTTATCCAATCCAAGAATCTCCATGGTCAATGCAGTATATTAAAACCGAGTCAGCCCGCAATTTGCAAACAGTTCAACAAAAGCCATACACTTGGAAGGTTTTAGAAAACCTTTTCTAGAATATTATTTTAAACAATATACAGACAGTGAGAAACTAGTTGAATTAATTAACTGTAGTGTGTTTGTTTGGTGAGAAAAATCAACGGGATTTAGTTGACAACATTTGATAAATAGTTGACAAATTTTGGTGTTAGTTGACAGATTTTTTACTCTAGTTGACGGATCATTGTGTTAAGTTGACAAACTTTGATAAATAGTTGACAAATTTTTGTGTTAGTTGACAGATTTTTCAATCTAGTTGACGGATCTTGTATTTAGTTGACAAACTTCGTTTCATAGTAGACAACTTTCGGTGTCAAGTTCACAAAGATTTGACGCATTACCTTTCATCAAGAAAGTTTCAACTTTTTTCGACAATATTCTTCAATTTAGTGAAGGGAAAATTGCTCCCGAAAAAACATTAAAAATTTTCTAGTTGAATTTCTCAAAAGGGTTTGAAACAAGATTCTACTGTATCACAAAATTGTGTTTTTTTCGAACTGAGAAATTTAGTTTTTAAACTTCAAAATTGTGTTCAGTGCTCGCGAAATTAGTTAAAAATTGTGTGATCATTCATAGTGTTGTTTAAAAGTGCACTAAGGAAAAATCAACTCTAAACAAAATACTACATTTTCAAGGAACCTGACAGATTTATAAAGGTGAGTAATGTTTTTAAACCTATAATAAAGTTTTTTGTAATTAAATTTTTAAATGCAGTATTTAATTTTTGCTTAGTAATTTAGGTTGGAAAAAAGTTGCTCATCAAAGATACAGTATCACATAAGTACCAGACAGTGAGCATTTAGATAAACTGCTGCATTGCATAACGTGCGCTCTCTCTGCGCAGTAGAGTTCTTATTTTGGAGGCTCTTTTGTCTGTTGCAAGACAATAGCAATCTATCTTTGAAGAAAAAAAAGTATTTAATTTTAGAGATAGTTTTGTATTAAAATTTTTTTAGTAAGGAGGCTGGTGTTAAGACTTTAGTTTCCATGGTAACGAACAGCTAATTTGTTAAACAGCTCTGTAACCAGTCTGCAGTCTGAGAATACAGTCTCGGTCCAGCTGACAAGTACAGTCTATTTGAAAAACATAACAGCTGACATTACAGTGTATTTCTAATAAGATACAGTCCTATGTTTTTGGAGACAGCAGGCGTGTAACCAACAAACATGTGTCTGTTTCCCCCACTACGCTCGTTTCATTCATATGCCTTTCTAAAAACATTCTACCCTAACTTCTTTTCCTTATTAATTCATCAATTTATATGTACTTTACCATCTACTCTACCACAAGTACAAAATACTACAGAGACTGTATAATAACAGTGTGGCCATTTGTGTGAAACACTCCATAACAGTATGCGGAGATAATTTTTCTACCCGACGCCGCCATACTTTTGCCAAGTTTTTGAATTTGATATGGGATTACAGGCCAACATGAATTCATTCACTCATTTTTCAAACTTATTACAAATCGATTGAAACCTTATTTGTTGAGATTGGACCAATATTGACTGAGATATGGCAGCTTTGGTGATAGATGACCGCTTGAGGTTACTCGCACTCCTTTTTACTGTCTTTAAAATTCACACAAAATAATATAAAATCACTTGAAAATAACATGCAAAGAAAACTGAGACTGTTGCATTGTTGTAGCAGACTTTAGCCGCAAGCCCAGGATGCACTGCAACCAGCCTCCAGCGGTCACCTATCACTAAAGCTGCCATATCTCAGTCAATATTAGTCCAATCTTAACAAATAAGGTTTCAATCGATTTGTAATCAAATTTACTAAAAAAAGTTATTCTTGTAAAATTTTCGTAATATCAACGGTTTTCGAGTTATTCAAGAAACAAACTTTTAAATGGCCGTCATTTTGTTTTATGGATTTGAAAAATTGTCATAATTTTTTTGTAGCTTTGTCTAGTTGTTATAAATGTTGGTGCAAAGTTTCAATTCCATATGTTTCACCATTATTGAGATAAAAAATAATAAGTGAAAAAAACAAAATGGCAGCTGTGTGAGTAACTAAGGACTTTTGGACAATTTGAATATGGTTTTTGACCAGGAACAATGCCCTAGAGTATTGGTAGGGAGTTCTGAAACACCCTGTATAAACAACTTTACAATCTTGATAGAGCCTTTATGTATTCCTAAAAACAATCTGCTTTACCAAAAGTACAACCTACAGAGTTTATAGAAGCGTTCTACAGGAAAGAAAAACTTCAGACATGTGTTATGTTTGATCCAGAATAGAATCGCGTTCGTTTTAAATCAATCAGTAGTGCTTACCGAAATTAGTCCAATACAGTTTACAGGAAATCTCAATCAAACTGCCACTATTGGCTAATTATGACGTCATTATTTACAAGAGCGAATCACATTGGTCGCTTCTCAAACTCACTTCACAACCCACTCAATCTTTCCAAAGTGCTACCGAATTAGTAATTCAATTGTTCTAGTCAGTGCACACTCTAGGCTAGGCGTACACCGGTTAGTCAAGACAAGACAAGACAAGACGACATTAGTCACGTTTAGTCACAGTAATTCACATAGTTGCTTACGAAGCAACACACACCGATTAGTCATTGCATCAGTGTGTGCTGCTTCATAAGCAACTATGTGAATTACTGTGACTAATCTCGTCTTGTCTTTACATCCTCAAAAAAAAAAACTCGTAAAATTCACGTGCAATCACTGGAGCATAACAAAAAATACCGAACTATTGCCAACCTAATAACACAAAATTACCCCGCAACAGTTAATGCCAACCTTGTAATTTGAAAATAATTGCAGTTTTATGTACTGTACATCAATTTTCTGACAAAAGTAAAGTACTATATCCAGTCATTAAACAGATGACGCAATACTGTGTTGTCTTTCAAAAGTGTATGGATCACCAAATTCGATTTTTATTTAAATTTCCTGAAAACAAATCATTATTAAATATAATTAAAGTGGTCCATAGCCAAGGGCGATAAGCGCCTGTCTGACAATCCAAAGGTTCCAAGATCGAATACAGTTGACGGAACGGATTTTGACAACAAAAACTGCCACTCCCGGAAGGAGAAGACGAAAAGCCGTCGGTCCCGACTACCTAAAAACAGTCGTCATCCCCTATCATCACCCCTCTCATTACCCACGCACAAGCCTAGAGCTCATGTGGGCATCACCCTCAGAAAAAATCAAACAAAATTTTCAAGTAACTCAGAACTAGTTCCATTCATCTCTCATCATCATCCTTCTCATTTTGATGTCAAAAACAGCTTGAAAAGTTGTCATTCCACTCAACAGACATATCCCAAGGTATTTCTCATCAACTGGAAAATTCTGATACTATGTATAGTAATTTATTTTTTAATTTAGCGGGAGGAGAATGATTGTTATTCAATAAACAGCTGATGTTATGCTGCAGAGGCAAAAGTAAAATTGTGAGGTAAGAAGTGTAATTATCAACACAGAGCCCAGGCACTCAGTAATATGACCGGTGACCGTGGTCTAATCCGTGTCGGTATTGGAAAGCTAGAGCGTCCACGGATTCATTGTTATCAAATAGTTAACAGGAAGACATGACGAGCTTTGATCGCCGCGTAAGTTCAAGAAATTCAAGTTTTTAAGAAGAAGCTGGGAGGACAAGAAAAACACAACCCAGTAACAAGGATGCCTCATTAAACTGAGGGACCAATTGCGTGTCTAGTTATGATTTCAAAGCGGCTTTTGAGAGAAACCCAGCCTCATTCCTGTTTGCCCATTTCTTTCACAGTGACTGGCAGTTCACCTTCATACTATCATCATGTTAAACCCAACCTTCGGTCCATTTGAGCCAGAAGCTGCCACCTCACCTCATGACCCAGCCTCATGCCTCCCTTCTTTACCAATCTCCATTGAACAGCTCAGCCTGAGATCATCGAAATAACTATGGGTCCGAGCGACCAATAAAATTTTTCTTCTTACCGTCGCTCGCTGTTTTCACCACGATTTCAATTGAACCCCACCCAGGCCTGTCGACTTGCCCCATATAATGGCATATGTACAAACCGCACGTCCTCAAATTAATAAGTGGTGAGAATCTCCTCTTTCATTTGCAATCATTTTAAGACCAAAACTATCGCATTCTGTTGAGTTATACATGTATGCAAACGGCAAAAGATGAGAAGAAAACTATTTTTCACGTTTTCATTATTTTTCTGTTAAAAGTTAGCTTCTAGAATTGGGATTAATGGAATTAAAACATGTATCTGGCCCAAACTAATTGTGGAAATCTTTATCTCTTGCATGTATAATTGGCTTTAAATACCCATTTAACCCCTTTAGGTGTAGGTGAAAAAATTGATCTAAACGTGAACAAGGGAAACATTTCTGATGATTTTTTTGACTTACAAAACCAAATGTTTTCAACTTGTGAATACGATATTCCAGTCGCAAAATGATTGCAATGAAAGGGAGATTCTGTTCTAGATTTTATGGACGAAATAAATTTTTTATCATCAATGGCATTCAAGATAGATGTGTATTGAAAATGGCAAAATCAGTTTCTATATAAGGGAATAAAATCATAGGGCTCTTTGGGCACAAAATCAAATTTTGACCAGAATTTAACATACGGTGAGCATGAATTTGAACCGGCCTCAATGAGCTGAAAGCAAATGAGCTGACCGGCTGCTCGTTAAGGATCCGTCCGCATACGGAAATCCCAGGGGTGTCCTCAGCTTATCATCCTTGAAGGGTCCTTTCTTACCTCCTACCTCTCATTAAAACTTAGATTTTGGAAGCAAAGTAGATATTTTGATGAGGAATGAACCCTCAGAAACAATATTCCAATAGGGATACCCAACAGAAGTACATAGAAACGTGTTGTTAGACTTCATCACGGCAATCAAAAATAGGTCTCATTTTGAAAATGCAAGGGAATGTTAACAGCTCTAGGCTCAAATAGTAGACAAAAGATTTCCCAAGAAGGCCTACTTCATCTAAAATCAGAAAGAAGAAAATTATCCTCAGAGGGATTTTGATTCACAATTTAATACATCATGGAAGTCCTATGACAATCAAAAGCAGAATGCTTAAATGTAGCATCCAAAAAACGTTTGGTCATACTCGGCAGTTATTGAACTTAGAGGAATAGAGAAATCAATCCCTGGAAATTTTATTTGGCCAGAAAAGGCTAACGTTTATCTGAGTTTTTCTGTCCGGGCTTAGTTTCGACGTAAATTGAAAGATAACTAGAAACGAACCATAAAATTTCTCAGAGCTTTTGGGCACCCCAGGCTCGCGGGTGGCAGTCAGAAGCTCGCAACTTTATTTTTTTTAGTTGATTGGGATGCCCAAAAGTGGTTTGGACCCCAGATCATTTCCAGCCTTATGTTATTGCTTTTAGGACCCAGTCTAATCTTGCCTGGGCTTAGCATAGCATAATATTATGATTTGCGTTTCATTCCAATGCAAATCTTATGGGAATTGACAAAAGTATGGTGGATTTGTCGGAGCTAACCAATCATAAGGCTAGGCGTACACCGGTTAGTCAAGACAAGCCAAGACGAGTTTAGTCACAGTACTTCACATAGTTGCTTATGAAGCAACACACACCGATTAGTCATTGCATCGATGTGTGCTGCTTCATAAGCAACTATGTGAAGTACTGTGACTAAACGTGACTAATTTTGTCTTGTCTTGTCTCGACTAACCGGTGTGATACGCCGATACGGAAGTAACATCTATTCAAGTATAGATATTGAATTATTGAACTTTCTACATGAAAGGAAATCATCGTTTACCTACGTTTGTTCACAGTTGTCAACAAATCATTGTTGAAGGTTGAATTTGAAATGACTGCTATTCCATTTCAAGGCATGCAGCAGTGCAGGCAGCCATTTTAAAATTCTTGCCATTCTATTGGTCAAGTAGAATCTGGCTTCCTATTGGCTAGCACTCAAATGTGACGTACAACACCACACGTCTTCATTTCGTTTCATTTTGACATCCACCATTTTCTTTTGAGCTGTGTAGGCAGCCATTTTAGTAATCTCGCAATTCCATTGGTCGAATGAAATCTGGCTTCCTATTGGCTAGCACTCAAATGTGACGTACACAATCACACCTCTTCATTTCGTTTCATTTTGACATCCACCATTTTCTTTTGAGCTGTGTAGGCAGCCATTTTAAAATTCTCGCAATTCTATTGGTCGAATGGAATCTGGCTTCCTATTGGCTAGCATTCAAATGTGACGTACACAACCACACCTGTTCATTTCGTTTCATTTCGACATCCACCATTTTCTATTGAGTACGGTGCACCATTTTCATTTTAACCGGTGTACGCCTAGCCTAAGTGTGACATGCAATAGAATTACTATACAATCTCTGTAGTTCAGTCATTATATTTAAAAAATATATTATATTTATCGGAACATTCATGCTCTGAAGGTGTGTTATTTTCCAGTACGCTACATTCTACAATCACAACATATAATTTATTTACCATAAATTATTTGAAATTATATGACGAATATTGCTGTATATTGTTAGAAGGGTGAAGAGACTATGAAACAACATTCGGAGATTACAATATTGCATGGTTCAAGCAATCTGCCAATAGTGTTTTCACTTCAATGGCCTTTCTCTTTCAATTTATATTCATTAATTTCACAGTTACCGCTCCTCCTCTTTCACCATTCTCTTCATCATCATCATCATTTTCTCCTCCTTCTTCTTCTTTTCCCCCTGTCGCTTTTTCTTCTCCTCCTGCCTCTTCTTCTTCTTCTTCTCCCCTCTCCTGCCTCTTCTTCTTCTCTCTTCTTCTTCTTCACACTACTCTTATCCTTTCTTAATTTCTCTCTTTTTCCATTACCAACTCATCTTATATTATCTTGCTGCTCTTCTCTTGCTTCCTCTACTTAGTATCTCTTCTCCTTCTTTTTCTTCTTCTTCTCCTCCACCTCATCTTGCTTTTTCTTCTCATCCTCCCCCTCCTCCCCTTTCGTCTTTTCCATGTCTTGAATCTAGTTAGCAATTTACTGCACGTGATGTGTTGTACACTTGTGCAAATAAGTGCTGGCAAACTGAGCGTATTTGTTTATTGAAGTTAACGGATGTATGGTTAAGTGAATACTTATCGTTTTAGAAATTTTCAAGATAGAAAAGTTTCTTATGGAAGAAAAAAAGTAAAAAGAGAGAAAGATAGATTGATGTATAGATAGGTAGACAGACAGAAAGAGTGTGAGAGAGATACAGATAGAAAGATAGTTTGAGAGAGTGAGAAAGAGGGAGAGTAAGGAAGAGAGGGAGTTGAAGAGGAAATAGAGAGGAAGAGACTAAGAAG
Organism: Laodelphax striatellus; assembly: GCA_017141395.1. NCBI lineage: Eukaryota > Metazoa > Arthropoda > Insecta > Hemiptera > Delphacidae > Laodelphax > Laodelphax striatellus. The sequence goes on along the minus strand of CM029543.1, from coordinate 2,470,923 downwards.
AAGGTAGAGTGAGAGAGGAAGGGAGAGAGAGAGTGATGAAGAGATAGAGAGGAAATAAAGAGAATGAGAGTAGAAGGAAAGCGGATGAGAGAGAGGGAAGTAGATGAAGAGAGGAAGAGATAGAGAGAAGTAATTGAAAGAGAAGAAGAATAAGAAGAAGAATGAAAAAAAAAAGAATTGGGAGAGGGTGAAGAAGAAGAAGAAGAAGAAGAAGAAGAAGAAGAAGAAGAAGAAGAAGAAGTAGAAAAAGAAGTAGGAGAAAAATGGTAGAAGAGTGAAACGTACGACAATTCTCTTTCAACAATTATTATTACTACTTTTTGGCAGCCCAACACTAATTATTGCGAATGTACTTGACCTCCGAATGTCATGACGAAAAAGAGAAAGAATAAGTTACAGTAGTATAAGAAGAAGAAGAAGAAGAAGAAGAAGAAGAAGAAGAAAGAAGAAGAAGAAGAAGAAGAAGAAGAAGAAGAAGAAGAAGAAGAAGAAGAAGAAGAGGAGAAGAAGATCAACTAGAAAGAAGGATGAGTGGAAGTATCGAAAGTAGGAGGGTGAGAAATTGAAGAGAAGAAGAAGAAGAAGAAGAAGAAAAGAAGAAGAGAAGAAGAAGAAGAAGAAGAAGAAGAAGAAGAAGAAGAAGAAGAAGAAGAAGAAGAAGAAGAAGAAGAAGAAGAAGAAGAAGAAGAAGAAGAAGAAGAAGAAGAAGAAGAAGGAGGAAAAGGAGAAGCAACGGTAGAGAAACAGAGCATTCAAATCAAACACCTGAGTAAATAATAACCCATAGAACGTAGATAGATAAAATTCATTGACTGCTTGCTTCAATAGAGAGATACGTTAGGCGTTTCACACTATTATATAATATACCATGTTAGCCTACAAGTACATAGATATAATTCCACTACAAAAAAAAACTCTTCAACACTATATCTGCCTTAAATAAGAATGCATTACGCTACAATCGCTGCGTATTGCTTCAGAAAATCTTTGTAAACAGAAGATAGCAATACATACGTGGACTCAGGCTAGGCGTACACCGGTTAGTCAAGACAAGACAAGACGAGATTAGTCACATTTAATCACAGTACTTCACATAGTTGCTTGTGAAGCAACACACACCGATTAGTCATTGCATCGGTGTGCTGCTTTGTCTTGCTTTGTGACTGTGTACGCCTAGCCTTATTTTAGTGGGCCCCTCCAACATCAATTCAAAATTTGTGTGATTTAAAGTATTTTGGAAAAATATTTATGTTTTCTGTATGTTTGCTGATGACCGTAGAGTCCGATGGCAAAGAAATAATATCTCTCTATTAATCTATCTAATGACATCCGCCAACTTAAATGAATGCTACTATATGTATTGTTGTTGAATCAGCTGATTGAGTTGGTGGTACAAATGAGTGTCAAATATAGCAGGATTCTTTTAAATTGTCAGAAAACAGCTGATTGATGTACGCTTGTTTACTAACGTTAAATCAGATGTTTTCTGACAAGTTAAAATAATCCTGCTATACAAGTCGACCAATTGGTATGCCACCCAACGGCCATAGCTCAAGCTATTCTTCTTACTGAATATAAAATTAATGTACTCTCTCTCTCTCTCTCTTTGTAATCTAAGGCTAGTATCTCTATACTCCCTCTCATGTCCGCCCCTCAAATTGTTCCCGTTCACCCTGCTATCTCTCTATCTTCAATCTGTGGACTAGATATATGCGAGCTTTAAAAAAGCAACTGAGAGACAAACATCACATCCGGCATTAATGAATAGAACAATAATCGATAATTTATCGTGAACCCTACAGCTTCAAACATTTGTTCTTCATTTCTTAACCAATCAGCAACCAGCTAACATCTTCGCCAAGTTACGTGTTAAATGAAAGATTATCATCGGATTCAATCGAGTATTAACTTAATCAGAAAACTATCACTTCGAGAAAAATATTGTTTTCAACTTAGTGCTCTATGATACGTGATCAATGATATTATTTCAACTATAATCAACTTAAAATCAAATTTCAACGCGTTAACTAGGACCTACAGTACGTGACCAATGATAGTGTTTCAACTTAAAGTGCTAAAACACATTAACGCAATGGTGACGTTTTTAATTTAACGTGATTTGACGTTCATTTAATGACGAGATATCATTGTTTTATGGTTGTTTTATTAGACTAAGAACCACAGACAACACTTAGTATATGCTAGAACATATGTATAGTTAGTCTATGCTAGAACAGTTTCAGTGAAATAGTCTACGAAAAATAACTGGTGAGAGTGGATTTAAGTGACAAGGAGTTTTAACCGATACTTCCATAGTGTTTAATCCCTTTCTTAGGGAGATCATCGTATTATATTTTGATTATAATTTATTATATTATTTTTGTTATATATTTTGAGGAGCTTAACAAGGGATCAATATATTCAAGAATATTTTTTCCCCGGGATTTTCCACAAGTGATACGGGACTTCCAAAGTTTTCAAAAGTGAACTGTGTATTTCCATAATTTTATCCGGATTTCCTTCTACTTGTAAATCTACAGAATAGATTCAAGAATAGAACAGAATAAGATTCTATAGAATCAACAGAAGTGATACAGGGTTGAGGCGGATTTTACAACTTATCAGTGTATTTTTAACAGACTACTTGTGAATTAAATGAATCACTACAACTTTTACAGAGTTTATAACAAATTTTACGAGTAATTCGCCTGAATATCTTACTTAAATTTTAATGTTTCCAACAGTGAAAGATACTTTACAAAAGTGATTTACATACTTTACGAGTGATTCACAAGAATATCTTACTTAAATTTTAATGTTTTCAACAGTGAAAAATACTTTACAAAAGTGATTTACATACTTTACGAGTGATTCACAAAAATATCTTACTTAAATTTCAATGTTTTCAACAGTGACACATATTTTACAAACGTTTTCAAAGTGATCAATACATTATGTTCTTTTCATTGTAATATCTTGGAGAAATTTCGAATTTATTAGAAGTGATACAAAACGTCCACACCTTCTACAAGTTATTCGTGTACTTCTATTGTATTCCAAACAAATATCGTAGTAGTCATTGATTTTTTACAAGATATACAAAAACTATTCAAAAGTTATACAAGCAATCAATGCAGTTCTATAATTTCAAGAGAATATCGTACTCAAATTCATATTTTTCACAAGTAATACTGCACATACATTTTAATAAGATTTAACAAGTGATTTGAGGTAATTCTATTTATTTTTAGAAAATCTTTCACAATTTTTCGACAGAGCCGTAAAACAAGGTTCTATTTTTTAATAATTATATAGTTATTTTTCAAATAATAAAATGGTAGAAGATGGAAGAATTTTTTAAACAATCAATTATTATTTTAAACAATCAACAGGTAGCAGAAGGTAGAATTTATTAAACACTCAATTATTAAAACCCATATCACACAAGATGATTCCTAAGTGTTTATCAAATAGCTTACAAAATTTGCTACAGAATTTCACATTCTGCAAATTCGGAAAACGTCGAAAAGAAACAACGAATAAAGATGTGGAAAACAATAACAGCGACGAAAATAGAAACGAAAAGACACGAATAACCACAAAAGAAGCAGTGAAGTATAAGAGAGGGGAAAATAATCACGAAATTGAGAAAATTGATAAAACCAACAATAACAACTACAATAGTATCAGCAATGGAGATGGTTATGACGAAAGTGATGTCAAAATAGAATTCGATAAGAAGTTAAGAAAAGGAGGAGGAAGAGGGAGTGCAAAGCAAGAAGATGATAAATTTAGTGTGATAAAACGTGCGGGAAAGAAAGACCGAGTCAGTATGCTGAAGATATTTAGAAATAGTTTGAGAAATTCTGTGAAAGAGGCGACTATCAAAGAAGAAAAGGAAGAGGGAGGAGGAGGAGGAGAAGCAAAAGAAGAAAAAGAAGGAGATGTGGAACAAGATCAACAACCAGACAAAGGAGAAGACGGAGAGAAAATAAAGGTTTGATAAATTATTTTCCAACTCGAAAGAACCACAGAGAAGGAAGAATTCTTCCTTCTCTGTGAAAGAACTAAACAAATCCAACCAAAAAAATAAAGATAGCGTAACAATTTTCTATAAAAATGAAATCAATTTTTCAAGAGAGAGTTGTACAATTCATGCTCAATGAATTGTACAATTTTCATGCTCATTTCATTCTTTGTACTATTTCCATATCAATAATACAATTTTTCATTGCTATTTTCAAATTTATTGTACATTTAAAGGTTTCAATTTTCTAGACAAGGGAAGATTTATATTATCAAGTTTCTACAATTCTTGCACTATTTTCATGCTCATTTCATTCTTTTTACTATTTCCATATCAATAGTACAATTTTTCATTGCTATCTTCAAATTTATTGTACATTTTTCTTGTAATTTCACAAAGTTTCTCCCTAATTTACCAGATAATGGACGGAGATTTATATTATTTCCAAATATACTGTACAATTCTTGCACTATTTTCATGCTCATTTAATTTTTTGTACTATTATCTCCATGTCAATACTACAATTTCCTATTGCTGTTTTCGAATTCATTGTACATTTTCTTGTAATTTCACAAGGTTTCCCCCTAATTTTCCAGATAATGGACAGTGATTTATATCATTTACAAATATACTGCACAATTCTTGCACTGTTTTCATGTTCATTTCAGTTTTCGTACAATTTCCATGTTAATTGTTCAACTTCCACCATTGTTCAACTTTTTTCAAATTTATTGCTCATTTCTCTTGTAATTTCACAAAGGTTTCCCCCTAATTTTCTAGACAAGGGAATGTGCTTTATATTATTTCCAAGAGTATATTCTACAATTCTTGTACAATTTTCATGCTCATTTCATTTTTTGTACTATTATCTCCATGTCAATACTACCAATTTACTATTTCTATCTTCAAATTTATTGCTTATTTCTCTTGTAATTTCACAAAGTTCGTCCCAAATGTTTCAGACAATGGACGGCGCCGAATTTCGCCTACGTGGCAAGGAGATGGTCGACTACATTGTTGACTATTTGGACAGTGTCGGTTCGAAACGCGTCACACCGGAAGTGAAGCCTGGCTACCTGCGTCCGCTACTTCCGTCCGAGGCACCACAAGAACCCGAGCCATGGGACAACATCATGCAAGATGTTGAGAAGAAAATTATGCCTGGTGTAAGTATACTGCGATTCATTTAATTTGACGCTTGGCGATCAGTGAACAGTTGATGTTACGCAGCTTTGACACAATAATCCGAAGACTTTTCAAAGTTTTAAAGACCTTCAGGGCCGGTTCATAAGTGAAAACAAACTTTCACCATGTTTCCTATCAAGGGATAATTGGTTATGTTGGTGAAGTGGAACAACCCTACTCGGGTCTCCCCACTAATAAAAGCCATACGCTGAATAAATAAATAATAAAGAGCTCGGGATTTAGCCAAGTCCTAGACTAAATCGGGTGGCCACCGTAGCATCGACAAACGTTAGCCTCGACACTATGTACTAAGGGCTCTCTATGCTGCTAACCCACTAACCTGTCGAGACAAACGTTTGTCGATGCTACGATAGCCATCCGTTTAAGCCTAGGACTTGGCTAAAACCCGAGCTCATGAGCCGGCCCTTCAAGTCTTTAAAAGACCTTTTTCAAAGGTCACATTTAAATTGGTTTAACCCTTGAGAAACCACCTTGTTGGGTACAGAAGTATAGTAAAATTTTTATAAGAGTTTAGTAAATAAATACAGCAGAAATATAGAAAAAACTTGTACAGATACTGTACAATCACAATTGAAGCCTCATGTAACAACACAAACTAAGGCTAGGCGTACACCGGTTAGTCAAGACAAGACAAGACGAGATTAGTCATGTTTAGTCACAGTACTTTACATAGTTGCTTATGAAGCAACACACACCGATTAGTCATTGCAGTGTGTGTGCTGCTTCATACAACTGTGAATTACGTGACTAAAGCTAATCTCGTCTTGTCTTGACTAACCGATGTACGCCTAGCCCAAAATTGATAGAAACTAATACTGGCAAAGGCTAACTGTAGGTAAGAAGTGAATCACTCAATATAAAATTGCGTTTTGTTTGCGTTTCATTTGCGTTTCATTTCAATGCTGATCTTATGGGAATTGGCAAAAGTATGGCGGTTTTGTCGGAGCTAACCAATCAAAAGTGTGACATACAATGTCCACACAGTTACTATACACTCTCTATAGGGAAACCCAACATTAGACAAAATGATAAATCCACAGAACTAGAGCTGGATCAAGACCCTTTTATTGCAGAGATTCATAGATTGCAACACAGTTAAATTGGTTTAAAGCTTGAGAAACCACCTTGTTGGGTATAGAAGTATAGTAGAATTTTTTATAAGAGTTTAGTAAATAAATACAGCAGAAATATACGAAAAACTTGTACAGATACTGTACAATCACAGTTGAAGCCTCATGTAACACAAACTAAGGCTAGGCGTACACCGGTTAGTCAAGACGAGATTAGTCCCGTTTAGTCACAGTAATTCACATAGTTGCTTATGAAGCAGCACACACTGATGCAATGACTAATCGGTGTGTATTGCTTCATAAGCAACTATGTGAAGTACTGTGACTAAACGTGACTAATGTCGTCTTGTCTTGTCTTGACTAACCGGTGTACGCCTAGCCTAAAGCAATACCAAGAGTAGAGAGACTATTTTTAATGTTAGAAAAGTTTTATTTCATGTTGTTTCTCTTAAAATAAGTTTGACAAATGATTGAATGGGTTCATGTTTGCCTGTAATCCCATATCAAAATTCAAAAATTTGGCAAAAGTATGGCGGCGGCGGGAAAAATATTGATCTCCACATACTGTTATGGAGTGCTTCACACAAATGGCCACACTGTTACTATTCGCTGTGAGCATCTACGGTGTTGCGCTCTGGCGGATAATCGTATAAATCTTCCGGAGAAGATTAACATGGGGAAGGACAGACTTATGTACGTAAAAATTAGTTTATAATTGAAATAGAATTCCTTGTCGCTATTTTTTCTACTTATAGATTGTGGAATTATATTTAAAATGATAAAATGAACATATCGCATGTTCCTGAACATTATTATAATCTTCAATTCAAGTTTTAAAATCAAATTTGAAGATTACAGGTATGTTTCAAGCTGGCTGAGCAGACGAAGTAGTTTATCCACAGCTGAGTTCATTCCCATGTTTTATTCCGAAGTGGATTATGGGCGCAAGACTTCAAATCAATCATATGCTTTTAAACTGGATTTTTCACTCGATTAATTCAAAACTGAGATCCGATTTCTTTGTTGAATCACTTTACGTTTGGAAATATGGAAGGAATAGAAGCCGTAATTACTATTGTGAACGGTATACGGTAGGAACGCTATTTATAGAATTGTGAACGGTATATGTGAACGGTATACAATTAGGAATACGAAATTAGTTTAAATGCATTGTAAATGCTTATTCCCTATCCTTTCTCATGTTAAACGACTCGGTTTCGTTCACTAAAATTCCGCGTGAGCGCAGGTGTTGATTTTATTATCCCCACCACCTACGTGCACACAGCGTATACACTCTCTGTAATTTTCATCAATTAAAAGAAAAATATAACCTAAAAGCTGCAGAAATCACAAGAAACAGACATCTTGTAAAGCTGGATTCTTTTAAATTGTCAGAAAACAACTGATTGATGTTCGCTCGTTTACTAATATTAAATCAGCTGTTTTCTGACAAGTTAAAAGAATCCTGCTATACCAAAGTATCATCAATTTTCATGAATTTTATCCAACACTTTCTTTTGCTTTCATAGGTTTTACATTGGAATCATCCCCACTTCTTTGCATATTTTGCTAGTGGAAATTCCTACCCAACAATTCTAGCCGATATGCTGTCAGATGCCCTATCCATGATGGGCTTCTCATGGGCATCAGGCCCAGTTTGTACTGAATTGGAAATCATCATGCTTGATTGGTATGGTAAGTACAATCAGATTCATTTAATTTGACGCTTGGCATTAGATAGATAGGTAGAGAAATATCATTTCTTGACGTTGCTGATGACCGTAGAGTATGATGGCAAAGAAATAATATCTCTCTATCAATCTATATCTATCTAATGCCAAGTGTCAATTTCCATAAATTTTCTTTTCTTATGTTTATATAGTTCTTCTACATTTTTGTAATCAATATTTCATTAATGTATTCTTAGTTTTTAGTTTTGAAAGAAATAAATTTATTATTTATTAATTTATTTATTATTTAACCTATTAAAATAATTGCATATGGCTGAAGCAACAATTATTCATTTATTTGATCACTTTATTAATGAGATCATCATTAAGGAACATAACACATATCATCAAACATTATATTGTACAGTGACATACATTTAATTTGATACTTGTCATTAGATGGTAGATAGAGAGATATCATTTCTCGGTGTTGCTGATGACCGTAGAGTACAAAGCAAATAAATAATATCTCTCTATGTATCTAGCTAATGCCAAACATCGAATTAAATGAATATCAATGTACATCATTTGACTTCTAACTTTATCTATTTTGTATTAACTTATCAATTTTTTTTAAATAATCAAACTTATTGCAGGAAAAGCAATTGGACTGCCAAAAGAATTCATATCAACAACGGCTGGAAGTAAAGGCGGAGGGGTTATACAGGTAAGATGGAAAACATTTGACAACTAAAATTTTCTAAACAATTCAACTTTAACCTCTCAAATTCCAATATCAAGAATTAACTCCATCATTTATATCAATTCTCCAATTTCTATTTGAACTATTGACTTGACTATTTGAACTACAATATTCTCAATCCAACTTTAATCTTTCTAATTCCAACATCAAGAACTAAGTTAACTAACTCCATCATTTGTAGCCATAACTCATCAACTTCAACTTTAATTGGAATATGAATCAAACTTCAGTTAAAAAGATGATGAAAGAGAACATTAATTGACATCTACAATATTCTCAATCCAACTTTAACCTCCAAATCCTTTAATATCAAGAACTAACTCCACAATTTCTATCCATGACTCATCAAATCCAACTTAAATTTGAATTACGACTCAAACTTTTGGTATTCGCTGTGAGCATCTACGGTGTTGCGCTCTGGCGGATAATCGTATAAATCTTTCCAGGTAGATTAACATGGGAAAGGATAGGCTTATGTACGTAAAAATTAGTTTATAATTAAAATAGAATTCCCTGTCGCTATTTTTCCTACTTATCGATTGTGGAATTATATTTAGAATGATAAAATTAACATATCGCATGTTCTTAAACATTATTATAATCTTCAATTCAAGTTTTAAAATCAACTTTGAAGGTTGTTTCAAGCTGACTGAGCAGACGAAGTAGTTTATCCACAGCTGAGTTCATTCCCATTGGTTATTATTTTGAAATGGATTATGGGCGCGAGACTTCAAATCAATCATAATTATGCTTTTGAACTGGATTTTTCACTCAATTAATTCAAAACTGAGATCCGATTTCTTCGTTGAATCAATTTACGTTTGGGAAGTAATAGAAGACGCAATTACTATTGTGAACGCTATTTATACAATTAGGAATCCGATAATTTTGTTTTTTAGTGAGTTTGTTTTCTGGTGCGAAATTTTTTAATGTTGTAATTTAAATTTTCAAAGAATTTTAATTTTTAATAATTTGGCAATTTTCGGTTCGAAACTTTCATATTATATTTGCTGCAATATTCAAAATTTCTCAAGTGTTTCGTTTTTGAGTGAAAAATTGTGACTTACTAAGATATGGATCATCATAACCTAAATTTTGGACTTTTTTCTAAATTTGAAGAGGGACAGTTTTGGGCTTAAGCCTGTTGAACCTTTCATTAAGTATTATGTGTACATTACTGAATAAGTAACTGAATAAATAATACTTTAAATGTATTGTAAGTGCTTATTCCCTATCCTTTCTCATTGTGAACGCTATTTATACAATTAGGAATACGACAATACTTTAAATGCATTGTAAATGCTTATTCCCTATCCTTTCTCATGTTATAGGCCGCGAGGTAAGACATGGACCTTCGACTCCCACTACATGTGACCAAAAACTGAAATTTTTAGGGTGGGGGTAGAAGTTTGGTCAGTTCGTTGTCGGCAGCCGATACCTTAGCTTCGAGTCCGGGTGGGTTTTATTGTCTGTAAAGAAAACATAGGCGAGAAAAGGGCAGTGACCTGTGTGTCTCGAATCCAGCAACAGCTGAGGGGAAGGTGAGCCGAAAGTGTTCTACACTGACCGTATGCATGCAGAGTGAGAACGAATGATTTGTGAGAGAGACACTCCCATCCCTACCATGCCAGTCTCTCTTCAACAGTTTGAGGGGTTGAGGTTCATGTTTCACCTCGCGGCATATAAAATACTCGCTTTCGTTCACAAAAATTCCGCGTAAGCGCAGGTGTCGATTTTATTATCCCCACCACCTACGTGCACACAGCGAATCCATTCACCAACTCCGATCTACAAATTTCATCCACAATTCATCAACTTCCCTCTGCTTTCTATCCAGGGTTCTGCGTCTGAATGCATCTTGGTCACAATGCTTGCGGCAAGACATCACGCACTGGAATACCTCAGGGAGCAGGAAGCAATTCAAAAGCGTAACAACAGCAGTAGGACAACAACAACAGAAAATGGAGAACTAGAAGAAGAAGAAGAGGAGGAGGAGGAGAAGAAGAAGAAGAAGAAGATGAAACAGGAGCACAAAGCCGACTGTTGCACAAGTTGGTGGTCTATTGCAGCCGAGAAGCGCACAGTTGTGTAGAAAAAGCGGCCAAAATATGTCTGGTGAAAATTAGAGTACTAGAGCCTGATGAAAGCGGAGCATTACGGGGAGAAACACTGAGACAGGTTAGAGATTTATAGCAGGATCCTTTTAACTTGTCATAAAACATATGATCGACGAACATATGATCACAATACTTAACCTACAAATGCTGAATCTCGCAGATTATTGAAAAGGTCTTTTAAAAAGTTATTCTTTGAAAGGTCTTCTTTAAAAAGGTCTTTTAAAGACTTTAAAGGTCTTCAAGACTTTTATAGAAGTTGTACACTGGGAGTAAGCAATAGGGCAATAGCAATATTTGTATCATGATCGTCTACTCTATAGAAACAAATAGTCCAATGCACACCTAAAGCAGCTGTTTCGGTGTGCATTGAACTATTAGTTTGTATAGAGTAGACAATCATATGATCTATATGTTGCTAGTTGCCTATTGCTTATTGCTCCGGTGTACGACCGGGGTTAGTCTTTTGATTATTGTGTCGAAGTCACTGTTTAATTATTACCAAAACAGCTGATTTCTGACAAGTTGAATGGATCGTGCTATACACGTTTCATCAAGATTTTCAATTTCGGTTTCCAGTGTATTAACTAAAGCTATAATGGACACTAACAGATGTTCCATCAAATTTACGCTACTCTTTTCATCTATGAAGATGGAAGGAAATGAGATATTGCAACTGTTCAATTGCTTCTAAATCATAATAGTTAATTGAACAAAATTCCAAATTAATAATGCTATGGAATACTCTTCTTCTTTTTCTTCTCCTTCTTCTTTTCTTCTTCTTCTTCTTCTTCTCTTCTTCTTTTTCTTTTTCTTCATCCCTCCTTCTTCTTCTTCTTCCCTCCTTCTTCTTTTCTTCTTCTTCTTCTTCTTCTTTTTCTTTTTCTTCTTCTTTTTTCTTCTTCTTCTATCCTTCTTCTCTCTTTCTTCTTTCTCTTCTTATTCTTCTTTTCATCTTCTTCTTCTTCTTCTTCTCTTCTCATCTTCTTCTTTCTTCTTCTTCTCTTCTTCTTCTTCTTCTTCCCTCTTCTTCTTCTTCTTCTTCCCCCTTCTTCTTCTATCCTTCTTCTTCTACTCCTTCTTCTTCTTTCTCTTCTCTTCTTCTTCTTCTTCTCCTTCTTTCTTCTTCCCATCCTTCTTCTTCTTCTCTTCTTCTCCTTCTTCTTCTTCTTCTTCTTCTTCTTCTTCCCCTCCTTCTTCTTCTTTCTTCTTCTTTTCTTCTTCTTCCTTCTTCTTCCCTCCTTCTTCTTCTTCTTCTCTTCTTCTTCCTTTTCTCCCTCCTTCTTCTTCTCCTTCTTCTTTCTTCTTCTTCTTCTTTCCATCCTTCTTCTTCTTCTTTTCTCCTCTTCTTCTTCTTCTCTTTCTTCTTCCCCTTCTCCTTCTCCTTCTCCTTCTCATAGCATCTAATTTTAAATGTTCATCGAATTTCTAATCAGTTATCTAATTTAAAACAATTATCTGCTCCATCACAGGCAATGGAACAGGACAGAGCTCGCGGCCTAACACCATTCTTTGTCTCCTGTATTATCGGCTCAACAGCATCCTGCACATTTGACAACCTTGAGGAGATTGGCGCCGTTTGCCGTAATCAACAACTTCCATCAACATCCTACAGCCACAGCCAAGCAACCAGAACCAACAGCTGGAATAAGAAGAGTCAGGAAATCAAGAACAAACGCTGCAATCAGACAAGTCAAGTTAACGGAGTCAATTCGCTGAGTCAGGTTGATGAAACCGATTACCAGAGTCAAGAGAGCGGAGATGATTGTTGGAGTCAGAAAAATGGTCCTCTGGTCAATGGAACCAGCTATGAGAATCAAGAAAGCGGAATCAATTGTAGGAGTCAGAAAAATGGTCCTCTGGTCAATGGAATCAGCTATGAGAATCAAGAAAGCGGAATCAATTGCAGGAGTCAGAAAAATGGTCCTCTGGTCAATGGAAGCAGCTTCGAGAATCAAGAAAGCGGAATCAATTGTAGGAGTCAGAAAAATGGTCCTCTGGTCAATGGAACCAGCTATGAGAATCAAGAAAGCGGAATCAATTGTAGGAGTCAGAAAAATGGTCCTCTGGTCAATGGAACCAGCTATGAGAATCAAGAAAGCGGAATCAATTGTAGGAGTCAGAAAAATGGTCCTCTGGTCAATGGAACTGATTACCAGAGTGAAGAAAGCGGAATCAATTGTAGGAGTCAGAGTCAGAAAAATGGTCCTCCGGTGTGGATGCACGTGGACTGTGCTTATGCAGGCAGTGCCTTCCTTTGCCCTGAACTGCGACCATTGATGGCTGGCATTGAGTACGCTGACTCTGTCAACACCAACCCAAACAAGTGGATGTTGACCTGTTTTGACTGTTCCTGCTTATGGGTGAAAGATAAGGTGAGTTGGTTTTCTTGCCAGTTTACGGTTGATAAGATTTTTTGCTTGTTCAAAGATGGCTGGTGTTTTCTAGGTGTGATGGACCTACAGACAGATACCATCTCATTTTTATAATAGTATGTTTTCTGAGGGGACGGATTCAACGATCCAAAGATTCAAAGATCCTCACACGTCAACCAAAGCTTATTGTGTGTTTATAATAGTATAGAAGATAGGATTGGATGAAACACAGCTTTATGGTGACCAAATATGTGTTGTAACATGGCAATGTAATTGAATTGCATTCTCTCTAAACCAGCAAAATCTGTTGGTGTAATTACAACTAAAAACGTTTTATCGGTTAACCAATCTTCCTCTTTGTCTGTCTCCCTAGCTGCGCCTCACCCGCGGCATGGTGGTTGACCCCATCTACCTGAAGCACGACTACGACGACGAGTTGATCGACTTCCGGCACTGGCAAATTCCGCTGAGTCGGCGTTTTCGCTCCCTGAAACTGTTCTTCTTGTTCAGAAGCTACGGCATAGCCGGCCTTCAGCAATACATACGCAACCACATACAGCTGGCCAAGTACTTTGAGACACTGGTGCGCAAGGATACACGCTTCGAGGTGGTCAACGAGGTTAAGGTTAGTTTTGAAAACGTTTACTAAAAATAAATTAAGAAGATTAAAGAGTTGCTTTTTATTGGTGGGGAGACCTTTACGGGTATTAAAGAGAGTAAACAATTGGCAGGAGATTGAAGCTAAAGTAGCAGCCACATAATAAGGTGGCTGAAAAATGTTGTGCTGTTTTCAGATACAGAACCAGTGCAGCACGGGATTTGCTTGTTCCCCATCACAAATTGGCAACGTTGAGCTTTCAGTGCTGCTTGCCTATTTCAAGCATTAGGCTAGGCGTACACCGGTTAGTCAAGACAAGACAAGACGAGATTAGTCACGTTTAGTCACAATAATTCACATAGTTGCTTATGAAGCAGCACACACCAATGCAATGACTAATCAGTGTGTTGATTCCCCTGCATGATTTGAATAATCAGCTGGCACGAATTGAAAACAGCTCAAAATGTCTCAGCCACCTTAATCAGTAGTTGCTACTATATTGGTGTTGTTGTGTTTCATGTTAAGAAGTCATCAAATCACACTGGAGCAATGTGAAAACCAGATACACTCGGCTGCCATTTTAGTTCTTAGTAGAAACTTCAAAACTATAAATTTGTACACTTTGAAAGAAAGTATTTGTATGTTATGGAAAAAACATCGTAGAACCTTCTGTTATACATCTTTACAAAGAGTATTTAAAGGAGTTTTTTCACTCACAAACAAGTTCAGAGATGTTCCATATGACCCCTCCAGACACGCGGGCAATATCAATCCAAAACCTCCCTCAAACTTTTTCCACACTATCTGTAGCATGTTAGGCGTAAAAGTTTGGATGGCTGATGTTATTTCTTGTTTCAAATCATCAATGGTGGATGGATATTGATGATTTGAAACAAGAAATAACAGCAGCTTATCAAACTGTTACGCCTAACATGCTACAGATAGTGTGGAACAAGTTTGAGGGAGGTTTTGGATTGATATTGCTCGAGTGTCTGGAGGGGTCATATTGAACATCTCTGAACTTCTTTGTGAGTGAAAAAAACTTCTTTAATTACTCTTTAAAATGATGTATAACAGAAGGTTCTATTATATTTCTTTCATTAAATACAAAGTTTTAAAGTTGTGGTATTCTTTTTGAATCACTATATTATTTTCTAGTTTCAAATTGTTTTTCCTACCAAATTTTCTGCCCAAAAACTATAATTAATTTTCTAGTTTAACATTGTTTTCCCTACCAAATTTGCTGATCAAAAACCATAATTTTCCTATTCAGAATTTTTTTCCAATTCAATTCCAGATGGGACTAGTGTGTTTTCGACTGAAGGGCCCCGATCTGTGGACCCAAGAACTGTTGGCCAAAATCAATGCTTCAGGTCGTATTCACATGATCCCAGGAGTGAGACGCAAGAGATACTTCATTCGGTTTGCTGTCACATATGAACACGCCAAGGAAGAGCATATAAGTGAGTAGAAAATCATAAAAAGAACTTTTCTAATTCATAAAATCATAATTCTGTTTTGAAATAATTTTCACACAAAATCATTCCTCAGTAAATTGTATCAAATAAAATAGCCTTTAATTGAACAGTTTACAGTACCTTGATTACCTTGTTAACTGTTACAGTTTACAGCACAGTTCCAGTTAACTGTACAGTTCCAGTTAACTGTACTGTAACAGTTTACAGTTAACTGTACCTTGGTACAGTTGATGGTCCCTTGATCAAATACTACCATTATCCTGTCTTGAAAGCATTTGTACAGTGACATTAATTTAATTTGAGGCTTGGCATTAGATAGATAGATATTATTTCTTTGCCATCGTGACTAATCTCGTCTTGTCTTTGACTAACCGGTGTACGCCTAGCCTTATATGTTTCCATAAAAACGCTCTTTTGCACTTCACATAGTTGCTTATGAAGCAACACACACCGATTAGTCATTGCATCGGTGTGTGCAACTAAGCAACTATGTGAAGTACTGTGACTAAACGTGACTAATCTCGTCTTGTCATGTCTTGACTAACCGATGTACGCCTAGCCTAAGAATGACAATACAGTATCTCTCAGATTCTTCCAAACAATCAGCAATAAACAGTAATCATCCCTCATCATCAACCCTCTTCTTACCCATGCACAATAAATAAAAAAACTCAAAACCACAAATTTATCTAAATATTGAGATACCGGTTTCGGTTAATACACCATCATCAATACCTGGTAAACTCACCAGTCTACCAGAGATTGATAATGGTGTAACAACTAAAACCGGTTATCTCGATATTTCAATAAATTTGTGGTTATGACAATTTTGAGTATTTCTATTCATTATGGATAACCAGGGGCTGTCATTGAAGGAGTGGAAGTATCGTATTTTCCCTATGTTAAAAAAGGGTGTAGCCTGTGTCATGGCCTTCTTGAGTTTTGTCTAAAGATGGTCATGCTGTGTCTCGATTTCATTGACTGTGTGGCGATTGGCCGAATACACTCTGGACCGATGTCGGCCATTATTATGGACCTACTTATGGCGGTGTATTTGAATTCAGAGCCATCATGTTAAATTTAATTTTCATGGATTTTTGAAAGTTATGGTATCTTTTGCGGTATAAATCAAAACCGTTGAGAGAATATAGGTAATATTCACGGCTAAATACAACATTTTTGTCGGATTTTGTGTTTTTTAGGCTGGTTTGGGTAGAAGCATAGACTAACTATACTATACTATATTATACTATTGTCTGTGGTAGAAGTTATGTACTTAGATGTTTCCAAACACACCGCCAAAACTAGGTCCATAATAATGGCCGACATCCTACTCCCCTTATTTCTCTTGCTTCCTCTCCCTTAGATGTCAGCTCCCTGTGGATAACTACCACAATATCACTTTCACTACAACACAAAAACCCACGCACAAGCCTCGAGCTAACAAGAGTATCAACCTCAGAAAACAAAATTCAATCAAACAATTTCTGCCACCAGGATACGCCTGGAAAGTAATCGGCCACTACGCGGACACGGTGCTGGAAAAGATGACGACGCCCCCGCCAGCGGCCGCCCTAGGCACCACGCCACGGCCACGTCTCTCGTCACGCCAGCACTCGTTTACACGCGGCGTGTCACGTGACGTCTACAAAGCACGCTCGACGAGCCTGTACGACGGTGTGAGTCCTATTCCGGTTGTGGATGATGACAACGATGATGATGATCTGAATAACAACGTGTTTGAGGAGGCGTTTGCTGCCAAGAGTGTTTAGGGTCAGGGGGCTGTCCCTATGTTAAAGCAATCGCATAAATTGAAACTTTGATGGCTCATTTCTAATGTCCACGATGACGTTTTTCAAAAATGAAAAAACCCTTAAACATCTACTCAATAAGATCTTTCAAATAAGGCTAGGCGTACACCGGTTAGTCACGTTTAGTCACACTACTTCACATCGTTGCTTATGAAGCAACACACACCGATTAGTCATTGCATCAGTGTGTGCTGATTCATAAACAACTATGTGAAGTACTGTGACTAAACGTGACTAATCTCGCCTTGACTTGTATTGACTAACCGGTGTACGCCTAGCCTTAGTCAAGACAAGGCAAAACGAGATTAGTCACGTTTAGTCACAGTAATTGACATAGTTGCTTGTGAAGCAGCACACACCGATGCAATGACTAATCGGTGTGTGTTGCTGCTTCATAAGCAACTATGTGAAGTACTGTGACTAAAGTCGTCTTGTCAAAGTTGAGAAGTTCAAGGTCATTACTGTTGATGCAGAAATGCATATTTATTTGAGAATGTGTTTGCTGTCATGGTTTAGTATTCTGCTGATTCACAAAACTTTTCAAAAAAGAATATTTTAAGATGAGTTTGCTGCCAAGAGTGTTTAGGGTGGTGGACCAAGGTCATGTGAAGGTCGAAAGTCATTTTTGGGGGGTTTCTTTGTTGCCAAGTATGTAGAAAAATCCCTATACCGGTTGTAGACGATGACAACGATGATGATCTTAATAACAACGTGTTTGAGGAGGCGTTTGCTGCCAAGAGTGTGTAGTGTAATGGACCAAGGTCATGTGAAGGTCAAAGTTGAGAGGTTCAAGGTCATTACTGTTGATGCAGAGATGCATATAGCATCCTATGTTTGTGATTTCAACAGTGCTTCAACACAATAATCAAAGACCAAGGTCATTGAAAAGTTTAGAGTTCAAGGTAACTTTTAGACCTTTTCAATAGTTTGCAGATTCAGCATTTGTAGTATAATGGACCATATACTGATCAATATGTTTTCACATTTTGATGCAGGATTGCTATTTATTTGACAATGTGTTTGCTGTCATGGTTTAGTATTCTGCTAATTCAAAAAAGAATATTTTAAGACGCGTTTGCTGCCAAGAGTGTATTCACTTGTCGAAATTTAATTATTAATAGAAATTATTGTTTCTCAAAAGAATAATTAAATTTCCTTCACTCACAAAAGAATGTCAAAACAGTGTTATGTTGTCAACTATTAAAATTTACATTGAGTCAATTTCTGGCTACGCCACTGACTACCCAACAAGTATTTGTTTCAGCTGCTAATAATTGTTTTTAGTGGTTTGAAGGTCAAGTGAGTCACTGACTGAAGGTCACAGGCAACAAATTTATTCAGAGATTTTTAAAAGTTCATGAGCTATTTGCCAAGTCCAGACTAAATCTGGCCACCGTAGCATCGACAAACGTTAGCCTCGACACTATGTACAAGGGTTTTCTGCTAACACATGTTGAGACAAACGTTTGTCAATGCTATAAGTTTCAGTCTAGGACTTAGCTAAATTTCATGTTTGCTAAGTTTTATCATCAATAGTTCCACAACATCAATAAGATTTCTACAATCAAAGTTAGAAAATTTAATTTATCCAAGGTCAAATTTTTATGTTAAGGGGTTCAGCATTGTTGACACATGATTAATGATACTCAATGGATGGTCAAGTTATGTTGTTCATGTTAAAACGTCATAGCTCATGTGGGGGATGTATTTTGCTGCCAAGAGCATCTGGAAAAATTTATTAAGGCTAGGCGTACACCGGTTAGTCAAGACAAGACAAGACGAGATTAGTCACGTTTAGTCACAGTATTATAGTTGCTGTGAGCACATTGCATATCGGTGTGTGCTGCTTCATAACTATGTTACTGTGACTAAACGTGACTAATAATGTGTCTTAACCTGTACGCAGCTAATGGACAACTACCCAACAAGCATTTGTTTCAGCTGATAATTGTTTTTAGTGGTTTGAAGGTCAGTTGAAAGTCACTGACTGAAGGTCACAGGCAAAAACTTTATTCAGAGATTTTTAAAAGTATTTTTAGGTCTATTCCATGTTGAATGAATTAAATTATTTTTTATCTACAACGATGGATTTTTACAAGCATCTTGTACATTATTTATTCAATAGTCTACAGTGTAAGTTTCAACCGTTTTAGCTTCTAGTATTATTTATTTATTCAGCGGGCAACATTTTTCATTCTTTATTTATTACATTTTCAAATTATCTATCAATGTTCCTATAAAATCTGCCAAGCAGAATCCTATTGTATTTATTTCTAGTGTTTAAAGAGGAGACTTAATTTTGTTCTAGTTTTAAAATATAAATCATCATTATTTATTTTTTCATCGATTTTATTGATAGATGTTATTAATTCAAACCTTAGAAGGTATAGTAAAAATTACGATTGTGTTTATGTAGGCTAATTATTTATAAACTTTGGTCAAAGTTAAAAACTTTCATCATTTTTTTATTAAAATTGGTAATTTAATATTTAGTAGTGATAGTTTATTAGACGTTAATCAACGTTGATAAATTTATTAAATGTTTAAACGTTAATTAGTTTATTGAACGTTTTCAACTTTTATTGAACATTATTCATACAGTAGGCTAATTCGATTGTGTTTTGTATTTATGTGATAAATTTACAATTTTTGCATCAACTTTGAAAGTTTAATCCTTTTTATCAATGTTATTTTTATCGTTCACACATTTAGCATTATTGATATCTTAGAAATGATAGTTTATATGTAATATGATTGTGTTTTATATTTACTTAATAAATTATAAATTTTTCATTGACATTTAGAGTGGTATTATTACCAAAATCCTGGATTACAATATTCAATAATTAATTTCCTGTTTTACCAAAATTAAAAATACTGGGATGTGAAAAAAAGGTCTACTAATGGTAAAAAAGGTCACAAATGGCCTATACCTGTAAGATGAGTTCTAATTAAAAAAAATATATGAAAAATTATCAATGAGAAATTAGGATATAATATAAGAATGGGCTATCATTCATAAAATAAGGGCGAAGGCGAATTGAAACTACAAAACAGCACGAACCAGAATCTACTAAACTCATTATAATCAACGACAAAAATAAACAGTGTTGACTCAGTCATTGAAGAAATAGAAAATGACAAAACTCACTATTATTACAACAATTGAGAGCGCGAGATCGAAAATAAATCGAACTCTTCAGATATTCAATGAATGAATCAACTTTTCGGCCGGGACAAATTTAGTAGACGAAATGGAGTGAGTGAGAGAGAAAGATGAAGAGAGAGTGAATAGAAGAAGAGAATCTTGATGAGAAGTTGAAAGAAAAGAGAGAAGGAGAAGAAGAAGAAGGAGGAGGTTGATGAGAAGAAGAGGAAGAGAAAATGTTGAAAGATAAGAGAAGAGGAGGTGGAGGATAAGAAGCAGAAGAAGAAGAAGAAGAAGAAGAAGAAGAAGAAGAAGAAGAAGAAGAAGAAGAAGAAAAATAATAAGAAAAAGGAAGAAGAAGAAGAAAAAGGAAAAGAAGAAGGAGGAGAATGAGATGAAAAGAAGATGGAAAAGAAGGAGGAGGAGAAAGAGGAGAAGATGAAGAAGAAGGAAACGAATAAGGAGAAGACGGAAGAGGAGAAGATGAAGGAGAACAACGAAATGAGAAGAAGGAAATGGGGAGGAAAAGAAGAAGAAGGTGAAGGAGGAGGATGAGGAGGAAGAGAAGAAGGAAAAGAAGGAGGAGAGGAGGGAGGAGGAGGAGGAGGAGGAGAGGAAGAGAAGAAGTTGAAAGATAAAAGAGGAGGTGGAGGAGAATGAGAAGAAGAAAGAAAAATGATAAGAAAAGAGAATAAGGAAGAAGAAGATGAAGAAGAATAAAAGAAGGAGAAAAGATGAAAAGAAGATGAAAAAAAATTGGAAAGGAGGAGGAGATAGAGAAGAAGATGAAGAAGAAGTAATCGAATAAGGAGGAGAAAGAGGAGGAGAAGATGAAGGAGAACAACGGGAAGAAGAAGAAGAAGAAAATGGTAAAGAAGAAGAAGGTGAATGAGGAGGAAGAATAATAGAAGAAGGAGTAGGAGAAAGAAGAGAAAGAGGAAGGAAGGAAGAGGAGGAAGATGGGGATGTTCATGAGGGGGAGAAGTAGGAGGAGGAGGGGAAAAATAAGTTTTATTCAAAGTGTCACAAGAAACTTGGCTTCTTAATTTTATTGTTATTGGTTCATGCACCATTAGCAACTGAGTAGGGAACTGATGAAATCAAGAGTTTGAAAAAGAAAATGAAGAACACACGCAATATGAAGAATATTTTAGGAAGGCATCTGGCAAATGACTGGTATAGCAGGATTCTTTCAACTTGTCATAAAACAGCTGATTTAATGTCAGTAAACGAGCGTACATCAATCAGCTGTTTTCTGACAATTTAAAAGAATCATGCTATATTTAACGTTTTCATAGTAATTGGTGATAGATTGGCTCAACTCTGATATGGATCCATAGATTGGCTCATATCAGGCTCAGTCAGATTAGATTAGACAGATTAGACGAAGAGAGTATCGCTTCTCTATATGATAGAATGTATAGCATGATTCATTTAAATTGTCAGAAACAGCTGATTGGTGTACGCTCGTTTACTAACTTTAAATCAGCTGTTTTCTGACAAGTTAAAAGAAAATTGACAAATACAGTCAATTTTGGGGAAAATAACAGCTGACATTACAGTGTGTAGTGAACTTTATTTGTTCATTCATGTATTAGGCTAGGCGTACACCGGTTAGTCAAGACAAGACGAGATTAGTCACGTTTAGTCACAGTAATTCACATAGCCGCTTATGAAGCAGCACACACCGATGCAATGACTAATCGGTGTGTGTTGCTTCATAAGCAACTATGTGAAGTACTGTGACTAAACGTGACCAATCTCGTCTTGTATTGTCTTGACTAACCGGTGTACGCCTAGCCTTATGCAATTTGAGGATTAACCAATCTGGAGAAACATGGTTTAGATTTTATTGAAAAATTACAAGTGAATGATGTTTGGATGGGACTAGATCCCCAATTCAGCAAAGGAACGCTACATTTGTTTGAATGAAATAATTTTTGCTAATGCAGGTGACAAGTAAAGTCTATTTCAAAAACATAACAGCTAATATTACTGTGAATTTTCAGTACGATACAGTCTTATGTTTTTGAAATCAGTTCTAGTTATGTAATAAAATCGAATGGGGGTTCTTCTGCAAAAGACCATCAAGAAGATGACTCTTCACAAACGTCAATAAGAAATCCGTGAATTTTGAAAATGTTGAGAGCTAGTTTATTTAAAGTCAAGATTTCAAGAAGATAATTTTGTGATGGAGGTCATGAACTATTGAAGAAAATATAAGGTTCTTCATTAATCATAGATGGATTATAATAGATATAGATAAATTAATGCTTCAAGATAGAACAGCCCAGTGTGGGAATAGACAAGATTGGACGTGTATTTCATCTAGTGAAATGGTTGTAAAAATCAACACTAGTTGTTTTCTAGTAATAAGCTGGTAAAAACAAACAGAAATAAACGTAGCAAATTATTGTGTGTCGTTAATTTTTGCTTCAAAACTAATTCAGAGACAAATACTGGTTGATTTCAAAAATGAAAACAATCAACGTAACCCGCATTCTGTTTTAGGTTATGTTGATCTTTCAATTTCTAGAGAATTGTTCATCAGATTGACTAAATCCCATCCACAACAACAAAATAAACTATTTGAGTACTTGAATAACTTGCAGAAAAGATCAGAACACAATTTCCAAACGATAATTGCATTAATTTTCACTTTCAAAATAGTTTTCAAGCACATGTACGTTGAGGTTAGAACGAGTGACAACTAATATAATGAGAAACAAAAGTAAAACTCACCAAATGACCTGATTTGATTGAAGAATAGATAGAAATTATTGTTGAGAAGGCACTTCGTTTAAAACGATTCGTTAAAACACATTTTTCTTTACAAATTTCAACTCAAAAAGTTGAATATTTACAACTCAGGTTAGGAACGTAGCGTAGATGAGTAGAATCAAGAAGGAAGAAACAGCAGAAACTAGAAAGCAAACTTAATATTTTGCTCACTAGGGGCGCTACTTGCTTGGAGCGAAAAAAGAGTTGTTTTCAAAATTTCTTAGCTAGAAATAGCAGTACCGTAGGCCTATTTCCTTGATTTTTTATCAATTTCACTATTTTAAAAGTGTATTCTAGATATTAGGACAAATATAGCATTTTATTAGGTTAGTTTTTCTATTAATAATAGTTTCCCAGTAAAATATTGAGTTTTATTGAACATTTTACTGTGAAAAATCTTTCAAGATTTCTGGGAAAGTGATTCCTGCGTGAAGATTTTAAAAGTAAAAATAACAGTTTACTAAATAATAAAGTAAACAACATGTTAGGATAATAATATATAATACCTGCACAATAATATATAATAAATAAATCTATGATAAATATAAAGAAGCTTTTAATTCACCTCTTTTTATTGAAGATAACTTGAAGAATTTTGCAGAGAAGGCCATCAATAAGGAGAATGAAGATTATTCATGGATGGAAACTTTCTCTCGTTTTTAACAGTTCCCTGTGAAATACAAATAAATACAGTAATATTATTTGGTGAGAACATTTATAGAAAATACCACAAATAAAATGAGTATAGAATGATAAACACATGATAAAAACCATTAGTTTCGGATTATGAAAACACTGGATCAATAATGAACAATTGTAATAACAGATCATCAAATATTTTTGACTCAATAAAACATACAAATATGATTGAATTATAAAATACTGAAAAAAAATATATTTTGAAAATTGACAAGAAATTGAATGAATAAAAATATTAAGAGAGCATGATAAACACACACAAGTATTATACCAATCAGTAGTATTATTTAGTAAAATATTTCAAATACTGTATATTGAAAAAAACAGATGAAAAAAATTAAGTTACTATCATTTTAGTGACATTGCAGTATTATTATTATTTAAAGTGATTCCAAATAGCAAAGCACAATAAATCACTAATCGATTGTAGTAATTATTCTGTTGATGTTGAAATAGCCTATTATTTAAAACTATAAGTAAATATTAAAAAAGTCAATATTTTTATATTCTTACCTGTTTTATTTTCTATATTGGTCCATTTTTCTGCCCAAGGATCCTACTTTAGAAAGATTGTCTAGAACATTTCTCAAAAACTCATATTAGTAGCACAAAATAAAACATGAACAAGACAAAAAATTGAAAGAAAATATGCAAATGACTTATAGTATACCAACTTATTGAATTAAGAAGAGTAAATAATTATGTTAATAATATTAAGAGGACAGCCTTAAAACTAGAAAAATATATCTAATACGATATCTAGAAAAATATATATCTAAAATACCATGTGGGGTACAGGTCTATGTAGAATAATAAATATGGGGAGAGAAACTCCCAATACACATCCTTAAAACTGAAAATATCTTAAAAAATAACGAAACTTAAATCTAGGAGGAAATTATAGATGTGGGTTAAAATTATATCCCATTTTTATCGACGTTTTCAACGTATATTAGAACCTATACACGTTTTCAACCTATATTATAAAACTCCATTACAGGAGAGGTTTTTATTGAATTTCGACGTGTGCTGAAAATGAGAAAATCGGTTCGAAACGCGTACGATTTTTCGAAACAAGAAACATTTGTCTACCCAGCTCGCCAATTGGGCTGAGCCTCGAGCCTATCACAGTTCAAGTACATGGTGTGAAGTATACCCAGCTGTATACTTTCACACAGAAATCAATGTGAGAGAAAAAATGTGGCAAAATGAAGCAACTACACAAGCAGAAAAATGTGAAAGCATTCTAGCAAAAGCATGAGAAAAATATAATAAATATACACAAACCAGTATAAGGGACCTGAGCTAAACTAAGTTTGCTGAAACCTGTTCTAAACTAATAAAACCCTAACTCCCCTTTTAAACCCCTTACAATAAGTTTTTCTACTAAATAATCTATATAAAATTCATTGTATTTTCATTATATTTAATTTATTCATTTTTACATAAAAGTCCTAAGAAACTACTCAAGTAAGGGACCCTTACCCCTCCTAGGTGAGCTGAAACCGTCAAATCAGCTTACCAAGCCTACTGAAATGAGGTCTAGCTCTTGGGGATTGACAGTATTGCTAACACCACAGGGACTGGCTGTATTGGTGAGAGTTTTTATACTGTCTTCTAAACCCTTCTATATTATTTTCATAAGTTTAAACCCTCCTAGTTGAGCTAAAACCATCATATCAGCTTACCAAGCCTACTGAAATGAGGTCTAGCTCTTGGGGATTGACAGTATTGCTAACACCACAGGGACTGGCTGTATTGGTGAGAGTTTTTATACTGTCTTCTAAACCCTTCTATATTATTTTCATAAGTTTAAACCCTCCTAGGAGCGAGCTAAGACCGTCACAACAGCTTACCAAGCCTACTGAAATGAGGTCTAGCTCTTGGGAATTGACAGTATTGCTAACACCACAGGGACTGGCTGTATTGGTGAGAGTGTTTCTGTCTTCTAAACTTTAAACTTCCAAAAATGTTACAAAATTATCTAAAATCATCCCAGAATTATTCAAATATTGAACCCAGGGCCAGGGAGAAAATCCTTGTGTGTTGAAGCAAGTGTCTTGAAGAATCTTGAAGATGTTTCTTGAAGAAGTCTTGAAGAAGGGACTCTGAAAATTATCCTAATCTATTCTCAGAAATATTATTAATTTTTTCTGGAGTTGAAAAAAATCTAATTTCAGAAAAAACCCTAATCTCTATTCAGAAATATTATGAATTTTTCCCTAGAGTTGAATAAAATATTCTAGAACTTGGTATAATAAAATATATGAGACAGTACTCTTTGAATATTTTTCATAACTTGTCACAAACAATCATAAAGTTGAAAACAACTAGGTATCAAGATTAAGAAAATTAATAATGGAATTAATTTGAAAATTTTACTGTAATGTATAAAAGAAGCTTGTAATTTATTTATTCAGATTACTGTACCTAATTCAAAAATAGAATAATACTGATGATGAGTTCTCAAGAAAACTAGTTTTTGTAGACTATTTTTATAATATACATTTAGACTATATCCTCAACCTAGCCTATATATACATTCCTATAGCATACATTCCCTAACATTAAAAAATTGAAACGAGAAAGAAACTCTACGTTACTAGCTGATCAAAAATTTGAATCTTTTGAAAAAATCTAATTTCCTAATCTAAACTATTCCTAAATGTATGGGAGGTAGCGAAGTAGACGTCTCAGTACTGCGCCGCAGTCAGTAGAACATAAATATAATCGAAACAATAAGGCTAGGCGTACACCGGTTAGTCAAGACAAGACAAGACGAGATTAGTCACGTTTAGTCACAGTACTTCACATAGTTGCTTATGAAGCAACACACACCGATTAGTCATTGCATCGGTGTGTGCTGCTTCATAAGCAACTATGTGAATGACTGTGACTAAACGTGACTAATCTCGTCTTGTCTTGTCTTGACTAACCGGTGTACGCCTAGCCTAAAATTGCAAGTGTAAACAATCATGCCACTACTGTGTGTCTCACATGCTGACACCATGCTGTGTAACCTCACACACACTTTAAAAAATAACAGTTCTGAATTTTTCAAGTGTTGTACAACCTTACAGTAGGTAGAAACCCTAAATTTCCAATGCAATTCATATAATTATATAATACAAAGGTGTTTCCTACAATTTCAAAACTGCTACCATGGAAAACTATAATAACCATACTCAAACCCCCTTTCCTAAACAGACAACAAACGCGAGGTCTGAAACCTTTCAAACGACTTGGCAACGCAGCAAAATATTCCACCAGTAAAATTGTACAACACTTTCCATTGGTCAATACTTCTCACATCAAAATTTTAATACGGTAATTTATGTTGGAGAAATTCAACAATTTTACATCCAAACATTTTTGGAGTTAATAGGCCTAGTAGGAAATAGAATATAGTTTTATTGTGAAATTCAAAATTTTAAGATGAAATCGTAAATTAATGATTAGTAGCTTTCAAGATAAAATTTTCAAAATAATTTCATGAAATTGTGTGTGTGTGAGGGTGTATATACTACAAGCATATATATTTTTATATTTTGGACTCACCGAGCTCCTTTATCAAGTCAAACCTGTGAACAAAAATGATAAAAATATGTACCTAGTTGTATCAATTTCAAGTAATTTAAAAAAAATAGATGCTAAATGATTGAGAAAAATGCGATTGAAATCAACTCCTACAGGAAAATATGTAGTTATATCAATTTCAAGTAATTTATTAAAAATAGATGCTGAAGGATTGAGATAAATCTGCGATTGAAATCATCTCCTACAGATAGATCATTTAATAAGACTGAAAAGAGATTATTTTAGAAGAATAATAATATTATTGGGTTCTAAATAAATGTAGAATAGTTCAAGGATCTTGATAATCTGAACTGAAAAATTGTTTCTAAAAAAAGGTGAAAAATGTTTGTAGAATATAATCAGATTCATTTAATTTGACTCTTGACATTAGATAGAAAGATAATATTTGAAAGATAATAATACAAGGAATGCGCGAAGGGTTTTTTAATATAAGGCTAGGCGTACACCGGTTAGTCAAGACAAGACAAGATTAGACACGTTCAGTCACAGTAGTTCACATAGTTGCTTATGAAGAAGCACACACTTAAGCAATGACTAATCAGTGTGTGTTGCTTAGTGAAACACAGGTTTATATGTTAGTAATAAAAGATAAGTGTCTCACCTTGAGAACGTAGCGGATGCGCCCTCCCAGCAACCAGCAAGTCCACAGAATCCAGAATCCAGAGCTATAGTCTTCTGAGCACTAAATGTTCACACTACACACTTCACTACACTTTTGTCTAAAATGTTCACTTTAGTGTCCATCTCCAGTGAGAGATGCTCTGAAAAACATTCAAAACTAGTATTAGTGGATGAATTGGTGACACACCAACTAATCAAATCAATTATTGATAAGTCAATGTGTCACCAAAATATTAATAAAAAATACTACCTACACTAAAACTCCAACTATACTGGGATTAGGATTTCTTATTTACAATAACAGGTATAGTTACTTGTTGATTTTTTATAAATTAAAGTGTCTGATTAGGAAAATCTAATGATTTTTATTAATGTCTTCCATTTTCAATATTCTCATCAGGCGAGGGCATGAGAACTGTCATTTTCAAGACATATAATGTCTCCTACAAAACTTATTCAGGATATATTTTTATTAATTTCTTCCTTTTGACAATTACTCATCAGTGATCTGCCCTTGAAGAGAATTCAGTGCATCGTCAGATGGCTCCAAAAGTCACAATTATTGATATCCCAAGAGTAATCTAATTATTATGGGGTAAGCTATGTTCCATCATCATACTAAACTTTCTGATTCCTATTTATTGCTCGAATTTCAATAAGAATTAATGTTATTTATATTCTTGGGTCTTCAATTTGCAAGTATCAAAATGAGAAATGTAAGCAGAATGAGGTATTATACTTTGATTTTCTCCTACTAAAATAAATAAATAAAAATAGAGTTGAATGAAGATGCTTCAGATTGGAGTAGAGATCCCCCCTCCCATAAACTTGCTTCGCAGAAAAGCATTGTTTCACAAGTGAAATACAAGATAAAATTAATTTTTTGCCCACAATTAACTTAAATATTATTGGAGTCAAGCTGGAATGAAACGCAGTAGATTAGACACAACAAAACAAAATTTGAATATCACAAATAAAATATTTTTTTTATTAAATGGCTTCCAATATGTATTTCGGGCTAATATTTTGAAGACTCAAGACTTTCAAAGTCTCTTCATGTATAAGATGCATAGGTAGCCGCTTTGTATTGACTATACGTAGACATATAGTAAAATGATATCCAGGATGTCTTATGTTCCAATTTTTCAGAGGGTAATCACTCTTCCAAAACATTATAGCCTACATTATAATCATTCAATTCCATGATTCACATTCTAATATTAAAAATCTTCAACTAATCATAGGGCCTATGCCCTTATAATTATTTGCCCTTATAATAATTGATACGAAATTGTCCATGATAATAAAGAATTAATCCCTAGTGCTGCTTCTATAATGATAATATATGTTACAGCCTCTCTTTTACAGGAGTATGCAGTAGTATAAAATTCTCGTGTTTAGGACTCCACCTAGAACACTAGAGACTAGAGAAGCTTGGTGGAACCACCTCGAAAGGCCTTCATCACCACATAAATTCATAAAAATTAGAACCGCTCTAATTTTTATTTTGCCAATAATCCAACTCATGGCAATCTATGAATTGATAATAGTAAAAATCAAGTTAATAATATCAGCTAAGCATCCTTAACTTACTAATAAAATAGAGTTGGACATTATTTCAAAAATAATGTAGCATATATTTATAAAATAAAATATGTAATTCTTTCCCTGAGTCATTGTTATAATAAGTTATCATTTAAAGTTTCCATTTTGCATCCATCAGAAAGTTGTTCGGTCTATAGTGGAATTTCTTTGAGATTTTTTAATATTTTCGTCCTATGAAAAAAAGCAATCGATCAACTATACAGGCCTAAATGTAGAATAAATTTTGAAATAATAGAATAAGAAAGGCACTCAGCTTTTGTGTGAACTGCTTCAGAAAGGAGCTGATGTCAGCATTTCTCCTTCTTGACGATTGCGATCAGTGAAACTGTGAAGAGGAAAAGTGCAAATTAAAATTAATCAATTTTTAGCAAGAAAATCTTATTTATTTTTGCTTGAAACAAATAAGGATGGATTGTTAAATTTATTTCAAGTTAAGATCTATTTCATCCCTTGTTGTTAACAGATAATTTATAATGGAATGGTTTTTTTTTTCAATAAAAAACTATCCAATAAACGGCTATTTCGGCACTGATTATGGGCATTATCAGACACCATGTTGACATTAGAAGATGCCCTTCATTCAGGGTGGAACGGATTTCATATTGTAACGCTGACAGTATTTCGTATTATAAATTTACAATATTATTATTTAAATTAAAAAGACGCTAAGGATTATTGATAACCCGGTTCGAGAGTCGACTGTTGAACTAGCGATAGATCGACTACAACCATCGATCGACCTGAACAAGTATCGAACAAGATAATTAAAATAGAAATATCTCAGTAGGTCATTGAGTTTGATAATTTACTTCAATTTAAATTCTAAAAAAATTGAAAAGCATCATACCAATGTATTTTGTTCTTCGAATAAGAAGAGGGAATTCTTGCAAGAACTTAACCATCATAATAAGTGATTTATTATATCTGATTTTATTCGAAATGTATAAAAAGAGAAATAGAAAATTAGGATAATTAGTTGAATTTATCAGAATTCTCAATTTTTAGAGGATGATTATCAAAATATTTTATCAGAATCACGAAGATTCTCCAAGCTTAAAGTAGTTCCAAATGTTTTTAACGTAGTGGCTAACCTGCATTAGTGGCAGCCATTCGACAACCGCAATATTCAAAATTTACAAATTGATCAATTTTAAAATAAGAAAGGAAGTCAGACTGCTTCAAAAGAGCTTAAATCGTAATGAAAATAAGGAACCCCTATCTCAAATGTTGATTCTCAAAGTAAAGAATCATCAATTCGCTATTCAACTCGAGAAGTCGTTCAACAATTACATAAAATTGGTTTCAAGTGGTGAAAAGATGCTTTGCACTTTTGCAGGTTAGGTCCACATCGACGTTTTCAATTATTAGATACAGGCCCTAGATCATGGAATTGATTCTATTAATAGTGCGATTCACGTCAAGAAGTCAGCATTGCTTAGATGGGAGTTTGCTATCCTTGTTCAGCACAAGGCAGTTGCTGATGTCTCTATCCTATTCGCACTGTGCATTGTTGTCGCACACAGTCCCAACAAACACGTTTGGAGCAGTTTTCTCTTCCTCTCTCAATGAGACTTGGCATCAATGCTCCTCATATGAACAATGCTGACTTCTTGACGTGTATCGCACTATAGATCATGGAATTGATTCTATTATGATTTATATGTCCTAGCTAGATAAATCCAAGCGCAGAGGCATCCTCAGAGCTATCAATCTAACCTCACTTTCAACGCACAGCAATCGCGCTGATTCCAAGCATGTAAATTTTAGACTGGACAGTCAGGGCCTGGTCACATATACGATTGGGGTTTGCTTTACTTCAATAGCAAAGAGCTACTTTGAGCACTAGTAAAGTGAAAAGAAGTAAATCAAAGTAGCTCTTTGCTATTGAAGTGAAGTAAAGTAAACCACAATCGTATGTGACCAGCCCTCATTGCTCAGTCTCAGTAGCGCTTATTTATTCAAATAGTTTAAAGGGCGCTAGCTTTCAATGATTGAATATCTAATATACAGGCAACATAAAACTCAGTAGCGCCACTGAAAAGTGGAGTCTGTAGGTGATGTCAAGCTGGATTGACATTTTGAAGAGTAGGCCATTCATAGTAAAACTTGGCCTAATCATAATGACATTAGATTAGGCTGGACGCACACTTGAGGCAGCGCGACGCAGTTTGTATTGGTTAGGATGCTGCCCTTGCCTTGCTTCCATTCGAACCACGACGCAAGAGGCATCTCTGCATGCAAAATGTCGCGTCGCGCTGCCTCAGGTGTGCGTCCAGCCTTTTTATACTACAGCAGCCTGCTTCATAGCAAATTAGAAGTCCTGTAAAATAGGAGAAAGGCGGTCACACACCAAGACATGATTAGCACGTCATACTAAGCAATATTCTCTCTAGTGTGTAATCACCTTTTTCCTGTTTCACAGGACTTCTAAGAACAAGCCCATGGACATGTTTATATAGCACTATTTAGTAGGTACTTACGCGGCAAAATGGGCGCAGCATGATTTCATTCTCCAAATATTGAAGAGCCTTGGGATAAAACACTGCTAATTCCACAAGTCATGATGAGCACACGAACCAAGGTTCAACGACCTCAACCAGCCAAAGAATAAAGATTATTGACTTCTATTGTTTTGGTGGTGGATAAACTAGATGAATGGCTGGTTAGAAAGTGCTCCAGTAATATGAGAAATGATGATTTATTGACAAATTACAATTTTCAATACCTATAATATAAATTAAGAGATAAGATCCCATATCATTAACCATAGATAATTTATTCACCACCAAAATAATGACTGAAAGTATTCAACATACAATAACTGCAAGAAGTCAAAGTTACTTTTAAATCAATAAGATGTGGGCTAGGTCATTAAACCATGGTTCTCTGCTAAATAATGAATTGTGGAATCAACAACACCATAGGCTACCAACAACTCACCATTTGGGAGGATAATTTTGGTAACAATCGCTTTTTATTGCAATACACAAGAACGCAGCAACACGCAGAGCATAATAAACAAGTGAAATTCAAAATTAATGTATTACAGTATAATTTATAATAATGAATAATATAGAATAATAATTATAGGTTGGTTTATTTTGCTAAGACACCTATCTGCACAGCAATGATGTGTGAATATTTGATATTCAAGTTCAATAAAAAAGAGTTATACCTTAAGATTCAAACCTGACTAAAAGAATCAATCTAATGAGAGGTATCAAATTATATATTCTATAACATTTTAATCCAAGTTCTAACTTTGAAACATACTACAAGAAACCAACAACTCATTTACTATACTAACATTAAGGCCATGTTACATTGGATGCAAATTGGAAGCGAAAGGCACTATACACTCATATCGTGGTTTGCAGCATTATAACAGTAATTGTCAAGTGTGTGAGTACCTTAGGCTCGCAACTAGCATCCAATGTAACCGCGGCCTTACTAGTTACATTGCACCTTTATTGATATCCAATATTAAACGTAGTTGCTCAGAGTGTAATATTGATAGAATTTCTGTAAGTTACCAACCTCTAAACCAAGAAACTAGAATAGATAAGTAAGAGAGCCAAATGAACTGTCTAGAATCTAGATAGTCAGTCACTTCAAAATTAATTGAAAACCGTCGTCAATCTAATCATTCAAGTGTAATAATCAGTATTTTGTAGGAGCCAAATAGTTTTGAATGGCCGTAGAGCAATTCAAGACTGCTCTGCTGTAGAGCCTAGACCCCTAGACTGATCTAGGAGAGCGCTCTCACCACCGCAAGTGTCTCCTCTACTTGAACTCAGGCAACAAATCTCAATTCGCAACTCGATTACCAGACATTGACGATAAAATAAGGCTGATTGAACATGGCATAGGGAGGGGTAATTCGAATCTACACAAAATGAGACCAACACTTCATTTTCATCGAAGTTTATGAAAAAAATGAAGGTTGACAAAAATCAGGGGAATTTAGATCAAAAATAAGGACTGATTTTAAGAATTAATAATAAAAGGCAATCAGAACCTCCAATTGTCAATGCTCAAGAATCGGAAAAAATCAAGATAAAAAATAAATAAAAAGAGTAATTAAATAAAAATAATAAAATTAAAATTGAATAAAATAAAAATAAAATAATATTCAAACAAAAAATAAAATTTAATCTCTCATGAATATAAATCACAAGAAAAATAAATAAAATAATAATGTGAATAGAAAAATCATAAAATAAAAGTTCATATGAATCAAACAATCATGAAATCCAGCGATGACTCCCCATTCGTTCCTGTAAAATAAACGGGGCGACGTTTAGGACTTTTATTCATTTTTCAACATTATTCCAATCTCCAAGCTTCTGCAAGCCATGCTCTGGCAACTAGTGGTGCTCTCATGCTAGTAGACAAGTGCATAACAAAGTCGGGCAAGCAACGTATTAATAATTTACAGTAGACAACATGAAAAGGGTGAAAACAGAACCAAGCTAACACTAGAAGACATCACAACATGCACTGGTGGGACACAAGAGAATATATAGAAGCGATCAGAAACAGTGTTATAGAGCTCTCTAAAAAACAAGCTCTAGTTGAGAACATTCATCAAAATAACTTCAAATCATTTATCAAGAGCATCATGGTGTGTTGATAGTCTAGGGCAAAGTAGGTTTGCAAATCTAACAAGCATGCTGAAAGAAGAGATACTCCAAGGAATACAATAAATCAGGGAAGAGACTAGAAAACGGCTCACTACAAGAAGTGGTTGAAAAACATAGAAATAGAAGTTCTAAAAAAATTGAATGAACGCTACTTTAGTATTTACAACAACGAATCTATAAGGAATCGTCCAGACGAGAATACTATGTTCGAAATTAGAAAGGCAACCGTACGAGAAACTATACAATAGCTGCACAGGAATGCTTTGTTGGATAGATGACTCAATCAATAGTCTTGATCCAATACTTGTCTAATTTCTAGCTGCTGTTCTCTAATATTCTAGTCTTGACAAATAGCTCAGTATCAATATTGTTCAAGCGTAACCCCCAACTAGATTCATAAATAAGGAATAAAAAATAATCCAATCATATCGCATTATTAGCAGAGACATCGCAAGGCGTGACGCAAATAGAATCGAGGCGCAAGTCAAACACACTGCTTCAATATTGCCAAGTGCAGAGTGCAATGTATATCATGCATAGGAAATATTTAGAACTAACCTGAAGAAAACTTCATTGATGAGTCATAATAAGTTTGCAGTGATTGCCCGCTGAAGATTGAAGAAGGACTTCTTAACTTAGTGAGATTCCTCTGCGGTGTTCCATCTTCCAAGATTTGAATACACTGGAAAAGAACACATCAATCAACTAAAAATGAATAATTTACACAGTAAGAATACACAGTCGAATTGGTTACATACAAAATTATTGCTTCTCAACAAATTGACATGTCACAACCCAAGTAATTACTGAAACCTCTCTCAAGTAAGTATTCTAGATACAAAAGAAGCCGTGTGCCCGGTTTAGTAAAGTGTTTAATGAACTTCTGAGAAACTGATCTAACAGCAATAGATGGGTTGATGAATGAATCTATTTGATCAAACAAAAAATACACTTCACTAGTATTATAATTACAATCATAATACTAGATACAAAAAACAAGATACGGTAGTAAATTATATTGAACCATGGCATTACAATAATAAATTAATATCAACATCACATAATCTTCAATACATAGAGATGAATAGCCTCTTAATAACGAAAAATACGCTCATGCCCATCTTAGGCTATTCAATAGTATACATTTTCTTGTTCAATTCAAATACTGAAAGAAATTTCATGGTCAAAAATAGACTTTGCCAGAGCACATCACTCCATCGAACTGTGAAGTACATAAATAGTAGCGGTCTCAAAATCAAGTGAGGTGGTTGAGAGATACTGTGGTGTTGTCTTGCCGGCTGACTACTCAAATCATGCAGGGAAAGCTACTCCGACGCGTGGAATAGGCAACACTGTGAGCTCAACGTTGCCACTTTGTGCTGGGGAGCGATTCGACCATCCGTCGCCCTACTGGTTCCATAGCTGAGAACACTCTCAGCCGCCTCATTTTGTATTCAATGAGAAAAATGTTCAGACTTAATTTTATCAAAGTTTTAAATACTAAACAGTACAGACTGTATAATAACAGTGTGGTCATTGGTGTGAATGGGTCCATAACATTGTATTGGAATATTTTTTATTTCCGGGATTACAGGCAAACATCAACCCATTCACTCATTTTCAAACTTATTTTGAGAGGAACATAAAAATTCACTTTCCTAACATTAAAAATTGCCTCTCTACTCTTGGCATTGTGTTAATAGCTTAGAATTAATAATGAAAACTAACACTGGCAAAGGCAAATTTTAGGTAAGAAGCGATTTACTCAAAATAACATATGATTTGAGTTCTATTTCAATGCCCGAGTTAACCAATCAAAAGTGTGACATGAAATGGTCACACTGATATTATACAGTCTCTGTACTAAACAGTTACTTACATTCAGCCATTAAATTAGATAGTTACAACCATCTAGTCGCACTCTGCCTTCCAAGATACCATCGCCTCTTTAGGACCATTGCAACTGCAAGACTTTCCCCGTCATCAACCTGAAAATGTGACCCTATATTAATATTTTGGCGCATGAACTTGTAACAAAGTCAACATTGAATAAATACTCTACCATTGGAAATCTCATACTAAAGTCAATAACTTCAATTTTAGAAATGAAATTGGTATAAACCATCATAATTTCAGAAGTAAACATTTAAATTGTAGATAACTTCTTTTAGCGAAGGAAATTCGGATCATTTTCTAATGTGCGCGCAAGTGATTACTTGTATTGACCTGTTTCAATATCAGTCAGTGTTAGCGCGAAAATCTCTCATTTAAATGATGAACCAAGTTCGGAGAGTGAGCGATATATTGCATTTACAGTGGGCCTGCTAGGACCTCCAACGTTACTGCTAATTGAAATTGGAGAACAATTATTGATTATGTTAACCTGACAAAATTAAGAAGTTCAAGGCGAGATTGAATTTGATCATATTCCACAATAAAATCAAATTTAATCAACTTTTATTATCATCATCAAGATTATGTGGTTTTCAGAACTAAAAATTCAATAGAAACTCAAAGTCTAGTTTACTGGCCCACCTTGCTGGAGTCAAATTTCTGGTTGCAATCGATCCAGCATGTTATTCTGCACATAAAACCACCAAGATTAGCCGGCTAACGTTTCTCGCGACTACTGTAGCAGTAAGACAGTGCCATTGACAGCGTTGATGCAATTGAAAATCCCAACTATTTATAGAGTAACTATTTATAATCTTGCATCTGGCAATCAATCATGCACACTTTGTCGCAATAACGAAAACCAACCTTAAGGCGGAAATTAACATGCAAATTTACGAACTTTGAACTTGATTTATTTTAAAACTACAGGTGAGCGCCTGCTAATCTTGATGGTTTTGTGATCAGAATAACATACTGAATCGATTGCAATCAAAAATTTGACTCCAGTAAGGTGGGCCGGTAAACTAGACTTACACCGAGAATATAACTATGAAATATTACAATCATATTTTATAAAATACACTGTGAAATAATAATTATCAATGATTTTCATCAATCAACATGATAAATTGATCTCTCAACAATGCCTGTCAAAATGGAGCGTAGACCCAAGTTACCTAGCCATAGCCTAGCTAGACCTGTACCATAACATACTAGAAATTACAATTTTCAATAAAAAATCATTATTCTAACATTCAAAAACCAAAAATAAACCTAGTGAATCGCTTATAACAACTGAATAATGAATCCAAGACATCGAAATAGTAGGCAATACAGAAATATTTGATACGAGATAGAATAATAGGTAGGTAGGCTAATACTAGCGTTAGGCACGGAATAATTAAGAGTTTATGACATAATTTCGACAAAACCTGGGAAATTCATCTTGTACAATCGAATCTATAGGTCTTATAAAACATATTATGACAAACATTCAACGTTGGAACGCTCAAAATAAGTTGATATGATAAAAGTAAAATCCTTCATCTCACCAATCTCGGGGAAGATGGC
This sequence comes from Laodelphax striatellus, assembly GCA_017141395.1. Lineage (NCBI taxonomy): Eukaryota > Metazoa > Arthropoda > Insecta > Hemiptera > Delphacidae > Laodelphax > Laodelphax striatellus. The sequence goes on along the minus strand of CM029543.1, from coordinate 2,433,252 downwards.
TCGACAACTTTCGTTGCTCAAATTCGAGAAATTCGGCAAAAGTAATTGATTTCTATATGCACAATCGATGAAACCATTTCTAAAGAACACATTTTACAACAATTTCGACCACAAATCGTTAAATTATCACTATAAAACTCAAATATTCCGACGGATAATACGGGAGATGAACTTTGCTATCCAAGATGGCGGCGACGAAATAAATAAACAGAGAACAGAGAGAAGGTGAGTAGTACTGCCAACCTACCAGCGTGAAATAGAACTGCTTGCCATAATCTATCTTGTATTGAAGTGAGTGACGCATTGCAAAGTGTTGTTGGCAACAAGGAACTTAGCGAGCGAAATTATTTGCTAATAAAAAATTTATTCTAACCCTGGCCCTAAATTTGAATAAAATAATGATTTAAAACAATAAATATTATTTTGAAAATACTATTACACAATTTTCAATCGTATATAAACATCGCAAACTTCCATCAAACAATTACAATTGAATAAAACCTAATAGAACGTTTCTCGATGTCCCAATCCTGAACTGTCAAAACTTATTTCTGTATTTCTGTCAATAATATTTTAGACTAACATGAAATAATACATTGCTTTCAATAAAATCATAATAAAGCTAAAATAGAAAATCATAAGGAAGATATTATTTATCTAGCTATTCTGAAACAATCCAATCTTCAAACTCTATCTCATAATATTTTATAGTGCTATCATTTGGGTACCGTAAAACTAAACTTATTGAATACCATATCTTAATAATAATAATTATTATTAGGGGAGGAGTAAAACTTGAATCTACTACAAATCTGTTACTTGGTTGAGCTAGCTGGAGTGATTTGCTAACGGTGTGAGCACTAATTGAGTTTGAAAAGAAACAAACAGAATGCATATCTTTGGGGTATGTCATTGAAATGATCATTTGAAAATCTCAAAGAAGGATCACATTCAGGAATTTCAAGGGTGGAATTCCACATGAGTTTGTATAAATACAGTCGTATTGAACCTTTTGAAACGATGAAGCAAGCCGTCATTCCAACAAATAAATCACAAGCCTCTTAAAACATGAATTAAGGATGAATTTTTATGCATTTTTATAATATATGCATCTTATATTATGAAAAAAAGTCAATGGGAACATTACAGAGGTGGTATACCTTCATGAATTTGTATATAATCATATTACAACTTTTGAATCCATGAAGGAAGCATAGATTTCACCAAATATCTCACAAAACATGAAATATTGACGTTTGTTTATTTAGAATGCATAATATTACATTAAATACAAGTCCATGGAAATATTTCAGGAGTGGAATACCAACTTGAATTTTCTTATAGAGTAGTATTACAACTTTTGAAACTAAGTGAGAGAGAACGATGGCAGAGTAAGGCGAGAGACGCTGGATTTTACATTATTTATAACAGCGTAAACCATAATTAGGCTTACACACTTCCAGGTTAATTAGATAATAAAGGCAGCTAATCAAGGGAGACTAACCAGAATAAAATGAACCATTGAAATCTACTCTTACACACATTGTTGAACTTTTCAAATAGCAAATAATACACTGTTAAGACTAAAATAAGTGAAGGGGATTATGCAATTTATATATTATTTTTTTTGGAATTTTACCATTTAAATCGGCTATTTGATTGAATATCTAATCAGGGAGGATTAACCATGATTAAATCACTATTAAAATCCACTACCATACTCTCTGTTAAGCTTTTCCACTAGCAATGGATGGACTGTGAAGCCTGGATTGGGTTAAAGTGGAAATGAAGCTTCTTATATACAATTTTGATTGAATTTATACAATTTTATCACCTATTTAATTGAATAACTAATCAAGGGAGACTAACCAGGATTAGATAACCATTTAAATTCACTTTTATACACTCTGTTAAACTTCTTACTGTCTCTTAAATTGTCAGGAGTAGAATAGCTCTTGAATTCAGTACATACAGCCGTATTACAACTTTTGAAAGTATGAAGCAAGCATACTTTCCATCAAATAATTTTTAAGCCTCACAAAACATTACAATTTCGAATTTTTATTAAAATGCGTCCTATTATATGAAATAATTTATCATGGAACTGTTTCAATGGTGAAATACAGTCTCAAACTTCTTTGGACAGACATATTACAACTTTTGAAACGTTGTAGTTAGCATAGTTTCTACAGAACACTTCCTTAAAACATATGTTCCATCCTGTTCTGTGGAATACTAGTCCATGGTAACGGTCAAGGATGAAAATTAAACTGAAATATGTTCCTAAACATTCCTAAATAAGTTCCTTCAGCTGTTTTATGAAATTAGACAAACCAATTTCATTTCTAAAAATAAAGGGACCCTAATCATGTCTACTAAGTAACTATGAGCTAACTTACAGCTAGAAGCATTTGAAAGTTATAATGGAGGAATTTGTCCAGAACTGTCATCTTTAGATCTTTTCTCATAAACGTTTAAACTATTAATGTATTGTTCATTTCTATTCAGAACTTCTTTGGTTTAGTAAAAATGTACCATGTCTATGGTAATATGAGAAAAGATGCTAAAGATTCCACAGCACGCCTGTTCCTGTATTCCAAAAATCTTTCAAATGCTATAATAAATTTTAGATAATACAAAATAATGAATTTCCAAATAAAACCGTAACAGCTGAAGGTAAATCAACCCAAAAAATAAGTGAATATTTTAAACTAACCTGAAGGAAACTTCAATCAATGATTTATAATGAAGTTGGAGTAATATTGTCCAATGAAGATTGCATAAGGCGATTCCTTAGAGTAGTGAGATTCCATCTTCCGAGATTTGAGTAGACTGGAAAAGAACACACATATTGAGAAAAATTGATTATGTTGAACTGACAAAAAACTATGAAGTTTGAGGAGAGATTAAATTCCAGCAATTTTCAGAATAAGGTCAAATTTACTTTCCAATGTCACTTTAGAATAAAGGTCACTTCGAAGACTATTATGTTTATCCTATAAGACCGGTAAAATCAAATAATGGAACTATTATTCAGCAATCAGAAAGTGATTAATTCAACTTAAATACAGAGTTGAGAATTAAATAAAGACATTCACTCACTTAGGGCCTGGTCACATACGATTGTGGTTTGTTTTACTTGACTTCACTAACAAAGCTATACGGTAACTGGTTTACTTCACTTACTCGCATATAAATCGTATGGTATATAAGTTAGTAAGTGAATAAAGCAAACCACAATCAAAGTTGTAAGTAAAGTAAGCCACAATCATATGTGACCAGGCCCTTCATTGATGGTAACTGAATCTCATTACATAAAAATCCTTCCTAGACTAAGCCGAGTTAGTCTAGGCTAAATTTCAATTTCAATGAGATAAGAAAATGTTGACCAACTTGGTGGATTTCAACTAGAAAAAATAAATTCACAGGGCTTATTTTACAATTAACAATGAGTACCAATTACTCAAACAATGATAATAACTGAATCTGATTATATCAAAATCAAACCTTGACTACGAACCGTTAGCATAAAAGTTCAATACAATTTAAGAAAATTTCGACCAACTTTACAGATTCCAACCACAAAAAATCAATCTACAGTACTTATTTTACAACTAACGATGTGCATCAACTACTACATTGATTATAATAACTTACTATGAAGAAAGGTAGATCTGCACTGACCATCCTATGCGCTATACCGTACAGTAATAGGCCTATAAAGCCGGGAATCGTTAAGAGTTTTTGACATAAATTTGATCGAATAAAGAATGACCACTTATTGAAAAGCAATTTGGAATACTTAAATTCCAATTTAGAACCAGTCCCAAACTTTAAATTCAAGAAAATAAATCATAATCAAAGGAAATCAATTCGTAGCATACCTATCGCCAAACTGGACTAGCTGTCAACTTCTTACGTTCGAATTGGAAAAACTACGAGAAATTTAACAAGTTCTATGTGTACAAACTATTAAACCAATTATAAGGAACACATCTCACATAAATATAAGCTTTGAATCGAGAAATTGACTCTAAAAACATGAATTTAAAGTCTAGCAGTACGAAGTCAACACAACAAACAAGATGGCGGCCATGTTAATAAATACAGAGGGCGTAGTTCGAAAGTCGCCAATAGGGAGCAGCACAACGCAGCGAGTGTTTCTCAAAGCTCAAAATTCAATTTATTATTTCTACATGAAAATCACATTGAAATACAATTTTGATGCAAATTAAAGACAAATTATTTATAGCAGGATACGTTCAACTGGTCATAAATCAGCTGTTTCAGAGCGATATCACATAATTAATACAAATGCTGAATCTCGCAGATTATTGAAAAGTCTTAATTTTGAAAGCACAAAATTTTACAGACTAAAAGTTTAAGACTAAATTTATTATTGTGTTCGAAATCACATTGAAATATTTTGATCATTATTTATGACGAAATTATTTGAAAAAAAATTATAACCAAATTTACATTAAAAACAAGAAGATTATAACTGTCAATCATTAATATGCGAAATGAGGTTTAAGATGAGAATGAATCAGGAAATTCTCCAGGATAAAAGGAGTTCTAGTCTACAAAACAATATTTAAAGAATGTTTATTCACAGAAAATTATATAATCTGGAACTTGAATAGATATTAAACCTACACAAAATTACATTGTGATTACACTGAAATTACACAATCAAATTTCAACACACCTATTATATTCCCTATATTCCCTAGCATGAGCTTTTAATTGCTTAATTCATGTCAAACTTCTTATAGGTTTTACCACCTATTTTATGAAATAATAAATAACGAGATTATCCTGGTTGAAATAGATACTGGAATACTTTCTTAAGGTCTCTAAAAAAACTTTAAAAAAGATACTTCATACACCATTCATGTCATATTTCATCAATATTACCACCTATATCATGGAATTAACTAATCGAAAGTCAATCCCCTGGATGAAATAACTACTAGAATATATTCTTATACTGTCTGACTACCTTTTAACGTAGGAATTGTTGCACTGTTACACCTGGAACATGCTCAAACAGGACAAGGACCTTCATACACCATTCCTGTCAAATTTCATCAACTTTTACCACATATTTAATGGAATAACTAATTAAAAGTCAATCCCCTGGATAAGATTACTACAAGTATACATTCTTGAACTGTCTGACCAACTTTTAAACTAGAAATGGTTGCACTGTTACACCTGGAACTGGCTCAAAGGGGACAAGCTCCTTCATACACCATTCATGTCATATTTCATCAATTTTACCACCTATATCATGGAATTAACTAATCGAAAGTCAATCCCCTGGATGAAATAACTACTAGAATATATTCTTATACTGTCTGACTACCTTTTAATGTAGGAATTGTTGCACTGTTACACCTGGAAAAGGCTCAAACGGGACAAGGACCTTCATACACCATTCCTGTCAAATTTCACCAATTTTTACCACCTATTTCATGGAATAACTAATTAAAAGTCAATCCCCTGGATAAGATTACTACTAGTATACATTCCTAAACTGTCTGACCAACTTTTAAACTAGAAATGGTTGCACTGTTACACCTGGAACTGGCTCAAAGGGGACAAGCTCCTTCATACACCATTCATGTCATATTCCATCAATTTTTACCACCTATTTCATAGAATAACAAATCGAAAGTCAATTCCCTGGTCTATATTACTACGAGAATACATTCTTATACTGTCTGACATTACTGTCATTGTTACACCTAGTACAGGGTCAAAGGGAACAAGGATCTTATCATACACCATCCATGTCAAGTTCAACTCATTAGTTCTAGCTGTGATTCTACTATTTGCCTAATGGTATAGGCTACTCTCATAAAAAATATTAGTAATTCTTTCTGAAAACTCGGTAACAAAACTAACTTACAATCTATCTTACAAAGCTAAAAGCACTTGAAAGTTGATGGAGGAATTTGTCCAGAACTGTGATCTTAATGTACATTTCTCATTAACTAATTAATATTATAGTTATAATTTATCAGAAAGATAATTTATTACTTTTCAGAAGTAGTTATACTATTTAAAAGTGAACCTTTTAAAAACAATGCATCAGATCACAGCATGCCTTTTCCTGTTTTCCAAAATCTTTCAAATGCCAATATTAAATCTAGTTTCAAATATCCTTTAAAAGAATAATAGAAAAAGTATAAAGAGGAAATCACACCACAAAAATTGTAGATAACACAAATTAATAAATAGTATTGAAATTACCTTCAAAGCCCGTGCAGTACCTACTCAAAGAGAGTTAATAGTTTGAATATAGGTTCATAAAAGCTATGATTCATCAGGTTTTCCAAGTTGCGTAGGCTATCCAATTAAATCGTTATCATTCATATCCTGAAAATGTAATAAATTGTATTAGATAGAGCTACACATGTTTAGATAACATAAAAATGTTTCTAATAGGAAAGGAAGCGAATAACAAAATATTTTATGTATCTGCACCAACTCAACCTACCCTACCCATGAGCTAAACTAATTTATGAGATAGTTCAGAAAAAATGTAGAATACTCTTGAAACCTGAACTAAATTGTGATCAGTAGAGTATAAACTTTAATTTAATTGTATATTTCAACAGTAATAAGCGAAATATTCATTACAAACACAAAAATTACATGATAGACTCCAACTGTCCTATATACGGACGATAGGCATCAAAGCGATTAGGCTAAATGAATCAACATTTTACAATTAATTCATGGATAGGATAGTTTTCAAGCATATATAGACTTTGATTACTTATAGTAAAGCATAATTTCCATTGTAATTTACTTTGAATCATCAATAATACTTACATTATCTTGATTTACAGTCGTAGATGTCGGTCAGGTCCCATCGTAGAATGGAAGCATATTTTGCATTTATTTATCGATGTCAGACAAATTCTATTATTCTAAACGTTAGAACAGTTATTTGAGAACAGATTTATCATAAATTTATAAAATGAATTACTAAATTTCACTAATAAACAGCAATTTTCAGCAGTATGACACTGAGTCAGCGTTCAATTTTCAAACATGGCTAAAAATTTGTGTAAATAAAAATACGCAGAAAGGAAAAGTGGACTATTTTCAGTGGGAATTGGTTTAAATTTTCGCAGCTAGAGGCAGCACTCTACGGTGAGCTGTCAGCCATGTTTGGAAAGCACCGTGTTTAAAATTTTAAAAATAGAGAATACAGTATTATTATGTTTGAAATTTCATCTTCAACAAGGATTGAAATACGATGTGATACAAGTATTATATGAATAAAAAGTGGAAAAATTATCTTTGATAATCATTTGAACTTAAACTTGAGGATTGGGGTTATAATAAATAATTAAATGCGCTCCTTTCACTGTTCAAGTGCAATCTAGGTTTGCAGCTTGAAATAACCGATTATACATTATCAGAAGTATTTCTCGCCTAATCCAATGGTATATGACGTATTCACTTTGGTTATTTTTTAATAAAGAAGGCAACATAAAATATTGATCAAGTACTGATCCTTCTCAAAGCCATAATAAATGAATCTATCTGTTTTCTGAGGTCTTGAAGAAAGCTTCATATTCATCTCAAAATATTGACTTTCTGCTACAAGATACAACTTAGGCCTATGCATTTACAAGATTTATAGAGCATTTTATCCTCTGAAAATCATGTTATATAACATTAATGTTCAAAATCAAGCTCAAGGACAGAATTTGGTAAAAACTTCAACAATGTAGGTACCTTTTTTACACATTGACAGACGTTTCAACTGTTTTAAAAGGAATTCCTGATCGAATTAATTAATCAAGTGTTCATTTCCCACATATAGATCAATAGTATTTCATGAAAATAAACACAATTTTATCAAAAAGCTTGAGAATTGGTCATATCAATCCTTCAGAACACAAAACCAAGTATAGGAATCATACTTTCTTGTATAGGAATTCTTGTATAGGTTTCAAGTATAGGAATCATTGAATCATACTTTCTTGCTAAATCCAAAAGTGCTTAATTACACAAAATTTTGTTAATATATCACTATCAAACGTCATGAGAACGTCATCTATGATTGAAACACTTATTTTAACCCATAAAATGTCATGAAAACTGCTATATCTTGTAGAAAAACTTGATTTTTATCCAATATTTGAGTAAAATGCTACAAGAAGTTCTTGCTGTTTTTCGGTGTAAAAGTGGGATATTCTACTATGCTAGTCCTATTGTTATTCGATGATTATTGAATTTGAGAGTTATTTGAGTCAGATATAAGCTTCATAAAACCTTAAAATACCTCCATTAATGCTTGAAAATGATCTAAGGTACACTCTTGAATTTCTTATAATATTTGGGCTGATTTTACACTATTTTCCAAACAAATTCTTCATCCCATATATGTCTTCGTTTTTTGAGTATTAATGACGAAGGAAAATTTACATGGTATTGAAAAAGATTAAAACAACTAAAATAAAATTCCCTAGTTTAATGGAACCACAATCGATGAATTTAGAGTTACAGACAAAAAAAGATTGAACATTCCTATGAAAATACGAAATTTTTATTCTCCGAAGTACAAATATAATATCTCTTATTTATGCTTGTGAGAACGTTTTCTATACATAAAATTACAGATAATTCTGTTTTCTACAAAAATTGTGATAAGTATAATTCTGCTACTATGCACCATTTGTAAGTTATAGTCGAAAAATCTGTAGAAACTTTGCTGAGAATACGAGTTACCAATTCTTTGAGACTATTATAACGTCCTTATTTAGAACTTTATCAACAATTTCAATATTCAATCTTGTGGAAAATTAAATTTTCTACAAAATTGGTCCTTTGTAAAAATTAGCTACGACGAACCGTTCAAAAGTTATAAGCAAAAAACTGTATCAACTACCCAATCCGATGAGAACCATCAGACGTGAAATCTGAGGCTTTCACTCGAGAAGCTTCAGAAGGTGGTCAGATTGCAAGTAGTACAGCCCGCGCGATCTAGCGTCATTATTTGTAACTACCGCACTAATGCACGTTTGAACCGCTAGCTTCAAAATTTGTTTTAATCGTTTTCAAAGTTATAGATTATGGATTTTATTCACAAATAACATCTATTAGGTGATGATATTGATGAATTAGGAAAAGTAAGTGTTCAAATAGCTTAAAAAGTACTGTACAGACCAATTTTCATGACATAAAAGCCTCAAAATTTCATAAAATCTAACAAACTTGAACTCTGGAGTCGGTTATGGGTTTATTGTTTTTTGCGAATAAATTCTCAACCGTTCATTGTATCAGAATATGGAAGAGGATCAAATGTGTAGATAATAATAAATTATCATATTTTACCTGTTCAGATTCAAAGGTTTTCACAAAATTATTGAATGAGAGTATAACACATGATAGATCATATGTTTTAAATAACATCATGTGTTATCTAGTTCTAAGATTCATTTATGTTTGATAAAGCCTTCGTTAAAGGTCTCTCTCTCTCTCTCTTTTATTTCAGAGAGTAAAAAATACGTCTAGAGTTGATCGAAGGTAATAATAAGCAAGGTATAAGTTGATCATTATAGCAAGTGAAGACCCCGAAAAGCAGCGATAAGCTAACTTTATATGCTAATAGAAGAGCACTTATTTACATAGCTATTGCATCAAAACTAGGTTTTCTGCAAGATACAGCAATTTTCTTGACATTTAATAAGTTGAAATAAGTGTTTTCATCAGAAATATCATTTCCATAAAGATTGCAAGCAAGATTCCCGAAAGTTTTCAGAATTTGAACACTTTTTGATTGAGGAAGAAAGTAAGATTCAACCTAGACTTTGTTTTGCTTATTTGGCTTTCCAAAAAGAAACAAGCGTGTACTCAAGTATTGCTACACAAGACAAATAATCAAATTTAATGATAAAATTGTGTTTTTTGTTCAATATTCTTGATCTGTATGTTAGAAATAACAGCCAAATCGGTTTATTTGCTCAAGCATTCATTTTGAATAGAGTTAAAACGTTTGTCGATTTGCAGAAAGGAACTTTGTTCAAGTTTTCACAAAATCCTGTCCTTCAGCTTGTATTTGACAAATATTGCCACATGACATGATTTGTAGAGAATAAAATGCTCTATGACTTATGTTGGCTCATATTTTGATGTATCTTGTAGCAGAAAGCCAATATTTTGAGATGAATGTGAAGAAACTTTCATAAAAGACTCCAGAGAACAGACGACTCACTATTATCGCTTCAACAGAAGAATTTAACGAAGTAGAACTGTTCAGTACTACAATCATATTTATATTTAACGCTTATATACATTTGAATACTTATTTAAGTATTCTATATGGCGAAATAACTCTAATGAAGTAAATTTGTTTTACAAATAAGTTGTAAAGCGTATTACTTCTACATCTTGACGTATTTTGTTCCTTCAATCGATCATTTCAGAGGAAATTGAGGCTAGAACCTGATAGAAAATTCAATTTCCTACAAATTTAATCCTCTATCAAATTTTGATTAAATGAATGGTTGAGAAGTTATTTGCGAAAAACAAAAACTCATAACCGACTCCAGAGTTCAAGTTATCAGATTCTATGTGATTTTGAAGCTTTTATGTCCCAAACACTGGCTTAAACAATACTTCCATGTTCTACTAAATCTTTATCATCATAATTCACCAATATTTGAAGCTAAGATATGGTTATTTTTGAATAGAAGTCAATTTATAACTTCAAAACAGATTATTCACATAATTTTGAAGCCGTCGAGGGAATTTCCAGATTATAGTTTACTGGCATCTAGCGATTCAAAAATGAACTAGTGTCTAGCAGTTTGAAGAGCTTCCGCTAGATGTCGCGCAATGTACGATTTGTAATCTGTCCATCTTCCCAAGCTTCTCAGGTGAAAGCCTTCAGATTACAGGTCACGTAAATTGGTAGTTGGTACGGTTTTTCGCTTATAACTTTTAAACGGTTCATCGTAGCTGATTTTTGCAGAGGATCAATTTTGTAGAACATCAAATTGTCTACAAGATTCAATATTGATATTCGAAATAAATTCCGAATTAGAGACATGATCAAGTATCAAAGTAATAGTCATTGACATTATCAGTCAAATCTCTACCTGTTTTTCGACTATAACTTTTTAATTATGCATGGTAGCAGAATTTTACTAATTATTAATTTTGTAAAGAATGAAATTACCTAAAATCTGTTGTATAAAAACATTCACGAGCCTCATATTTCGTCTACTCATTCAGCTATATACAGGTACCGTAAACTGAACTTTTAGGCCATTAATTTTCTCCTCGAAAATTTACAAAGTTATTGACTCAGCATTAAATTATTCAACTGACTGATTATCAATATAATAACAATGTTTCATTGCAACAAATAAAATAAGAATCTCTCTTTATTGCTCTATATGTTGTCAAAATCGTACTTAAGTCTTAAGTTTCAAATTTATAAGTATTGATTTGTATTTATTTGTGTAATTTTTATGAACATAAACACAAGAAATGCCAATCTTATAACACTTTGGTCTGGGTCAAAGTTGTCCCATATTTGCACAACATAATGTTTAAAACAGTCTATTAATGTTCAAGAGGATACCAAAGTGTTCAAAGAGCTTGAAAAGTACTGTATAGACCAATTTTCATGACATAAAAGCCTCAAAATTTCATAAAATCTAACAAACTTGAACTCTGGAGTCGGTTATGGGTTTATTGTTTTTTGCGAATAAATTCTCAACCGTTCATTGTATCAGAATATGGAAGAGGATCAAATGTGTAGATAATATTATATTTTACCTGTTCAGATTCAAAGGTTTTCACAAAATTATTGAATGAGAGTACATGATAGATCGTAAATAACTAGATCTAGTCTAGATTCATTTATGTTGATAGATGAAGGTAGAGAAAAAATACGTAGAGTTGATAATAATTGATCATTATAGCAAGTGAAGACCCCGAAAACAGCGATAATCTAACTTTATATGCTAATAGCATAGCACTTATTTACAAAGCTATTGCATCAAAACTACGTTTCCTGCAAGATACATCAATTTTCTTGACATTAAAATAATAAATTGAAATGAGTGTTTTTATCAGAAATATCATTCCCATAAAGTTTGCAAGCGAGATTATCAGATTTTTTCAGAATTCAAACACTTTTGATTGAGGAAGAAAGTAAGATTCAACCTAGACTTTGTTTTGCTTATTTAACTTTCCGAAAAAAAACAAGCGTGTGTACTCAAGTATTGCTTCAAGACAAATAATCAAATTTAATGATAAATTGGGTTTTTTGTTCAATATTATTGATCTGTATGATAGCGAATAACAGCTAAATCGGTTTATTTGCTCAAGCATTCATTTTGAATAGAGTTAAAACGTTTGTCGATTTGCAGAAAGGAACTTTGTTCAAGTTTTTACAAAATCATGTCCTTCAGTTTATTGTATTCGACAAATATTGCCACATGACATGATTTGTAGAAAATAAAATGCTCTATGACTTATGTTGGCTCATATTTTGATGTATCTTGTAGCAAAAAGCCAATATTTTGAGATGAATGTGAAGAAACTTTTATAAAAGATTCCAGAGAACAGACGACTTACTATTATCGCTTCAACAGAAGAATTTAACGAAGTAGAACTGTTCAGTACTACAATCATATTGATATTTAACGCTTATATACATTTGAATACTAATTTGAGTGGTCTATATGGCGATATGGCATACAAATCAAGGGGAAATAACTCCAATGAAGTAAATTTGTTTTACAAATAAGTTGTAAAACGTATTACTTCTACATCTTGACGTATTTTGTTCCATCAATTGATAATTTTAGAGGGTTTTGAGGCTTGAACCTAATGGAAAATTCAATTTTCTACAAATTTAATTCTCTATCAAATTTTGATTAAATGAATGGTTGAGAAGTTATTTTCGAATAACAAAAACTCATAACCGACTCCAGAGTTCAAGTTAACAGATTCTATGTGATTTTAATGCTTTTATGTCCCAAAAACTGGCATAAACAATACTTCCATATTCTATTAAATCTTTATTATCATAATTCACCAATATTTTGAGCTAAGATATGGTTATATTTGAATAGAAGTCAATTTATAACTTTAAAACCGATTGTACACAATAATTTTGAAGCAGTCGAGGGAATTTCCAGACTATAGTTGACTGGCATCTAGCGGTATAAAAATGAACTAGTTCCTAGTAGTTTCAAGAGCTCCCGCTAGATGTCACGCGCTTCACGATTTGTAATCTGTCCATCTTCCGAAGCTTCTCGGGTGAAAGCCTTCAGATTACAGGTCACGTAAATTGGTAGTTGGTACGGTTTTTCGCTTATAACTTTTAAACGGTTCATCGTAGCTGATTTTTGCAGAGGATCAATTTTGTAGAACATTAAATTGTCTACAAGATTCGATATTGATATTTGAAATAAATTTCGAATAAGAGAATTAATCAAATCTCAAAGTAATAGTCATTGACATTATCAGTCAAATCTCTACCTGTTTTTCGACTATAACTTTTTAATTATACATGGTAGCAGAATTTTACTGATTATTAATTTTGTAAAGAATGAAATTACCTAAAATCTGTTGTATAGAAACATTCACGAGCCTCATATTTCGTCTAATCATTCAGGCTGAATGATTCAGCTATATACAGGTATCGTAAACTGGTGCAACTTTAGGCCAGTTGGGTACAATTCTTTTTTACCCATTGAAAAATTCCGTACCAAAGCTTTATCGTCTCAACAATAACTGTTTCATGCAGAAAATAAAATAAGAATCTCTCTTTATTGCTCTATATAATATTACGTTGTCAAAATCGTACTAAAATTTCAAATTTATAAGTATTGATTTCTATTTATTTGTGTAATTTTTATGAACATAAACACAAGAAATGCCAATCTTATAACTCTGGTCTGGGTCCAAGTCGTCCCATATTTGCACAAAATAATTTTCAAAACAGTCTATTAATGTTCAAGAGGATACCAAAGTGTTCAAAAAGCTTGAAAAGTACTGTATAGACCAATTTTTATGACATAAAAGCCTCAAAATTTCATAAAATCTAACAAACTCGAACTCTGGAGTCGGTTATGGGTTTATTGTTTTTTTGCGAATAACTTTATCAAAATCGTCTATTATTGTATCAGAATATTGAAGAGGATCAAATGTGTAGATAAACTGAATATTATTTCTGTAGTTTCAATATATATCCTGGAGGCTGTTCATGTTAAAATTAAACCCAAAGGCAAGAAAAGCAATTATTACAGTACTAGATACAGAGGTGAATAACCTCCTACCAATTAAAAAGTACAACGACTCTTACTGGGTGCATACCTCTACAACCTGCTCACAGCTATAAAATCTGGAAACAGGTTTCCATAATCTGTACCATACAGAGAAATGGAAGAACATTTACAAAGCGGTATCTGACGGATAGACCGTATTACAGTGTTGCTGAATTCGTTGAGGATCATACGTACATCAGATAACATTTCTGGGGAGACTAACACACTCTGATAACAACCCCATCGAGGAGATAATAAGATTCCCGGTCAGTAAAGACTACAAAACACTATAAAGTAACAATGCAATATTATATTTCAGTTCTGAATTTTCAGGTCCATATTGAATCATTCATATTGTTTACACTAAATTGACGACATGCAGTCAAATATTTTCTGTAAATAACATGAGACTGTTGAAAAAGAGTTCAAAGACTTGGTTTCAGTCAGTGAGTAACATTTACGTTTTACAGAAAAATTTGAAAAGAATATAATTATATTTACCTATTCCATTTAAATTTCTCACAAAATTATAATACGTCTAGAGTTGATAATATATCAAGTGAAAACCAAGAAACTGTAGAGAACATACAGCCACCCAACTTGATAAACCACTTTAACTTATAATAGAAGAGCACTTATTTACATAGCTATTGCATCAAAACTAGTTTTTCTGCAAGATACAGCAATTTTCTTGACATTTAATAAGTTGAAATCAGTGTTTTCATCAAAAATATCATTTCCATAAAGTTTGCAAGCAAGATTCCCGATTTTTTTTAGAATTTTAACACTTTTTGATTGAGAAAGAAAGTAAGATTCAACCTAGACTTTGTTTTGCTTATTTGGCTTTCCAAAAAGAAACAAGTCAAACAAGCGTGAACTCAAGTATTGCTACACAAGACAAAATATAATAAAATTTAATGATAAAATTGTGTTTTTTGTTCAATGATATTCTTGATCTGTATGTTAGAGATAACAGCCAAATCGGTTTATTTGCTCAAGCATTCATTTTGAATAGAGTTAAAACGTTTGTCGATTTGCAGAAAGGAACTTTGTTCAGGTTTTTACAAAATCCTGTCCTTCAGCTTGTATAATTTGACATTGCTACATCACATAATTGTAGAGAATAAATAATGCTCTTTGACTTATATCGGCTTATATTTTGATGTATCTTGTACCAGAAAGCCAATATTTTGAGATGAATGTGAAGAAACTTTCATAAAAGACTGCAGAGAACAGACGACTCACTATTATCGCTTCAACAGAATAATTTAACGAAGTAGAACTGTTCAGTACTACAATATCATAATATATTTATAATAACGCTTATATACATTTGAATACTAATTTGAGTTGTCTATATGGCGATATGGCATACCAATCAATGGGAAATAACTCAAGTAAATTGTTCTATAAATAATTTGTAAAAAGCGTATTACTTCTACATCTTGGCTAGTACCTAATAGAAAATTCAATTTCCTACAAATTTAATCCTTTATCAAATTTTGATTAAATGAATGGTTGAGAAGTTATTTGCGAAAAACAAAAACTCATAACCGACTCCAGAGTTCAAGTTATCAGATTCTATGTGATTTTGAAGCTTTCATGTCTAAAAAACTGGCCTAAACAATACTTCCATGTTCTACTAAATCTTTATTATCATAATTCACCAATATTTGAAGCTAAGATATGGTTATTTTTGAATAGAAGTCAATTTATAACTTTAAAACCGATTGTACACATAATTTTGAAGCCGTCGAGGGAATTTCCAGACTGTAGTTTACTGGCATCTAGCGGTTTAAACTTGAACTAGTGCCTAGTAGTTTGAAGAGCTTCCGCTAGATGTCACGCGCTGTACGATTTGTAATCTGTCCATCTTCTGAAGCTTCTCGAGCTGGTCTATCTGTGAAGGGGAGTTGTAGTTGTATCAAGATCAACAAACATGAAGACCTTGTAGTTTATTGAAATTATTTGACATTTCCATTTGAAAAATAGATAAATTAGTGCAATCACATTAATTAGTATGTGAATTATGTTCAATAACGTTATAATCTTGTCTTGGTTATGTGGATTGATGAATTAGTAACGTTTTAGAACATTAAAATAGTGCTTGGAGTTACGACTGACGTTTTGTTGGAAATCTACGTTTTCGACAATATTTTGTCCTGATTTTTTAATTGTATGTGTGATTACTTCATTAAATATGCAGAAATATGAGAAACTTGAGAAAATTGGCGAAGGTAACATGAATAATTTTGTTTTTTACTCATTTATTTCATTGTACGGTGTACCATAACATTACATTTTAGGTTAGGGTCTCAAACTATGGCAGTTGAAATTTTGGAAACGATTCTCATTTTATTTGAACGAGATTATTGTTCAAAACTTATGTTATTCGTTTAGAAACCTTTTCTTTTCTTTCCTTTTATGTGCACTGTAACTCTTTTCTAAAAATCTTATTATCTGGTAGATCCCATACTGGTTTTAATTGGTATATGATGATCATTATAATACATAGCCTGCATTCTTAATAAATCATTCTAAAGCTAGGCGTACACCGGTTAGTCAAGACAAGACGAGATTAGTCACGTTTAGTCACAATACTTCACATAGTTGCTTATGAAGCAACACACACACACCGATTAGTCATTGCATCGGTGTGTGATACTTCATAAGCAGCTATATGAATTATTGTGACTAATGTCGTCTTGTCTTGACTAACCGGTGTACGCCTAGCTATTTGTTAAGATTGGACCAATATTGACTGAGATATGGCAGCTTTAGTGATAGGTGACCTCTGGAGGTTAGTTGCACTCCTTTTTACTGTCTTTAAAATTCACACAAAACAATTTAAAATCGCTTAAACATAACATGCAAAGCAGACGGAAACTGTTGCATTGTTGTAGCAGACTTTAGCCGCAAGCCCAGGATGCACTGCAACCAGCCTCCAGCGGTCACCTATCACTAAAGCTGCCATATCTCAGTCAATATTCGTCCAATCTTAACAAATAAGGTTTCAATCGATTTGTAATTAAATTTACTAAAAAAAGTTATTCTTGTAAAATTTTCGTAATATCAACGGTTTCCGAGTTATTCAAGAAACAAAATTTTCAATTGCCGCCATTTTGTTTTATGGATTTGAAAAATTGTCATAATTTTTTTGTAGCTTTGTCTAGTTGTCATAAATGTTGGTGCAAAGTTTTAATTGCAGATGTTTCACCATTATTGAGATAAAAAATAATGAGTGAAAAAAACAAAATGGCAGCTGTGTGAGTAACTAAGGACTTCTGGACAATTTAAATATGATATTTAGATATGGTTTTTACCCAGGAACAATGCCTTAGAGTATTGGTAGGGAGTTCTGAAACACCCTGTAGAATCAGATGAGGTGTAAATTCGAATGAATAATCAGCTGACTTTGCTTAATACTTTTACTATGTTGAAATATAATACAGAGTGATTCAAAAAGAATACCACAACTTTGAAAATGTGTATTTAACGAAAGAAACATAATAGAACCTTCTGTTATACATCATTACAAAGCGTATTCAAAGAAGTTTTTTCACTCACAAAGAAGTTCAGAGATGTTCAATATGACCCCTCAGACACTCGAGCAATATCAACCCAAAACTTCAACTCTATATAAAGCGTAACAGTTTGGTAAGCTGCTGTTATTTCTTGTTTAAGATCATCAATATCCATCCACCATTTATGATTTGAAACAAGAAATAACAACTGCTACGCCTGATATGCTACAGAGAGTGGAACGAGTTCGAGGGATGCTGATATTGCCCAAGTGTGAGGGTGTCATATTAACATCTAAACTATTTTGATTTCCTGTTATAGGACGTCTACTCATCTAGAGATATCAATAGTCGATATCGAGCTTCAAAAGTATCGATACTCATGATATGAGAAAATATAGGTTATTAACGCAACCTGGGTTGTATAACCTTATTGGTTATTATAGGTTATCGATATCGACTATTGAAATCTCAGATGAGTGAGTCGTGTCCTGAACAGGAAAACCTGGACTAATTGTGAAAAAAAACTCTTTGAATACTCTTTTGTAATGAAGTATAACATACAATTCTATTTTGTTTCTTTCATTAAATACACGGTTTTAAAGTTGTGGTATTCTTTTTGAATCACTCTGTATAACAATTTAATAACTGTATTGTATTCTGTAGTAACCAAACACTGTAATGAATAATTTGTGTCCTTTTTGTCGTTGTCTTAACTTGTCGCCTCCCGTTTCTGTCGCAGCTTGACGGAGTGGACGCCGTCATAGTGGTGCACAGCATATATATGACAATTCAATAACTGTATAGTATTTTGTATTCTTTTTGAATCACTCTGTATTTTACTAATCTATGGGTTTTGTTTGCAGGCACTTACGGCACAGTGTTCAAAGCAAAGAACCGCGAATCGCTGGAGATAGTCGCGTTGAAACGAGTGCGTTTAGACGACGACGACGAGGGAGTTCCGTCTTCCGCTCTGCGCGAAATTTGCCTCCTCAAAGAACTGAAACACAAGAACATTGTTCGCCTCTACGATGTCCTGCACAGCGAGAAGAAACTGACTCTGGTATTCGAGCATTGCGACCAGGATCTGAAGAAGTATTTCGACAGTTTGAACGGCGAGATTGATCCCGATGTTGTCAAGTCGTTCATGTGAGTACGGAGTTCGCCTGAAAGTTTTGTTTAGTGAGTAAGATGAAGTAAGTGAGACAGATTTGAAGATAGTGATTGCTGATGAGGTCTTATTTCACAAAACGGAAACAAGGTTTATTACCACTTTTCAGATATATTCAGTTGCAGCTAACGATTCGAGATGATATATAAATTATAATTTTAATTATAATTACAATATATGTATAACTTACCTGGTGTAACTATAATATTTTCGATGAAAATCAAAGTATTCTAATTCATTAAATGGTTTCTGTAAACCATGAATGGTAAACATTTTCCGTGATAATTGAGATTAACTTCGTTAACTTTCTCAAAATAGTGAATTCCTTAAATCTGAAATTACTGTTTTAATCAGGCATTTTACAGAGAACCTAAAGGTTTAATCAATGAATTTAGTTTTTGTACCTTTTAACATGTTTAAGTTGTGTTTTTCAATACATTAGTTTGATTAGTGAATTGCAAATTAATTTATATATCATGTCGAATCGTTAGCTGCATCTTAATATCCCTGAAAAGTGGTGACAAATGCCGGGAGAATCAGTCTTTATAAGAGCTGGTCGCGGCGAGTTGGCCACGGCGAGTTGTCCTAGACCCTAAATAATAGATAGCAATAAGGTATGGATGATACCTTAATGATTTAATTGAATTCTATCTCAAAATTGTGTTTTGTTCCTATCTCACAATGTTTAAAGTCACCCCAATTGCTCACTCTCTCTCACTAGTGCGCGCTGATCAGGTCTACGAGCTACTCCTCAATACACTCTTTGTAGCTTGAGCTATGGCCGTTGGGTGGCATACCAATTGGTCGACCTGTATTTGACCGACAGTCATTTAAACGACCAACTCAAATCAGCTGAACAATCTTGTAGGGCGTTAACTTGATCTGTAGCTCTTGCTATCAAAAGAAATGTTCGAGATGTATAGCAGGATCCTTTTAACTTGTCAGAAAACAGCTGTTTCGGTAAAAAGTAAACAGTGATTTTGACTATTTATTATCAAAAGGCTTAGAAGACCTTTAAATTCTTTAAAAGACCTTCTTGAAGAAGACCTTTCAAAGAATAACTTTTTAAAAGACCTTTTCAATAATCTGCGAGATTCAGCATTTGTAGGTTAAGTATTGTGATATTGCTCTTCAAAACAAATGATTTTTGAAAAGTTGAAAGGATCCTACTATATTTATTTACATGTTTGAATGCTGACTCAGTGTTATACTGCTGAAAATTGCAGTTTGTTAGTGAAATTTAGTAATTCATTTCATAAATTTATGATAAATATGTTCTCAAATAACTTTTCTAACGTTTAGAACAATAGAATTTGTCTGAGATCGATAAATAAATGCAAAATATGCTTCCATTCTACGATGGGACCTGACCGACATCTACAACTGTAAATATCAATATAATGTAAGTATTATTAAGTTGAAAGGATCCTGCTATAATTGGTGTAAGTTTTCTGAAAATTGGAGTACATTATTAATCTTTTTTTTCCTTTCCACAGGTTCCAATTGCTCAGAGGCCTTGCGTTCTGTCACAGCCACAATGTTCTACACAGAGATCTAAAACCTCAAAATCTACTTATTAACAAGGTACTATTTATTTTTAAATTCAATTTCTCATCACTGATTTTATTACAGTACAGTGTTTAATAAACAGAGTGCATAGTAAGGCTAGGCGTACACCGGTTAGTCAAGACAAGACAAGACGAGATTAGTCACGTTTAGTCACTATAATCCACATAGCTGCTTATGAAGCAGCACACACCGATGCAATGACTAATTAGCCTGAGATTGAGCTTCGCTCGACTGAGGCTAGGCGTACACCGGTTAGTCAAGACAAGACGAGATTAGTCACGTTTTGTCACAGTACTTCACATAGTTGCTTATGAAGCAACACACGCCGATTAGTCATTGCATCAGTGTGTGCTGATTCATCAATGTGGTCTGTGACTAATCTCGTCTTGTCTTGTCTTAACTGGTGCTGTTTACTCAGCAAATTAATGTCACACTTTTGATTGGTTAGCTCCGACAAATCCACCACACTTCTGCCAATTCCCATATGATTGCATTGAAATGATACACAGATCAGAATAATGTTATGTTGAGTGATACATTTCCAACCTACAATTTGCCTTTGCCAGTGTTAGTTTTTCATAATTTTAAGCTTTTAAAGCAATACCAATAGTAGAGAGACCATTTTTAATGTTAGTAAAGTTATTTTTGATGTTGTTTCTCTTGAAATAAGTTTGAAAAATGAGGGAAAATAAGCTTTCTAACATTAAAAATTGTCTCTCCACTTTTGGTATTGTGTTTGAAGCTTAAAATGATGAAAATTAACTCCGGCAAAAGCAAATTGTGGGTTAGAAGTGAATCACTCAACATAACATATGATTTGCGTTTTATTTCAATGCTAATCTTATGGGAATTGGCAAAAGTATGGTGGATTTGTCTGAGCTAACCAATCAAAAGTGTGACATGTAATGTCCACACTGTTACTATACACTCTCTGTAACCTGTCCCTATGTTAAAGCAATCGCATAAATTGAAACTTTGATTGCTCATTCCTATAATGTCCACGATGACGTTTTTCAAAATGAAAAAACCTTTAAACATCTACTCAATGAGATCTTTCAAATAAGGCTAGGCGTACACCGGTTAGTCAAGACCAGACGTGTTTAGTCACAGTAATTTACATAGTTGCTTATGAAGCAACACACACCGATTAGTCATTGCATCAGTGTGTGCTGATTCATAAACAACTATGTGAAGTACTGTGACTAAACGTGACTAATCTTGTCTTGTATTGTCTTGACTTAGGCCAGGCGTACTGCGGTTTGTCAAGACAAGACAAGACGAGATTAGTCACAATAATTCATAGTTGCTTTGCAACACACACCGATTAGTCTTTGCATCAGGTGTGTTTCCTCAAGCAATACTATAACTAAACGTGATAATCTCGTCTTGTATTGTCTTGACTAAACGTACACTAAGTTAACAAGACAAGACAAGACGAGATTAGTCACGTTTAGTAACAATAATTCACATAATTGCTTATGAAGCAAGACACACTGATTAGTCATTGCATCAGTGTGTGCTGCTTCATAAACAACCATGTGAATTACTGTGACTGACTAATCTTGTCTTGTATTGTCTTGACTAACCGGTGTACGCTTAGCCTAAGACGTGAACCAACGTAATCGGTTGAGAAGCCATGGAGGAGTTCTTGTCACAAAAAGAATCATGTTCTCCTATTTTATATAGGCTATAAAGATTGTTGCATTTTTGTTTAGAGAATGTATTAAATTTATGTTTTTTTTTTGTAGAATCGTCTTCTTTGACTTTGCCTTTATCCCATTTAAATGGGGTCGGCATTCCTTCTTCGTAGTCTGCTTCTCCACAGCACCCTGTCCAATGCTTCCTCTCTCCTCCAACCATTCTCCTGCATGTCCGCTGCTATTCTGTCTTTCCATCTCATACTCGGTCTACCACGTCCTCGCACTCCATCCAAAATCGAATCCTGCACTCTCTGCCCCACATAATCTGCCTCCCGTCTCTGTACATGGCCAAACCACCTCATCCTCGCCTCCTGCATCTTTTTACCCAGTGGACCAACCTTTACTGTGCCTCTAATCAACTCATTCCTCATCTTATCTCTTCTTGTAACACCACACATCCATCTCAACATTCTCATCTCAGTCACTTCCATCTTCCTTTCCTGTCTCTTTAGAATGGGCCATGTTTCCGTTCCATACAGCATAGCTGGCCTCACTACTGACTTGTATACTTTCCCCTTCATTTTACAATTCACTCTCCTATCACAAAGAACACCACTCATTCTCCTCCAGTTCATCCATCCATTTTTTCTTATTTTTTTTTTGTAGAATGGTGAACTGAAACTAGCCGATTTCGGATTGGCGCGAGCGTTTGGCATTCCTGTCAAATGCTATTCGGCAGAGGTGGTGACCCTGTGGTATCGTCCACCCGATGTCCTGTTCGGGGCCAAACTCTACACCACTTCTATTGACATGTGGTCGGCTGGCTGTATATTTGCTGGTAGGTGTTGGAAAATTAAGAAAAATCAACTTATTCAACCATAAAAACATTGTACAATATACAGAGAGTGTGTTCGCTGTGTGCACGTAGGTGGTGGGGATATCAAAATTCACACCAGCGCTCACCGTGGATTATTTGTGCGAAAAATTTTGTACATGAAATGAAATGAATTTTATTTCCATCCATAAAAATACAATACAGTACATAGTTAATCAATCCTGGAAATTAACTGACCACTATATCCAGTAAATGTGGCCAGTGTGCAACTATACGACACTTAGCAAAGCAAAAAGTGAAAGTGAGTCTAGTAGAGTACATAATACAAATATTACAAATAAAAAAAAATACTGCCTGCAGCGTACAACGAAATAGAATATAACAATAAAATAAAACAAGAAACATATGAAAGATAGATTAGTGCAACTTCAGACCTCATGATATACTAATAAAAATAATTGTTTAATTACTTATTAAAATAAGAGTATTCCAATCCTTTTCTAGCATTAACCATTATAAATTTTAGTACTCTACCTTAAAATACAAGTTCCTGACAAATCCAAGTGTCATTTCAGTTCTTCTTCTTCTTAAGACCCAACTTAATAGCCGTCATGGGCTGGTTGACAGCAACTCTCCACGCTTCTCTGTCATCCGGCCATCCCTTTTCATGATGCTGTAGGTGGCACATCTCAAATCCTTCAAAAGTTGTTCGGTGTACTCCAGTCCTGGCCTTCCTCGCTTGATTCTTTCCTTCATTCATCCCACTATTATTCTCTCTTTGTCAGTCCCTCATGCCGAAGAATATGACCAACTAATTGTGCTTTTCTCTTTTTATTTCTTTCAGCAGACAACCTTTCTCTCAACTCTTTGAAAACCTCCTCATTCGTCATCTTCTCCAGCTAATCCTCAGCATTCTTCTGTAGCACCATGTTTCAAATGCAGAAATTCTTCACTCTTCTTTTATACCCATTGTCCAAGCTTCACTTCCATAAGTTGCAATGCTCCATACATAAGTCTTGAGCAACCGTTTTCTCCCCTCTAGACTCAACGTTTTTGCAGTAAACACCCTCTTTTTATTGTTCAGATAACCTCAAATAACCATTTAATAGCTCTCTTACAGAAAGCTAGAAAGGCTGTGGTCACATGTACTGCTGTAATATAACGCAGCCCTATGCAAGATCTAATTACTTTTTGTTGATTTATTTCCAGAACTGGCCAATGCGGGACGACCGCTCTTTCCCGGCTCAGATGTCGACGATCAGCTGAAGCGAATCTTCAAACTGTTGGGAACGCCCACTGAAGACACATGGCCTGGCCTGTTGCAGCTTCCCGACTACAAGCCGTTTCCTATCTACCATCCTAGCATGAGTTTTGCACAGGTAAATTGCAATCTATTTATTAATAATAATTAATTGAACGAAATTCCTAATTAATGCCATATAATACTGGGTGATTCAAAAAGAATACCACAACTTTAAAAATTTGTATGTTATGAAAGAAACATCATAGAACCTTCTGTTATACATCATTACAAAGCGTATTTAAAGAAGTTTTTTTCACTCACAAAGAAGTTCAGAGATGTTCAATATAACCCCTCCAGACACTTGAAAACTATTTCAATAAGTTTTTTCCACTCACAAACAAGTTCAGAGATGTTCCATATGACTTCCAGACACTCGGTAATATCAATCAAAGCCTCCTTCAAACTCTTCCCACTATCACCATATCTTAACTGTCCGGGCGCCCAACAGTTTGGATGGCACTGTTGACATTTCTTGTTCCAAATCATCAAAATATCCATCCACCATTGATGATTTTGAAACAAGAAAACAACAGCAGATTATCAAACCAGCATGCCTTGACATGCTACAGATAGTGTGGAATGAGTTTGAGGGAGGTTTTGATTGATATTGCTCAGAGTGTCTGAGGGTTCATATGGAACATCTCTGAACTTGTTGTGTGAGTGAAAAACTTATTTAAATACTTTTTTAAAGATTCTTTGAACGAGAAAAGTGTTCTATGATGTTCCTTTCATAATATACAAATTTTTAAAGTTGTGGTATTCTTTTTGAATCACCCAGTATTAATGCCATAGAATATTATAATATATGGCATTAATTAGGAATTTCGTTCAATTAATTATTATGATTTAACAGCAACTGTATAGTTGCAATGTCTCATTAGCTTCCATCTTTATATTATCTATTTATTAACTTTCTGAGGGTGAGGGCTTAAGCTCTTGGCTTGTGCGTGGATGATGGAAGGATGATGTTGGAATCAAACGAATCTGGATATGGAAGGAAATTAGATAGGTACTGCAACTATTCAATTGCTTTTAAGGCTAGGCGTACACCGGTTAGTCAAGACAAGACGAGATTAGTCACGTTTAGTCACAGTAATTCACATAGCGCATGAAGCAGCACACTGCTGATTATTGAGGTGTGTGTTTCATAAGCAATTATAGGAGTACCGTGACCAAACGTGTCTAATCGTTGTCTCTTGACAACGGTGCGCCTAGAGAAGCGCATCACTATCTGAATATCATCTTGTAGGCGTACATTAGTCAATACAAGACCAGATTAGTCACGTTTAGTCACAGTATCACATAGTTGCTTATGAATAAACACAGATGCAATGACCAATCCACCATACTTCAACTCTATGAGGCTACACCGGTTAGTCACAAGAGAAGATTAGTCAGTTTAGTCACAGTATTATAGTTGCTTATGAAGCAACACACACCGATTAGTCATTGCATCGGTGTGTGCTGCTCAAGCAGCTATAATTACCGTGACTAAACGTGACTTATCTGTTCTAATCGTGTTTCGGAGGACACGCTAAGCCGTCGGTCTCGGCTGCCTAAAAAACAGTCGTTAAGTCACGTCAGAGACCCTGAAGTGATCAGGAGTGACCTGAAAACTCTGACACCAGACCTGAGCCAGCCAGGTTACATGGAATTATTATCATTATTATCTGGTTTTGTCTTGTCTTGAATTTTCTATTGTGACTCTTGTATTTTAATATGTCTCAGCTTCTGTACTGACGATATTTTTTCTATTGTAGCAGTGCATGCAAAGAAGAAATAAAATCAAATTGCTGACAATCTGTTTTTCGCATAGCAAACAACAAGTGCACTAAAACGTCGGTGCACGCGCAAGCGGACGACATGATAATAGCACCGGCTGCCGATGTCGCTGGCGAGGCATAGGCAAGGCATCGAATGATGTGATTAATGGGATGGTCAGTTTCATTTATTCGTCTTTTACAAAATAGCGAACATGTTGCTTTGTAAACAACTCTCCGTGGTTTCAACCGATTCTGTTCGTTCACGTCTCATTGAAGTTATTAAAAAACACAATAAAAAAAAAAAAAAAAAAAAAAACAAAAAAAAAATGAAAAAAAAAAAAAAAAAAAAAAAAAAAAAAAAAAAAAAAAAAAAAAAGGAAAAAAAAAATAAAAACAAGGATAGGAAAAAAGGAAAAATGAAATAGGAGGAGGAGGAAAAAAAAAAAAAAAGTAAAAAAGGAAAAAAAGGGATATGAGGAAGAAAAGGAAAAAAAAAAGGAAAAAAAAAAGGAGGAAAAACAAAAAAAAATAACAAAAAAATAAAAAAAAAAAAGGAAAAAAAAAAAAAAAAAAAAAAAAAAAAAAGATTTATATGAAAGTTATCACATAAATATGCCAGAATCATTATTTCAACACAGGCAAGGACCACTTTAGTGTCAATGGCGGTCTTGCGAGTGAAAGATTATGAGGCTGCATCTATTTGCCGATATTTTCGGGTATAGGCCAGAATGGCTTCAATATTCATGCCCTGGGCTATTTGTATTATGTCGCCAGTTATCATGTATGGAGAATTTCATATGACATCTGTCATGCAGCAGACAAACAGCAAAACCGTTATCTGTTGATTCACGTTTTCATATTATGAATCAAATTTGAAAATTCATGAGCAAATAATTTTTTAATAAAGTATTTTATTGATAATGAGAAAATGAGCAATCAGTTTATGCTATGTTTTATAGAGCCTTAATCAGACATAATTTCACGACCAACGCTAGTTATTCTCGGTATCGCTTGTATTGCGTACACTTAGTCAGGACAAGATAAGACGAGATTAGTCATTGTCACATTACTTAGTTGTGAAGCAGCACACTCTGACAATGACTAATCGGTGTTGCTTGTAAGCAACTATGTAAAGAATTGTGACTAAAACACTAATCTCGTCTGACTAACCGGTGTAGTAGCCTAAAATGCTAAATACAATGTACACCATTTTACCTACGACCAACAAAAACAATAATATCTACATTATCAATCTAAACTAATCTTGATTCAAACGACCATGTTCTATTTCAATGGCTACCGTATTGGTTAGGAACTGTTCCGTTCCAGTGTTTTAAAACTGGATCATATTGAACAAGGAATGTTTCATAATGTTCAATCCGTTTTATAATATCGTCATTACGATACAAATTCAATTCCATTTCGAAAAAGCTACTGTTTCGATTTCAATTATAAACTGATGATTACATAGTTGTGAATGATATAGCAGATCATCAACTGTCAAAATCAGCTGATCCAGTAATAATCACAGTGATTTCACACAATAATCAAAAATTACCTAAATGACTAATGTTCTTAAAAACCTTTTGTAAAGAAATACAAAAATAAAATCTTTTTGACCTTTCAATATTCAGATTCACATTTTAGGTTAAAAGTAATTAGCTTGTGTCTTTTTTATGACAAGGCAGTGCAGTCCATCTATATACCAAAGATAGAGGAAC
Source organism: Laodelphax striatellus (assembly GCA_017141395.1). NCBI lineage: Eukaryota > Metazoa > Arthropoda > Insecta > Hemiptera > Delphacidae > Laodelphax > Laodelphax striatellus. Next base: position 2,405,417 of record CM029543.1, on the reverse strand, counting down.
TTTGTTTGAGTGCAAACTTAGAAGGACTCAAGAATGTGTTCATTCCATTTGCTAATTTTGACTTGATAATTTATAGGTGACTCACATGAAGAAAAGAAGAACTTTTTAGTCACAGTGAAATGCATGGTTTACACACCGTGCAATGAAATTGGTGTGTTGCTTTATAACCAACTATGTGAAGTACTGTGATTAAAAGTGACTAATCTCGTCTTGTCTTGTCTTGACTAACCGGTGTACGCCTAGCCTTATGATTGCACAGTTGTAAATAAAAGTAATTAACGAATGTTTGTTTCTTTTTCAGGTGACACGGCTGTGCAGTCCATCTATATACCAAAGACTTGAGAGGAACTTTTTTTAAAAAAAAAGTGCAAAACTTAGAAGGACTTGCAAGAATGTGTGTCATATTCGGTTGCCAGAATGCTAGCGAAATTCTTAGTTTGTGAATTTTTATGAAGAAGTGACTCAAAACAGAGCGGTGCGATGACTTTTATGCGAGCAGTGTCTGCGGTTATCTTTTAGGTGTGATGTGCAGGTTTATCTTCATGCAAGAAAGAAGTATTTTGAACAATTTTAAGGTAAATTCTACAAAATACATTATTTATCAGACTTTTGACTACAATTTTGGATTACAAGAAAAGTTCTTGGGTTCAACTAAAATCTTACGTTTTCTATAATGCCATCAAATTCATAGTAGGTCTAAATCGAAATATAAACAATTTAACAACAACGTTTAAAAAAATATTGATTGTCGTTTGAATAATCCCCAAAATGGATGACAGTCAAATATGAACGTCTCTCAAGTGTTATGCCTCTCTCTTTCTATACTCTGTGACGAACGTTGCTCTTGAATTATCCCAAAAACAATGACATTCAAATTTGACGAGCCAAGTCCTAGACTAAAGCGGGTGGCCACCGTAGCATCGACAAACGTTAGCCTCGAAACTATGTACTAAGGGCTTTATGCTACTAACCCACTAACTGTCGAGATAAACGTTTGTCGATGCTACCCGTTTTAGTCTAGGACTTGGCTAAATCCCGAGCTCATGAACCGGCCCTAAATATTTTTTTGAAAGTTCCATCAAATCACAGGTTTCTATTATTTTTAGTTGTATTTCCCTCCAACTCTTGACCAAATAACCAATCATTTTACACCAAATTCCCGCCATATTTTCAGTTTCAATCCTTAAATAACTTATGCGTTTGCATAATCAGATTAATTTAATTTGACGCTTGGCATTAGATAGATAGACACTAGACAGATATTACTTCTTGACTTTGCTGATGACCGTAGAGTACGATGACAAATAAATAATACCTCTCTATCTACCTAATGCCAAGCGTCAAATTAAATTAATCTGATTATACTTGGATTCACATTCCCTCAACGAGTACCTTCGTACTATATAAATTTGTTATTTATTTTAGATTTTTATAATTTTTAGTGTTTTTTTTTCAATTAAACAACTTGATAGTATTATTAGTTTTGGGTGGATGATAGTATTTTCATCCAATCTTTGATCTCCTTAAGTTTATTAGTGCTACTAGTTGTAAAGATTTTTAAGGCCACTGTACACAATCAAATTTCATTCAATAGAAGCAACTTGAATTGAACAGCTGACTTGTAAGGTGCTCACACACTTAACATTCGTTCATGTAACGCCTCATATCAATTCAATTCATTTTAATTTGACGCTTGGCATTGGATAGATAGATAGAGAGATATCATTTCTCGGCGTTGCTGATGACCGTTGAGTACGATGGCAAAGAAATAATATCTATCTATCTATCTAATGCCAAGCGTCAATGGAATGAATCATACTGTACTTTGTGTTTTATTTACCCTGCATATGTCTGATGTGAGGGCATTTCACGATCCAACACTTCAATTCAAGGAAATTTTATTGAATTAAATTAGATTGTGTACAAACTTAGGCTAGGCGTACACCGGTTAGTCAAGACAAGACAAGACGAGATTAGTCAAGTTTAGTCACAGTACTTCACATAGTTGCTTATGAAGCAACACACACCGATTAGTCATTGCATCGGTGTGTGCTGCTTCATAAAAGCAACTATGTGAATTACTGTGACTAAACGTGACTAATCTCGTCTTGTCTTGTCTTGACTAACCGGTGTACGCCTAGCCTTAAGCTAATATTGTGTACATTTTCTAGAATTACTTAGATGTGGTTTGAGATAATCTTATAAACTTACTTATATCTAGTCAAACTATCTCTTATTAGTTCTAATACTGGTGTAAAATATTTCATTCGTATTTTTTCTTTTGAAAAATTATATATAATCAGATTCATTTAATTTGACGCTTGGCATTAGATAGAGAGATATTATTTCTTGACGTTGCTGATGACCGTAGAGTACGATGGCAAAGAAATAGTATCTCTCTATCTAATGCCAAGCGTCAAATTAAATGAATCTGATGGGTTTAGTTTAGTGTATTTGTGACATTGTATGGTACCTGTTGTAATACTCATTTATATTATCATTCAAAATGATATTTGGGGTGTAAATATAGATATGCTTTCCTGTGTGAAATTATATTTTCAATTTGCAATATTCGATCTGAATTTTTTCATCCTTTACAAAACCTGTTTGGTTGTTAGTACAGTTGGTGAGGATAAGCTTGAGCTACAGAGAGTGTGTATAGTATAGCAGGATTCTTTTAAATTGTCAGAAAACAGCTGATTGATGTACGCTCGTTTACTAACGTTAAATCAGCTGTTTTCTGACAAGTTATAAGAATCGTGCTATAACAGTGTGGACATTGCATGTCACACACTTTTGATTGGTTAGCTCCGACAAATCCACCATACTTCTGCCAATTCCCATCAGATTTGCATTGGAATGAAAAGCAAATCATTATGATATGATAAATGATTCACTTCTAACCTACATTTTGCCTTTGCCGGTACTATTTTGCATAATTTTAAGCTTTTAAAGCAATACCAAGAGTAGAGAGACTATTTTTAATGGTAGAAAAGTTATTCTTGATGTTGTCTCTCTTAAAATAAGTTTGACAAATGTGTGAATGGGTTCATGTTTGCATGTAATCCCACTCTCTGTAGCTTGAGCTATTGCCGTTGGGTGGCATACCAATTGGTCGACCTGGTGAGGAATAGCTTGAGCTATGGCCGTTGGGTGGCATACCAATTGGTCGACCTGTATTTGACAGACAGTCATTTGTACGACCAACTCAATCAGCTGATTCAGTAACAATACAAAGTAGACATCTTTCTTTTCACTTTTCAAACCAATTTTATAATATTTGAACTAATTTCCAGTCCTTTTTTTATTATTTCAGGAGTATTGAAGTTAGAATTCAACAGCGAAAGAAGGTAATTAGAATTTTAGAATTTTTCTTTATTCAACAAAAGTAAATGAATAAGGCTAGGCGTACACCGGTTAGTCAAGACAAGACAAGACGAGTTTAGTCACAATAATTCACATAGCTACTTATGAAGCAGCACACACCGATGCAATGACTAATCGGTGTGTGTTGCTTCATAAGCAACTATGTGAAGTACTGTGACTAATCTCGTCTTGTCTTGTCTTGACTAACCGGTGTACGCCTAGCCTAACATGTAAACATGTATGATCAGATTCATTGAATTTGACGCTTGGCATTAGATAGATAGATAATTATAGAGAGATATTATTTCTTGACGTTGCTGATGACCGTAGAGTACGATGGCAAAAAAATAATACCTCTCCATCTATCTATCTATTGCCAAGCGTTGAATTAAATGAATCTGATTATACTCTGCTTTGATTGGTTCGCATTCAAGCTTCAACAATAGCTATGTCCACACCTTGTCGATTTTTGTTTCGACTTTCGTCGTTTAGGCTAGGCGTACACCGGTTAGTCAAGACAAGACAAGACGAGATTAGTCACAGTACTTCACATAGTTGCTTATGAAGCAGCACACACCGATTAGTCATTGCATCGGTGTGTGTTTCATAAGCAACTATGTGAATTCTGTGACTAATCTCGTATTGTCTTGCCTTGTCTTGACTAACCGGTGTACGCCTAGCCTTAAAGCGCATCACTTATCATTGTGTTACACTGGGTCAGACAAGACAAGACCAGATTAGTCACGTTTATCCACAGTAATTCACACCGATTAGTAATTGCATCGGTGTGTGCTGCTTCATAAGCAACTATGTGAATTACTGCGTGACTAAACGTGAGTAATCTCGTCTTGTCTTGTCTTGACTAACCGGTGTACGCCTAGCCTTAGACGTTTCGTCTTGCGCTTCATGCATCCTATTGAAATTAGACGAGAAAACGCATGCGTCATGTGCTTTGCAGCATGCGCTATGACGAAAATCGAAAAGCAGACAAAAATACACCAAGTAAGAACTTAGGAAAAGATTGAAGGCACTAGAAAACAACACACCAGTGCTTCAAATAAGTTTATTATACAAGAAAAGGACGTATCTGATAACGAAACTTAATAAATGTCATCTATGTTATTAAAAAGCAATGTTTACTGTTTAACAAAAAAGACTCACTTTTCAGGAGATTTGCACGCGCGCCGATATACTGTAGAGTATATCTCTGATCACGTTGTGTACTGTATTTGTAGTTTGCGATTTTTATTGCGTTTTTGTATTTAGTAACATTATTTCAATTTTTATTATTTTTTTATCCTACAGGCACTGCGGATAATCGAGAGTTTACTGTACATCTCTACGTATCAAGGTACTTATTTCACCAGTTTTTTTTTCTACGTTACATGTTTTCATAATTTTTTACGAAGTTATTTTCTTAACTACCTATGTTTTATTCATTTTACTTTGATATTTCGTCAAGTACGAGTTCACCCCGTGCAGCGCAAAGCGCCGCTCACTTGAATTTTCTAAAATTCTCAGTTTGAAATAGTTGCTGTTTTGACTATCTGTAGCTGACAGCAGCTCAGTCATATCAATGAAATCCTACCTTGTAGAGTGAGGCTAGGCTATGGCGTATGGAAAGAAACAGATAGAGATTTAGTCACGTTTGCACGGTAATTCACATAGCTGCCAAGCAGCACACACTGATGCAATGACCTACTGGTGTTGCTCATCATAAGCAACTATTGAAGATGACCAAACGTGACTAATCTTGTCTTGTCTTGACTAACCGGTGTACGCCTAGCCTAACTCAATCAGATGATTGAATAACAATACATATTATAATAGCACTCATTGAATGCTATTATAGCTGCATTATAATATAATTCAGCATTATATTACTAATGCTGGATGGCATTAGATAGATAGGGAGAGATATATTATTTATTTGCCATCGGATTTCACGGCTATCAGCAACGTCGAGAAATAATATCTCTCCATCTATCTATCTAATGCCATCCGCCAAATTGAATGAAAGCTATTATTGTGCTTGATAATATACCTACTAATTCATGTGATATCTTAATAGTAGTTTATGTAATGGTTGTATTATGAGAGCCTTTAAACGACGAGTGAGATACGGTGGTTAAAATACGAGCGGCAACGCCGCGAGTTATTTCAAGGTATCTCAAGAGTCGTTTAAAGGCTAAAATACAACCATTGCATACACCATTTCATCTACGACCAACAAAAAACAATAATATCTACATTATCAATCTAAACTAACCTTGATTTAAACCACCATTGTTCCATTTCAATGTTTGCCGTATAGGTTAGGAACTGTTCCGTTCCAGTGTTTTAAAACTGGATCAGATTGAACAAGGAACTTTTCATAATATACCATCCGTTTCATAAAGTCTTCATTATGATAAAAGTTTTGAAATTTAATTTCGAAAAAGCTACTGTTTCGATTTCAATTATGAAACTGTAATGATTGCGTTATAACACGGTCGTAGGTAAAATTGAATATAACTAACGAGGGATTAAATAAAATTATGTTGTTTGGTTCAAAGATTTTTAATAAGATTTCAAATGTAATCATACAAATTTTGTCTCAATAAAACGAACAATTTCTCAAATTTTCAATAACAAATCGAAGCTAGTAAATAGGCCGCTTTGACGCTTGGCATTAGTTAGATAGATAGAGAGATATTATTTCTTGACGTTGCTGATGACCGTTGCTTTATAATATCTCTCCAACTATCTATCTAATGCCAAGCGTCAAACTAAATGAATCAGACTGTATTCTTCTAGTGACAATAATTTATAACAACTATTATAAAAAGTGAGCATATTATTAAAACTAGATTACTACGTATACTTTGAACTATCATTACCATGACTGGAAGAAGTTTTCTCCATTTTAAAATTAAATATGGCGAATTTTTGAAAATATTTAAAACAAATGAATCCATCTAGATTAATCTGCGAATGGTGGCAAATAAAATTCTATACAATTCAGTCAAAGGTTTTACAAATAATATTGAAATTAATTTTCCAAACTAAAATACAGTATTGAAAATTCTTAAAAATGATAGCTTGTTCCCAAAATTACTTCTTTGTTTTAGCTGAAGCTAGGAATGTGTAGCATGTGTAATGTAATAGAATCTTGAAAGAATATCTACTGAAAAATTGGAACTTGATTGAATTGTACTAAAATACTTGCTATTTTTAAGAATACTGTTTTACTAATAACTCTGCTGATTCCTAGAGGTACAAATATGGAGCAAAAATGTTTCAATAGCATTTAATAGTGATTATTTAAAAAGTGCATATTTGATAGCTATGAAATTCTGTATAAGTAATTTCATTTGAAAGTAATCTATTTTGATTTTAACTATACTCTAATAAAATGCCTTGAAGAGCCTTCATAAATTTGATCCATATCACAATTATTTAATTAATAATTAATTTACTATAAGTATGTAACAATCTTTAAATATTAATCCTTTTCATAAGCAATGCAACAATTACAAACGTTAAATTTTTAACAATATTAATTTAACAACAATATGTCTGCTAACTTATAGGAATATTTTAAATTATATTATTAGGAATATTTAAAAATTTTTAACAATATGAATTTAACAATCATCTGTCTCTTATAGGAATATTTTCTAATAGTTCTTCTCAATCATTAATAATAATAGAGATATTAGATTTACTACTAACAAGTGATTATAACTACAAAAATAGAATAGAAAATAGTAAATTCACTCCCTGGTGGTTCGGAAACCACCAAAACTATGTCAATTTCTACAACTAGGTTCAACAAGTCTTAAAAAATTACAATAAAATTGTAGGAAGTTTATTTTCTGTAGTTGCATTCAATTGGAAACAATGTATTGAAAATGGGAATGTCTAGTCTAAGGTGCCTACTAATTGTCGATAAAATGGCATCGATAGTTTTGATCGATTGTCAATCTTAATATCGAAATTTAATTGATATTCAACATAACAAAAATATCGATAGCTTCAATATGAGCGCTTCAAAAATAATATCGAATTTTGATCGATATCTTATAATACAATAACATAGTTTCTATCGGTATTCAACAACGAAAATGATCAATAGTTGTTTATCGATTACAATAATATCGATAGTTTTGATCGATTGTTGTGTTTATCGATTAGTTCCTCTTTTTGCCATCTTCTTTGAGCAGTGCCTCATCTTCTGACGAATTTGGGTAGATAGCAAACAACGATAACTGGATAGCACAAAGCAAGAATCCGACCACGTTTTGGAACTGAAAATAAAATGAAACAAACAATTTTAATCATATTTATTGATTATTTTCCATGGTAGGGAATTGAATTTAAGATAAACCTATAATACCTATAATTGAATTGAAGATAAACAAAATTAACATCACTCAGAATAAAGTTTTTTTGAATACCGGTAGTTTGATAGTTACCTTGTAATTTACAAAAATTAACATTAACATGACTCTGAATCAAATAAACAAAATTAACATAAAATCACTCTGAATTGAATTTTTCGAATAGTTCAATATTTACCTTGGTATGATTAAATTTATTATGAACAATATTAACATTGAAATTATTCTACAGTTGAACTAAACTCTAAACAAAGTAAGTTAGTACCTAACTAATCTTTTTGGTGTGCTGTATGATATAGATTCAAGAAATGTTGAAGAAAAACGAAAAAATGAATGGAAATTGAAAAGCTGTGGAAAATGTAAATTATATATTAAATTTGTATTAAATGAAAATATATAAAAACTCCATAGCAGTGGTATCGGTGATAAAGTAAAAATACATAATGAAATTTTCATGGACGATGATAACATAATTCTGAACTTTAAAATATTATGAATAATGAAAAACGATAGTATAATAATGGATACCAATGTATAATCGGTGTTGAAATAAACATAAATCATAAAATATGACAACAATACTACTTGAAAATCATTAATAATGGGAAAAGATTGTATAGAATGGAGAACAATAATAAAATAAGAAGTAAATGATAGAATAATAACATAGACTACTAATAGAAAAATATTGGAAAAGATAGAAATCATGAATGGAAAATAAAGTGGTAAAACTAACATAAATATTGATATACTAATTGGGAATATTGACTAATAAATGAAAAATGATGATAAAATAGATAATAAATGTATAAAATACCTGAATAAATACGTTCTTGATGATAATACCGTATAACAGCCAGAGGAACGTGACTATAGTTCCGGAAAATATCAAAGGAAAAGGTAGGCCTTTAGTGCTTTTCGTCTTGATAATGTCTCCCTAAAAAATAACATGGAAAAATTGGATTATTTTTGTATTAAAAGTGAAAAAAATTGATCCAATATCTCAAATTCACGTTTAAATCATTATGATATAAGCATTAGGCTAGGCGTACACCGGTTAGTCAAGACAAGACGAGATTAGTAGTCACAGTAATTCACATAGGTGCTTATGAAGCAGCACACACCGATGCAATGACTAATCGGTGTGTGTTGCTTCATAAGCAACTATGAGAAGTACTGTGACTAAATGTGAGTAGTCTTGTCTTGTCTTGTCTTGACTAACCGGTGTACGCCTAGACTAAGTATCAATTAATATAATTGTAATCAATATTTATTAATGTTTTTTTAAAGTAAAATAAATTCATTTATATTTTTCCCCTTCTTAACCTGCGCATTGCTTAAACCACATTTCTTATAATCTCAATATTTAACAATATGAATATTGTTGAACAATAATATTCTCAATAAAAAACATATCTTGAGGTACCCTAGACCAACATAAAGACAATATCCTCAGTTATAAAGATGGGAAAATTGAATTTGATACAGAAGAAAATTTGATGAATACATTTATTCAAATAATATTGTTAACTTTAACAATTAGTGAAACTTTATTCTAAGAAAGCGATATAAGTAGTTCTGAAGACTTCTGTTACAGCAAATATTGACATTTCTTCAAGAAGATATTGAGTGGCAGCAGATAGCATTAAAGTTTCAAGACAAGACGAGATTAGTCACGTTTAGTCACAGTACTTCACATAAAGCAACTTTTTATGAAGCGACACACACCGATTAGTCATTGCATCGGTGTGTACTACTTCATAAGCAACTATGTGAAGTACTGTGACTAAACGTGACTAATCTTGTCTTGTCTTGACTAACCGGTGTACGCCTAGCCTAATCGGTGAGATTAGATAAGAGACAGCGCCTACCACTCCCGTTGTAACGGTGACCCCGGCTCCTCTAAATACAAAAATTTATGAGCTTCAAAATCGCTTCCCGGTGGTTCGGAACCCATCTAAAGCTGTTAGTCCATTCATTTCTCATCATCATCCTTCCCATTACCCACGCACAAGCCTAGAGCTTATGTGGGCATCATCCCTAGGAAAAAAAATAGTCTTCCGAACTATTTATACAGCTTTCTTTTGGATAATGTTAGTCTAATTGGTATGTGTTGTTTGACTGCAATGTGTAGTAATCTCTTTCAATTGTTAACTAAATTATATAATATAGCAGGTTCCTTTTAACTTGTCAGAAAACAGCTGATTTAACGTTAGTAAACGAGCGTACATCAATCAGCTGTTTTATGACAATTTAAAAGGCTCCTGCTATACTTGTATAATATTTTTCAACTCACCAACTGCAGAAGCGGAGCTCCTATTAGAGATAGCATGAGCACGGTTACAATTATTCCAAAACGAAACTCGACTTGTTTTTCGGACTCAAACTGAGCGTAGCCAATCAGAATGGCGGTCACAGCTGTACCCTTGGCTAGTTTTGCGTGTAGCGAGTCCTGCAAATTGAATTATTTCGGTTATTTCAAGCGTGATTTATATCTATCTAGCGTATGGCTTTGGTTGGTGGGGAGACCCGAAGGTAGTTCCACCTCTCCGTTTATAACCTAATTCCATTTCACTTTGCAATATGTTCACAAATGAAATCACAAGCGTGATTTATAGAAAATAGACTAAAGACGTCATAAAAAGCATAATTATAAAGAAAAAGCCGGTACAAGTCATGAAATCCAAGGAAATTTGTAATTATAGTTTTTTTCGTCCTAAGCACAAGAGAAAAACAAAGGTGATGGAGAAGGAGGAGAAGAAGAGGAGAAGGAGGAGGAGGAGAAAAAGGAAGAAGAAGGAGAAGAAGGAGAAGAAGAAGAAGGAGAATAAGGAGAAAAAGAAGAAGGAGGAGAATAAGGAGAAAAGAAGAAGAAGAAGAAAGAAAGAGAAGAGAAGAGGAGAAGAAGAGGGAAGGAAGAAGAAGGAGGAGAAGAAGAGAAGAAGAAGAAGAGAAGAAGAAGAAGGAGGAGAAGAAAGTAGAGAGAAAGAAGAAGAAGAAGAGGAGGAGAAGTAAAAGAAGAAGAATATGAAAAAGAAGAGGAAGAGAAGAGGAAGAGAAGAAGGAGAAAAGAAGAAGGAGAAAAGAAGAAGAAAAAAGAAGAAGATTGAAAAGAGAAGGAGGAGAAGAGAAGGAGGAGAAGAGAAGTAGAAGAATAAGAGGAAGATTGAAAAGAAGAAGAAGGAGAAGAAGAAGGAGGAGGAGAATAAGGAGAAAAAGGAGAAGTAGTAGAAGAACAAGAAGAAGATTGAAAAAGAAGAGAAGGAAGAGAAGAAGAAGAGAAGGAGGAGAAGAAGGAGAAGAAGAGAAGAAGAAGATTGAAAAGAAGAGAAGGAGAAGAAGAAGAAGAGAAGAAGGAGAAGAAGAATGAGGAGAAGAAAGAAGAAAAGAAGGAGGAGGAAAAGAAGAAGAAGATTGAAAAGAAAGAGACGTGGGAGGAGGAGGAGGAGGAGAATTGAAAACTATTTCATGTAGTTGAATAGTCGCAGTTTTGTGCGACCTGGGATGTCCTAGTTTAAAATGATCTCACCTTGTCATCAGAGTACAAATAGTAGATAACAAAGTAGATGAAGTTCAGAGTGAATCCGCTAACATTGACTGGTATCATGGCTGGATCATTCAGTATCATTCCATGTTGTAGCATAAGCATGGACCTGTTTAAAAACAAAACATTCAATTTTTAGATTACAAAAAAACGATATTAATTCAATAGACTGCACTCAATTATCAAGTTATAGCAGGATTCTTTTAAATTGTCAGAAAACACCTGATTGATGTACGCTAGTTCACTGACGTTAAATCAGCTGTTTTCTGACAAGTTAAAAGAATCCTGCTATAGTGATATATAGATATCTATCTCGCAGATTATTGAAAAGGTCTTTTAAAAGTTATTCTTTGAAAGTCTTTTAGATGATGTACGAATCGTTAAATCAGCTGATTTATGACAAGTTAATTGGATCCTGCTATAGATACCTAATTAATCTATTATACGATTCTGAAGAAGTACTTGAATAGTTGGTGTGTAATAGCTTCAGCTACAGAGAGTGTACAGTAACAGTGTGGCCATTTGTGTGAAGCACTCCATAACAGTATGTGGAGATCATTTCTTTTCAAGCCGCCGCCATACTTTTGTCAAATTTTTGAATTTTGATATGGGATTACAGGCAAACATGAACCCATTCACTCATTTGTCAAACTTATTTCAAGAGAAACATCATCGAAAATAACTTTTCCAACATTAAAAATTGTCTCTCTACTCTTGGTATTGTGTTAAAAACTTGAAATGATGTAAATCAACACTGATAAAGGCAAATTGTAGGCTGGAAATGTATCACTCAACATAACATATGGTTCGAATTTGTTTTCAATGCAAATCTTATGGGAATTGGCAAAAGTATGGTTGAATTCGACCGAGATAACCAATCGAAGTGTGACATGCAATCTCCGCACTTTAAGGCTAGGCGTACACCGGTTAGTCAAGACAAGACAAGACGAGATTAGTCACGTTTAGTCACAGTAATTCACATAGTTGCTTATGAAGCAGCACACACTGATGCAATGACTAATCGGTGTGTGTTGCTTCATAAGCAACGATGTGAAGTACTGACGTAACGTGACTAATCTCGTCTTGTCTTGTCTTGACTAACCGGTGTACGCCTAGCCTTACTGTACACTCTCTGTAGCTTGAGCTATGGCCGTTGGGTGGCATACCAATTGGTCGACCTGTATTTGACAGTCTGAGTCATTTGTACGACCAACTCAATCAGCTGATTCAACAACAATACATAGTGCATGACAATGTTTCAATTTATGTGATGTCTACATTTGAATTTACTCAATTTAAATATTGATTGATTGATTATCATTTAGAATAACTATTAGATGTCTGTGATCCAAGTTTTTTCTTGAAGAACAATTAGTAAACAATACGAAATAATTTAGGATAATATTATTAGATAATGGATATTTTGTTGTATTCAGTAATTTCTTGAACTAGTGAAAAATATGAATGTATACTCACATGACCATTCCACCAATGAAAGGCATAGGGTCCACATCTTTAGTGTTACCTTTCTGTATAATTTCCTTGCATATGAATCTGTAAATCATAAAAAAGAGTATTTCACTACTAAATTGATGTAGATATTTGGATTTATACACATTTTATATTAATTAAGTACCAAATTGATATTGCAAACAATTTTTGCTTACTTTTCATCAATAACATCAATTATTGAACTTTTCAATTCTTCAATGTAATTGAACATTTCAAGTCGAACTTTTTTTATCGTATGGCTTTTTATCGGTGGTGAGTCCCTTAGGCTAGGCGTACACCGGTTAGTCAAGTCAAGACAAGACGAGATTAGTCACGTTTAGTCACAATAATTCACATAGTTGCTTATGAAGCAGCACACACAGATGCAATGACTAATCGGTGTGTGTTGCTTCATAAGCAACTATGTGAAGTACTGTGACTAAACGTGACTAATCTTGTCTTGTCTTGACTAACCGGTGTACGCCTAGCCTTACGGGTAGGTTCCATCTCGCCTTATTTTTTGTGTCGGTCACCCATCCAAGAGCAGTCTTGAATGTTTGTTACTTAACCACATGATTACTTAGCAACCTTTAACAAGTTAGATAGGTGTATTAATAACATTTTATAAGGAACGATTAAACACTAGACATGGACTGTTATAACGCGGCAAACCACGATGTCTAGTGCGCTGTCACCTTATTTAATCAGCTGTTCAATTCAAAAGTATAGCAGGATTCTTTTAACTTGTCAGAGAACAGCTGATTTAACGTTAGTAAACGAGCGTACATCAATCAGCTGTTTTCTGACAATTTAAAAGAATCCTGCTATATTCTATTGAATGGATTTTGATAAAAAATTTGAACGTTTGCATTTGTGCTTCAATGACTTTTATAACTACAAAAATCAATAATGTACGTCATTAAATCAAAGAACTATTTCATAATATCAGTGATCTAGATTCTAGAACATACATTTATGATTCATAAATAATTATCCATAACTTATTGCTTAAATTTAGGTCAGTCCTTACTTAGGTAAGTCCTTACTTGAATGAGACAACTCAAAGCAATGACTTTCAAGTAGGGCTTAGATTTATGACTTAATTATGCTACACGGACTTCGCTAGGTGCTTAAATTTATTGTGAAAGACAAGGACTTAGGAAGCATAAATTTAACGCCTTGACTGAATACATAAATCAATCTTTTCGTTCCAAAATAGGTTGTCTAATAGTTGGTCGATTTGCCAGCAGTTCGAAACCAGTTCACTGACTTATTCAACCTGATTCTTCGATTTGGGGGTGAATGATTTTGTCGGTGAATTGTCTTGTCGATGCATTAGTTTGTCGGGCAAGTGATATGCCCCCATAAAAAACTAGATGGGCTAACGGGTTTCTCGAAAAAATGTCTTGTTGGTGCAATGGATTGTCGGTAAACTAGTAGGCACCCTTTCAAAAATTACTTTATTTTACAGTTCACAAATCAAGTCAACACCCAGTATTGTACTAGAACTGTCATCTCATTTTTCTTTTCTTTCTTCTTTGTCACTCTTTATTCTCTCTCTCTCTCTCTTCACAATCTCTTTCTCCCAACAGTTCTCTTTTCATCTGTCCTTTATGTGATTTACTCATTTATTTATTCTCTCTATACAGTTGACATTGAACATATTTTTATAGTCTTCTATGCAATTAGGTCAATCTAAATATAGACTGGAACTGTATATTTTAATTCAAGGCCTTTCAGCTGTATAAATGATGGGTTGATATGGTTTTATTATTTAATTACAGTATTGTCTTGATACTCTATTTTCTTCTCCTCCTTCTTCTTCTTCTTCTCCTCCTCCTCCTTCTTCTCCACTGCCGGTTTATTATCTTCCTCTTCTTCTTTTTCAAACTTTATTTTTATAATTTCTACTCTACCTTCCCTACGAAAAATATTAAAACACTTATCAGAAAAAATAATTATAATTGTATCAATTGAAACTAGATATTCATGGTTCATGGATAACCATGCTGATTGTGTAGTGTATTTGAATTTGTGAGAAAAATCCGAGACAGAAAATTTCTTATAAAATTATTATTAAATGCCATTTAAACAGTTTTTATACTGCTATACGTGAGCCGTTGCTTATAAACTATTGAAATTTCCTAGATAACTTTTTAATCCATTACTACTGAAGTTTCATTGAAAAATAACCCAGTTGAGACTGTCAGTAGAATGCAAAAAATACTCGTTAACGATAAAATAAACAAAATTAAGCAGCGAAGGGGAAATTATCACTACAACGAAAAACGTGTAACTTTATTTTGAACGACACAATCAAATTATCACTACAGCGAAAAATGTGTCATTTCATTTTTAACATCACAATCAACATTATTTCCTTGTATTTTATCTTATCAGTATTGAGTACATGCAGTCGGAATTAGAAGAACATTGAACCCAAGGTTAATATAAAATTAATTGTTCTGATTATTATTAAATGGAAGTGCTATTTTTTCTGGTTCATTCATTTGATTAAATTTCATTCAAGTTAAAACGATGAAATTGTCATTAAAAATTGTAAATAATTTTCTATTGCTAGGATGATTTATGTTTATTACAAATGTTTTCGAATTTTATCTGTACATTACATCAATCCCTTGAATAGAAATTAATATTTGAAAACACTTGTTTAAATTGTCAAACTCCAATTTAATAAACACAATGTTTGAGTTTGACAATTTAAAAAAGTTTTTTTCTATTATGTGAAGATTCCTCAACATCAATATTTGTTCTATAAATTAATATTGTCGACAAAATTTATTCTTTACTCAGTCTTATAAAAAAATCTAAATGTTCTTGTCACAATTTGATTATGGTGGATAATTATACCCCTAACGGGTAGTGTATCCTAGTTTAATCAATTTATTAGTGACATGGTGGACTTGAATATCATATATTTTTAGGTGTGTTCCGAACCACTAGGAATACTCACTGGGTTACTAAAAAAAGTGAGAGATAATGAGTTTATTAATTTGAAGATTAGGGAACACGTAGAAAAGGTCATACTTGACTAATAACTAGACAATTTTTTTATAATAGTCTAAAAATTAATATAGTAATTTCGTGTAACCTGGCTGGCTCAGGTCTGGTATCAGAGTTTTCTGGTCACTCCTGATCAGTTCAGGGTCTCTGACGTGACTTAACGACTGTTTTTTAGGCAGCCGGGACCAACGGCTTAGCGTGTCCTCCGAAACACGAGGAGTGGCTCGAGCTAAAATCTCACGGTCTGACCTCGTTTTAAAAATTAATATGGAAAGAACTGAATATTGATAAATAATTCAATAAAATTCCACTTACACGGGTGCAAAAAACTGTCCAATTGTCGTAATACTAGCAGCAGTAGCAACTAAGTCCTTGTAATCTTCTAGAGCCATTGTATCCTATTAAAACTTGAAAGGAATATTCACCATAAAATAGGAATTATTCAATGTAAATGAGAACTGACAGTTTTGAATACAACCGGTAATAGATTTCGTGATCAAGGTTAACAAGTTTAACAACAATTGGTATTTCAAGGTCACCACAAACTGATGAATAATTATTGCAACTACAAGAAAGTTATTGCACTTGTTTTGTTGGTACAATGAACTATACTGACTACTGATGTATATTAATGGTATAAATTATGAAATTTCAAGAGCTTTTGTTGAAGTTTCCCTACCGTAAAACCGTCAAAAAATTGAAATTTGTTGAACTGAGAGACGAGGGAAGCTACCTGATAAAGTCAAGTAAAGTGTGAATTATATTATGAAAATACTTCCTAATCAGTGCAGCTCACTGATAGTAAATAATGTAAATAGATGAAAATAAAATCTTACTTAAACAACATAACCTACTTTCAAGTTTTGAGGTTACAAGTGAGAATTGAAATTGAAATTTAAAAAAGGGTTGCCTCAATATTTGTATCTTGATGACATACAAATTGTTATTCTCAAGAAAAATTACTTGAAAAACTTAGATTATATTATACGATTACAATAAATATTTGAATTGAGTTAGTTTTTGGAAACATAACCTAATAATATTTAAAGTTGAAATTAAGAAGGCAGTGTACGGAGTTGTTGGAAGATATCAAGTTCTATGAAATACAAGTTGAAGTTGAAAATAGTTATTTTTATTTTTTAACAATAATGTTTAAGATATAATGGTTTAATAATGAAAATTATTTTTGAAATTGATTATAATTTCGAATAATGCCACGACTAGCGCTTTGTCGCCATTGACAATCAAAACAGCTGATTGGTTCTTCACTTCAGCATCGTCGTCTATTTTCTATTGTGAATTTTCATAATTGTTTTGTACACGTCAGTGTTGAAATTTGTGCTGTTGTTTTACGATTTAAATAATTGAAAATGAATAATTATAGATAGTCCAAAACCTAGTTTCATATAGGAATTCCAAATATTCTTCTGAAATTCCCGTAAGTCTTTTTACGAATGGCCAAAAACGTTGATGTAATATGGATTATAGGTTATGCCAAACAAATTTACAAACTAGCTAATTGTGTGAATCGCTAAAATTCGATGTTGATGTGGCGATGTAGTGATTTTTGAATTGCTCATGTTTTTGCCAAAACTATTAAAGAATTTATTAGTGAGTTACCGGCGTAATAATCAGAGTAAGTATTGATTTTGACCTGATTTTACGAGGTGCATGATCTTGATGCAAACATACTGTGGATTGAGTGATATGTTTTTGTTTTCCTAACAGGTATTGTTGAGTTTATTGATTTTCAATAATTCAAGTTTTGATACATCAAACTGTAGGCCCTATACGATTGAGGCATCCATATTGTTGATTGTATCTTGAAGTCAATTGCATTTTGTATGCGCATACTATACTTCGTGTGGATGACATTTGCAATGCCCTCTTTCAATGAAAATAATTTTGTGTCCAACTTTGGAAAGTTCGTGGAGAAGATTGAGTGGACCGATTTTAATGCGGTTTGCGCCAAAACAAAGATAAAGCAATAATTTTCGCAAACTCTTTAACTTATAAACTTACTTTTGTTTTTGTATCTTGAAAAAATTCATGTTCATTCTGTCAAAATTGAAAAACAAGGCATCCGTCAGTAGATAGAATACTGCTCTTTTTTGACATATCTATTTGTGTCTACTTTTTTATGTATTGACCGATAGATTTAACATATTAGCATAGACATGCATACTAGCAAGAAACAATTTTCTTCTTACAGCAACCTATAATAAAATAATGAAACTAGGAAACACAATAAAATTGTCTATCAGTTCCAACAAAGGTCTTACCCCAAAAAATCTAAGAATGAGTTAGATATTGCACTGTCATTGTAATTATATGCATTTAATATAGGCCTATGCATCTATTGAGTTATACAAAAATTAAAAAAAAAAATCTTTGCTATTCCAATATGGAGTTCATTTTACTGTAGCAAAGAAACAAAGCGGCGCTTTGCGCTGCACGGGGTAAACGTTGAATTGAAATTTAATCCCCATAAAGCCATCGTATGCATGCAAAGTAGAGCAGGATCCTTTCAACTTGTCAGAAATCAGCTGTTTCAAAGAGCTATATCACAATACTTAACTTACAAATGCTGAATCTCGCAGATTATTGAAAAGGTCTTTTAAAAAGTTATTCTTTGAAAGGTCTTCTTTAAAAAGGTCTTTTAAAGACTTGAAAGGTCTTTAAGACTTTTAAGCCTTTTGATTATTGTGTCGAAATCACTGTTTAATTATTACTGAAACAGCTGATTTCTGACAAGTGAAATGGATCCTGCTATATACATCATGTTGTTGCGCCTTAACAGATACACTTGTACTTCCTTTAACAATAATGTAAGTAAATACAGAGTGATTCAAAAAGAATACCACAACTTTAAAACTTTGTATTCAATGAAAGAAATATAATAGAACCTCCTGTTATATATCATTACAAAGAGTATTCAAAGAAGTTTTTTTCACTCACAAACAAGTTCAGAGATGTTCAATATGACCCCCTCCAGACACTCGAGCAATATCTACCCAAAACCTCCCTCAAACTCTTTCCACTCTCTCTGTAGCATATCAGGCGTGACAGTTTTGTAATTTGCTGTTATTTTTTGTTTCAAATCATCAATATTCATCCACCATTGATTATTTGAAACAAGAAATAACAGCAGCCATCTAAACTGTTACGCCTGATATGCTACAGATAGTGTGGATCAAGTTTAAGGGAGGTTTTGGATTGATATCGCTCGAGTGTCTGGAGGGGTCATATTGAACATCTCTGAACTTGTTTGTGAGTGAAAAAAAAAACTTCTTTAAATTCTCTTTGTAATGATGTATAACAGAAGGCACTATGATGTTTCTTTCATAATTTACAAATATTTTAAGTTGTGGTATTCTTTTTGAATCACTCTGTATAAACTATTTTCGAAATTAATTTCCCCCTTTCGTCGTTTTCTTGTTTCAACAGGCAAAATGGACACAGAGGGCGTATTTAGGAAACGACCCAAGATACAGGGTGGAGAGGAGGACGAAGACACTGTGCCGTTGGTAGACGTAGCCGACGGACGTGATGACAAGAGTGCGCCGTCGCGAAGCACGGGCGAAGGCACTTGTTTGGAAGGCGATCGCCTCAACCTGGCCATTCTGCTAGGCATGTACTTGCTGCAAGGCATTCCGCTCGGACTGTCTTCAGCCGTGCCTATGCTACTGCTCAACAAGGGATCCAGTTATAAGCAACAGGTGAGATTGGAACTTTTTCATTTCATTTACTAGGGTATCGCCTGGTTGTTCGTACGTCTATTAAATTTAACCGGGCGATAAATCGAGGACAGCAACATAGTGGGATCGACGACAAACTGAACTAATTTGAAATTAAAAATCCAAGTGAAATAGTGTTACCAGAACCAATATATTTTGCTAAATAACTAGTAAAATCAACTGCATTAACATTCTCTAATGAATTACTATTGAAACAAACTAGCTCCGAAAATTGCATTAATCCACAATATTACAGACTTTTGTTGGTAAAACTAGAACTTATTTCTTATCTGATAAAATTTTAACCACGTGTTAAAATATTCATCTGATATCTATAAAAAATTAACCGCTGGAAAATTTAATTCCTCAATCAGCACTGATTAATTTAACCCTGTTTTTAACAGAGTAGAAATGTTCAACAATTTGAAATCGCCAACAACCAGCTGATATTCGAAAAAATTGTTGCCATTAGTATTTTTTTACTAGCAGATACCAGCCTCATTGATACAAAAAACTCAGGTGCAATTCATAAATTTCGTCTACAGAATATTATTCAGGAATAACATCTAATAAAAATGATGAGTAATGTAGTTTTGCAAATAAGATCAATGCAATTCAAGGCTTTCCAACACTATTTTGTCTCAATTCTTCATTTCAAGTAAGTTCAGTTCGTCGACGATCCCATTATGTTGCGTCCCCGATTTAACGCCCGGTTAAATTTAATAGACGTACGAACAACCAGGCGTAAGTCAATTATTATCCGCAATAAAGGTATGTTTTTGTTTATGTTGACAGTACTGTTGTTTTGCGTTGATGACATGTGTTTTTAATATTCAAGGTCACATCTGCGCATGTTTCAAGCTGCTAGGTTTGTTTCATTGTCGCTGTCTTGCTGTTAATCATGGCCGCTTCGCTTTCCGTTTGCACCAATGAAGAGCAACGGTCAGTGATCCATAAACGGTCAGTGTCTATATAAAATTCTATATAGATGACTTTCGGAATAATGCGGAAATAGTGTTTCGCCACAACGGAGTGTTTATGAATGGATTAAAAATTCATAAATTGTCGCACAAATGTTACGCATGATAAAGGAGTCGTGAGCATCGTTTAAAACTGATGCTTACTGTTTTTTAGGACTCACAAGGTCCAGTATTGGAATATTGTCAGGGAAGGGGGACAAAAATAAACAGTAATACGTTACAGTGAGATGCTTACTGCCAAGCCAAAGCCTGCAATTCAAAGCAAACGCCGAGGATTGCTGTCAAAAGGTGTTGTTTTGTTGTACGACAATGCCCGTCAGCATAATGCTACCCACACTGCTGAAACGCTCAGGAAATTTAAATCTGGATCATCCTCCACATAGTCCCGATCTTGGCCCCTAATACACCTTCCGACCACAAAAAACGAATCACCGACCGTTGTCTGCTCATTGAACGCAAACGGAAAGCCCAGACGGCCATGATTAACACCAACGACAGCGACAATGAAGCAAACCTAGCAGCTTGAAACATGCGCAGATGTGACCTTAAATATTAAAAACACATGAACGCAAAACAACAGTACTGTCAACATAAACAAAAACATACCTTTATTGCGGATAATAATTGACTTACCCTCGTATATTCATCATCACCCCTCTCATTACCCATGCACAAGCCTAGACCTCATGTGGGCATCACCCTCAAAAATAATAATATATATTTCATTGGTTTCAGGCCGAATTCAGCCTAGTCTACTGGCCCTTCTCGCTGAAACTGCTCTGGGCACCGTTGGTCGACTGTCTCTACTGCGCCAAATTCGGCCGGCGAAAAACCTGGCTGGTGCCCATTCAGTACCTGCTCGGCGTGTTTATGATGCTTCTGTCGCACTCTGTCGACGCCTGGATCACGCAGCTCTATATCACGCGGCTCACCGCTCTGTTCTTTGTGCTCAACTTTCTCGCCGCCACACAGGATATTGCCGTGGACGGGTGGGCGTTGACTATGCTTAAAAGGTATGTAGAATGGAGTTGTAAGCAGATTCGTTTAATTTGACGCTTGGTATTAATTAAATCTATATTAATAAAAGCAGAGTTGGTGTCTGTACGCTCGCTTGGACGGGTGGGCGTTGACTATGCTTAAAAGGTGTGTAGAATGGAGCTGTAAGCAGATTCGTTTGATTTGACGCTTGGTATTAATTAAATCTATATTAATAAAAGGGGATTGGTGTCTGTGCAACAAAACATAACTCTCGAGAACAGCTGAACCAATTTTAGATGATTTTTGGATCTCGTTTGAATTGTTACAGCACTGGTTAACATATTGGCGTATATGTATTATTAAAATACAGCCAGTCCTGGCGAACTGTATCGCACTCTTCCTCTCAAATGTCCCCTTCATGCACCCCTCAAAATGTCATCCTCAAATGACCTCAGTCTGTTCCCATTCCCCAAATGTCACCCCCATATCCCTCTTCCATGTCAACCCCCTCTTTCTCATCAAATGTCCCTCCCCTCTTCCCACCAATTTTTTTTTTTTAATTTCTTCTATTTTGTAATTTTTTTCATTTATTTATTTCTTTTTAATTTTTTTTCAATTTCTTCTA
Organism: Laodelphax striatellus; assembly: GCA_017141395.1. NCBI lineage: Eukaryota > Metazoa > Arthropoda > Insecta > Hemiptera > Delphacidae > Laodelphax > Laodelphax striatellus. The sequence goes on along the minus strand of CM029543.1, from coordinate 2,383,290 downwards.
TTTTTTTTCATTTATTTTTTTCTTTTTAATTTAAAAAAAAAATTAATTCATTTATTTTTTCCCTTTTTTCAATTTTATTATTTGAAACAATAAAACATGTATGATAATAACCAGATAACTCATTTCTTAATTTTCTTATGATTCTAGTGTAAAAATAATAATTAGAGTAGAAAACCTAATTACCAAAAAGAAAATGGTTCTGAGTGGCGGGTTTGAAACCGCTGCGGATCCTCCTGTTTACAGAGCAGACGCTCTATGCACTGCCTTCTACGGCAGCTTAAGATCTGTTAGAAGAATTACGATCTCAAATACATGACTATCATCTTTTATGTAGCCGCTTGGTCAGCAGAGATTTGGAACGTGGTTCTGTGAAATGTTTTGATAGGTTGGGTCATTAATCTACTAACTTATTTATTAATTATAAAGGGTTTTTCATATATTTTATTACATATTATGTTAACCAGTGCTGTAAAAATTCAAACAACGAATCCAAAAATCATTCTAAATCAGTTCAAATAAACCGTTCTTTGAGTTATAAGTGAGCGTACAGACACCAACTCTCTTTTTTTAATTAATATAGATAAGAAAATCCTTTATAATTAATAAAATAATTAGTGAAATTAATAGGGGGGGAATGAAGGTATCAGGGATGACATTTTTTGGGGGGCGGGGCATGAGAGGGGACATTTTGGTGAGAGAAGAGGGAACATTTGAGGGAGGAGGGGTCGGATACGCAAGAGTTCGCCAGGACAGCTAGTGGATAGAATGAGATAGTTGAGTTTCTAAGGCTAGGCGACCGCCGGTTGGTCAAGACATAAGACAAGACAAGAAGATTAGTCACGGTACATCACATAGTTTGCTTGTTATGAAGGTTACCACACCGACGTACAATGACTAATCGGTGTGTGTTGCTTCATAAGCAACTATGTGAATTACTGTGACTAATCTTGTCTTGTCTTGTCTTGTCTTGACTAACCGGTGTACCTAGCCTAGCCTTATCGTTGCTGATTATAATCAGATTCATTCAATTTGATGCTTGGTATTAGATTGATAGATAAATAGACAGATCAATCAATCAATTTTTTATTTCTCACAATTTCATATTTATATAATTATACTATAATAATCAATATTCAAACCTTCTAACTTATCACCTATAACATATGTCATTCACATAATATATCTTAGTATTCATATAAATATGTAGACCAAACCCCGGTCGTACACCGGAGCACATAAGCAATGACATAGCTAAATCAGAACATGGATCATATGAATGTCTACTCATTTATAGAAATCCGATAGTTTAATGCACACCGAGCAACAGCTGTTTAGGTTTGCATTGGACTATTTGTTTTCTATAAATCAGATGGATCATATGATCCAAATGCTTATTGTTACTCAGTGTACGGAGCCCCACTATACTTTTCATACTTGTGAGACTCACATGTAGGCTGAAGCCTGTGTTGTGAGTGGTCTGGCAATATCTTGGCAATATCAATTTAGTGAGAAAAAATACTAGAAATATAGAAAATAGATGAAAAGATAGAGATATTTTTTCTTGACGTTGCTGATGAATTTCGTGACGTAGATTACGATGGCAAAGAAATAATATTATCTATCTATTTTCTTTCTATCGAATGCCAAGGATTGAGATTGGAACAATATTGACTGAGATAAGTGGCGGAAGCTTTAGTGGGGCAGCTCAAAAATACACCAGACAATGAGCAAACAAGCAAATGAGTAAATACGCAACATTTTTTGTTGTACTTTTCAGGATCACCTGCAGCAATAAGAAAATTATTGTTATTGCCCCAGTCGTTCGGGTCAAAATGTTGTCTGACGATGAAGACAAGAAGTGATAATGTTGTAGCAAATTTGAGAATGAGAAATTTAACACAAGATAAAAAATTTAATTATGAAATTTACATGTAATTGCCCAGAAATTATATTTACATTTTTATGCTTAGCAAGGAAACTGATCAATGATCAATTTTCCTGTATGGCAAAGCAAGCAGGGACAGATAAATATAACATACTGTTTTAATCAAGATTGTTTCAAAAAATAAATTGTTCCTAAAAAGTCAACAGATAGATTTATTTTGTTTCAACTGCACTATATTTCTCCACAACATCTCTTTGGCTGTAATCATCTCGAAGATAATCATAAATGCATTGATGTTGCTCAACAAGCTGTAAAATTTGATATTAAATGCTGCTTGTCAGACATTTTGTAAACAAACTCGATGAACGAAAATTTTCAAAGTTAGGTTACTGTACTAAAATTTAATGAAATATCGCATGTTATTCAGGCAATATGTTGCTTTTCTACCGAACACGCTGTATGCCAGCGATATATGTTGCTCTACAGAGGATAGCGATATCGTATTGCTTCGTGCACGAGTTCAGTTGAAATCTAAAGGAAAAACACATTGGCGATAATATTGTTGTTGCGTATTGCTTATTGCATTGCTTGTTGCTGGTGTATGGCCCACTTGGTGATAGGTGACCTTGGAGGCTACTTTTTACTGTCTACAAAATTTACACAAAATAATTTAAAATCGCTTGAAAAATAACATGCAAAGCAGACGGAGACTGTTGCATTGTTGTAGCAGACTAGCCACAAGTCCAGGATGCACAGCAACCAGCCTCCAGCGGTCACCTATCACTAAAGCTGCCATATCTCAGTCAATATTGGTCCAATCTTAACAATGAGGTTTCAATCGGTTTGTAATCAAATTACTAAAAAGTTGTTTTGTCAAATTTTCGTAAATTAACGGTTTCGAGTTATTCAAGAAACAACATTTTAAATGGCCCATTTTGTGTTTTTTTTGGATTTGAAAATTGTCATAATTTTTGTAGCTTTGTCCAGTTGTCATAAATGTTGGTGCAGGTTTCAATTCCATATGTTTCACCATTATTGAGATAAAAAATGATGAGTGAAAACAAAATGGCTGCTGTGTGAGTAGCTAAGGACTTCTGGACAATTTAAATATGATATTTAGATTTGGTTTTTACCCAGGAAAAATGCCCTAGAATATTGGTAGGGAGTTCTGGAACACTTTGTATATTCATTAAGACAGTATCAATTTGTGTACATTACTAATAAATAAATAAATATTTTTCAATATTTTTCTGTTAACAGGTGTAACGTGGGCTACGCTTCAACGTGTAACACTGTGGGACAAACTGCCGGATACTTTTTCGGCTATGTTCTGTTTATAGCTTTCGAATCAGCGGAATTCTGCAACAACTATATTAGATCCACGCCCCAGCCTTATGGCATTATCACCTTCTCGGGTATGTTGAAATGGACCTATTCTTGTATTTTTTTTACTTACTGTCATGGCCATACATATTAAGTAAATAATGTCTTTTTTACTCGCGACATTGATTGTTGCACGAAGCGGGAAGTTCAAACTTCAGACATCATAACCTTCAAGAAGAGTCTAGCAAAAAGATGACGAAAATTCTGATAAAAATACTTTAATCCAATTAATACATTCATTAAAACCACTAAATAATAGATAGCAATAAAGTATTGATGATACCTTAATGATTTAATTGAATTCTATCCTAAAATCGTGTTTTGTTCCTATCTCACAATGGTTAAAATCCCCCAGGTTGTTCACTCTCTCTCACTAGAGCGCGCTGATCAGGTCTATGATAATACGGCATATTAACTTCAATTCATTTTCATTTCTTTCTAGGTGTAAGTCGATTTATGTTAACTTTCATCCATGAGTACACTCTTGTATTGTTAGTTATAATTTTTGTGTTATTTTAGTATAATATATGTTTGAATGTTATTTGAATATTTTGTATGATCGTTCACTGACTTGCCTATAGCCTGATGGTTAATGAAATGAATCTTCTGTGACAGGTTTCCTTTACTTTTGGGGCTGGATATTTATATTTTCAACAACGCTGATCGCCATCTTTAAAAAGGAACTGCCGCCTCCCTCTAATGGCGGCGCCGCCTCCAATAGCAAGCCGGGCGTGCGACGCACCTATGTGGAGCTGTGGCATTTGGTTGTCAGTAAACCGGCCATCCGGATGTTTGCTATCATCTTACTAACGGCTAAGGTGAGCCTAAACATCATAGCCTTTTTGTCATTTGAGTTATTTTGTTGATTCTGGTTTCAACTTTGAAGGTTTAAGGCTGAGCATCAGCTTAAAAAATTTTTATGGTGATATTTTTCAAGTTTTATTTGATTTGATACTATCAAGCTATCAAAATGGAATACTTTTTAGAGAAAAAATTTTGTTCATTAGTTTTTGAGATATGCCTAAAGTAGAAATGTTTGGAGAAAGTCATCTCAAAATTGGTTGCAAATATAATCATGAAATTTTGAGCATACGTGCTTGAAGGTATTGTCTATCACTTGACATAATCAGTTTCTCACTAAAATATTTTCGAAAATAATTTCTTTAAATAATAACTCAATTTTCAATTAAATTGAGAATTTGTTATTTTGCTCAAAAGTTGATATTTCGAGCAGAAAGATACTTGACAGTTGAAGGATACAGTTCTATGTAAAGCCCCGAAGCCCGGTCTAGACGCAACGATAAGTTTGTCAAACTTTTTGTTCAAACTTATCAGGATTATTTTAAATTGTCAGAAAACAGCTGATTGATGTAAGCTTGTTTACTGACGTTAAATCAGCTGTTTTATGACAATTTAAAATAATCCTGATGAGTTTGAACGATAAGTTTGACAAACTTATCGTAGCGTCTAGACCGGGCTCAAGGCACTACTCATACCTGGAAACTTCAAATCGCAAAGCAACTCATCGCTCGGCAACTCAGCGATGCAGCGGGTGACTTCAGATGCTTGTCATGCTCACAGCCGCTACTGAAGTTGCCAGTTGCCGGTCAACTACTATCATTATTCTCAAAAAATAAATATTTTGAGAGTTTTATAACTTACCTTCGATACTTTATAAGTTGAAGTTACCAAAAAATATGAAATACTGCTTTTTAAAGCAAATAATCCTACTTTTCCAGTTTGATGTGGTTAGAATGTCACCTGACCTCACTTTTCTGTACGTCAGAATCTGTCCACACATCGCTCGGCGACCAGCATGTCAGATCGAAGAGCAACTCGTTTGCGCTGCGATCGAGTTTCCGATTCTGGAATCGCCTAGTCTGAGCGTCATCATTTGAAAACACATGTTGCGTCGCAGAGTTGCCGAGCGATGAGTTGCTTTGCGATTTGCACTTTACAGGTGTGAGTAGTGCCTAACTGTAAGGCACTCTCAAAATATTTACTTTTTGAGAATAATGTGATAGTAGTCGATCGGCAACTGGCAACTAGAGTCGCGGAAGTGTGAGCATGACAAGCTACTGAAGTCTCCCGGTTCCGGTCTTTCCGAAACTCGGCAACTTTGATCGTACGATTTCAGTTTCCAGATTGATTCAATTTATCGCAGCGTTTGGACCTGGCTTAAGGCTAGGCGTACACCGGTTAGTCAAGACAAGACGAGACGAGATTAGCCACAGTACTTCACATAGTTGCTTATGAAGCAACACACACCGATTAGTCATTGCATCGGTGTGTGCTGCTTCATAAGCAGCTATGTGAATTACTGTGACTTCTTCTTCTTCTTCTTCTTCTTTGGCTTTGCCTTTATCCCATTTAAATGGGGTCGGCATTCCTTCTTCGTAGTCTGCTTCTCCACAGCACCCTGTCCAATGCTTCCTCTCTCCTCCAACCATTCTCCTGCATGTCCGCTGCTATTCTGTCTTTCCATCTCATCTTCGGTCTGCCACGTCCTCGCACTCCATCCAAAATCAAATCCTGCACTCTCTGCCCCACATAATCTGCCTCCCGTCTCTGTACATGGCCAAACCACCTCATCCTCGCCTCCTGCATCTTTTTACCCAGTGGACCAACCTTTACTGTGCCTCTGATCAACTCATTCCATATCTTATCTCTTCTTGTAACACCACACATCCATCTCAACATTCTCAACATATCAATTACATAGTAATTAAAACATATCAATTAGTTATAGTAATTCAACATATGTGAATTACTGTGACTAAACATGACTAATATCGTCTTGTCTTGACTAACCAGTGTACGCCTAGCCTTAGGTTAATTTTTTAAGGATGAGTGGAGTATCTAGTCCTTACTCCGCCTGATAAATGTTATTCTCATTTGATTAATTCTAACCTTGATTAACCTGTTTCCTGTTATGTTTTTTTTTTTAGATAAGTTTCGGTGCCAACGATTCAGTGTCCGGTTTAAAACTGATCGAATACGGCATTCCAAAGGAGAAGCTGGCCATGTTGGCGGTGCCTCTCATTCCAGTGCAAATAGTTTTGCCTCTGCTAATAAGCAAATACACCAACGGACCAAGGCCCATGGATGTCTACTTGAAGGCCTATCCTTACAGGTGAGTGACTGTCTATTTTCTCCTCCTCTGTCTCCTCCTCCTCCTTCTCCTCCTCCTCCCTCCTACTTCTCCTCCTCCTCCTCTTCCTCATCCTCCTCTTCCTCCTCCTCCTCCTCTCCTCCTCCTCCTCCTCTTCCTCTTCCTCTTCCTCCACCTTCTCCTTCTCCTTCTCCTCCTACTCTCCTTCTCCTCCTCCTCCTCCTCCTCCTCCTCCTTCTCCTCCTCCTCACTCCTGCCGCATTTTTGCAGATCTGATTTAATAGTTCAATGTTTATTTTCCCTGATTACCGAAGTGCTCTATAGCATCATAACATTGTTATTTCTCATTAGTTAATTATCAATGTTATTCTCTCTCATTTTCATTTTGTAAGATGGAACTAGGATCCTCTTATTATTATTGCTTCTATAATGATACTCCTGTACGCGAACGAAAATTATTCTCTTCGAGCCCGGTTTTCTTGTATGGCATGATCCATTTAACTTGACAGAAATCAGCTGTTTTGGTAATAATTAAACAGTGACTTCGACACAATAATCAAAAGGCTTAAAAGTCTTGAAGACCTTTAAAGTCTTTAAAATACCTTTTTAAAGAATACCTTTCAAAGAATGAATTTTTGAAAGACCTTTTCAATAATCTGCGAAATTCAGCATTTGTAGGTTAAGTATTGTGATATTGCTCTTTGAAACAGCTGATTTCTGACAAGTTGAAAGGATCCTGCTATAACATTATTTCTACTGTAATTTTTATTACAAATTGTGTATATTTTTCTCGTGGCAAATAAAGTTTTACATCTATCTGTCTATCTATCTATCCATCTATCCATCTATCTATCTATCAATCTATCTATAATATAATTGGTTAATACTTGAGTTTCTTTGCATTTCAATAGATGATTACGGCGTAGCTTCAATTTAATGTAATTTTTTTCTAATTTCAGATTGCTTATGAACATAGTGGTCGGTACATTTGTGTGGTACACTCCGGTGCTAATAAAATGGATCCCGGTCCATTACTATCTGCTGCTAGTGTTGATGTACAGTCTGCATCAGGTACCTATTTCATTATTAATTCACTATTTCTATTATGATTACATTCATTAGATTAATTGTTATTTTCAAGGCTTTGATTAGTTCACAGATTGAACTAGGCAGTTTCATAATACAGAGTGATTCAAAGAATAATAACTAATTGTAAAAAGAAATATAATAAACCTCTTTAAAGAGTATGCAGTTTTTCACTCAAGAAGTTGGAGATGTTCAGACACTGAGCAATATCAACTCAAACCACTCAAACTCTTTGTAGACCATATCAGGCGTAACAATTTTGATAATCTGCTGTTATTTCTTGTTTCAAATCATCAATACATCCACCATTGATGATTTGAAACAACAACAGCAGCCATCCAAACTGTTACGCCTGACATGCTACATATAGTGTGAACAAGTTTGAGGAGGTTTTGCTGATATTGCTCGAGTGTCTAGAAGTCATATGAACATCTCTGAACTTGTTTCAGAGTGAAAAAACTTTTCGCTCTTTTGTAAAGATGTATAACAGAAGGTTCTATGATGTTTCTTTCATAACATACAAATTTTTAAAGTTGTGGTATTCTTTTTGAATCACCCAGTATAGCAAACGTTTCATAAAGTGTTCATTACGATACAAGTTTCAAATTCCATTTCGAAAAAGCAACTGTTTCGATTTCAATTATGAAACTGTAATGATTGCGTTATAACATGCTCGTTGATAAAAACCGTTGTGTTGTTTGTGTATTGTAATTTGTATTGGCAGCTCCAAACTCTACTTCTAAATTAGGTCTACTAGTTTATGGTGTTATGCTGTGATATTCATTTAACTTGGCGGATGGCATTAGATAGATATTCTTTTTTGACGTTGCTGATGAACGAGTAGATTCCGATGGCAAAAAATAATATCTTTCTATCTATGCCATCCGCCAAGTTGATTGGATATCACTATATTTTATGTATTTTATTTATTCATGTATTGGCACCTTCAAACCTGTTGAAACCTGAGTAAGGAAAAGAAGAGAGAGAAGAAGAAAAAGAAAGGAAAATAAGGAGATAATGATGAAGAAGGAGGAGGAAAAGGAAGAAGAGAAGGAGGGAGTAGAAGAAAAGAAGAAGGAGGCGGAGAGAGGAGAAGAAGAAGAAGAAGAAGAAGGCGGAGGAGGAGGAGGAAAATAAGGAGATGAAGAAGGAGGAGGAACGGGAAGAGTAGGAGAATAAGAAGACGAAGCATCAAGGAGGAGAAGAAGGAAAAGAAGAAGAAAAGGAAGAAGGAGGCGGAGGAGAAGGAAAAGAATGAAAATAAGGAGATGAAGAAGTAGGAGAAAAAGGAAGAGGAGGAAGAGAAGTAGAAGATTGAAGAAGAAGAAGAAGAAAAGAGAAAGGACGATAAGAAGGAGGTGGAGGAGAAGAAGAAGGAGGATAAGGAAAATAAGGAGATGAAGAAGGAGGAGGAAAAGGGAGAGTAGGAGAATAAGAAGACGAAGCATCAAGGAGGAGAAGAAGAAAAAGGAAGGCGGCGGAGGAGAAGAAAAAGAACGAAAATAAGGAGATGAAGAAGGTGGAGGAAAAGGAAGAGGAGGAGAAAAAGAAGACGTTGTCACATTGAAGGCCGTGGCCATGTAGTTTAAAGGGGGCTATGCTATTATACGTGTTGTATTTTGTGTATTGGCACCTTCGAACCCTGCTAATAAATCTTGTGTTTCCAGATCGCGTCGAACGCAATGTACGTGGCCGGCATGGCGTTCTTTGCCAGCGTGAGCGATCCGCTGTTTGGCGGCACCTACATGACCCTGCTGAACACACTCTCCAACCTGGGCAGTGAGAGACTGTATTCAGAAGAAGAAGATGAAGAAATAGAAGAAGAGGAAAAATGAGAAGATAAAGGAGAAGAAGGAATAAAAGGAGAAGAGTGGAAGACGGAGAAGAAGAAGGAAAATAAGGAGATTAAGAAAGAGGAGGAAAAGGAAGAGAAGGAGAATGAGAAGAAGATGAAGAAGGAGGAGGAGAAAAAGAGAAAAAAGAAGAAGAATAAAAAGGAAAGTAAAAATATGAAGAAGGAGGAGGAAAAGGAAGAGAAAGAGAAGGAGATGGAGGAGGAGGAGGAGAAGGAAAATGAGGAGAGAAGGAGGAAAAAGAAGAGAAGGAGAATAAGACAACGAATCATCAAGGAGGGACAAGAAGGAAAAGAAGAAGAAGAAGAAGAGGAAGAAGGGTGCGGAGGAGAAGGAGGAGAAGAAGAAAAAGAAGAACAATAAGTTGATGAAGAAGGAGGAGTAAAAGGAAGAATAGGATTAGAAAGAGGAGGAGGAGGAGGAGTGGAAGAAGAAGGAGAAGAAGTAGGAGTAGATTAAAGAAGAAGAGAAGGAGGCGAAGAAGGGAAATAAGAAGATGAAGAAGGAGGAGGAAAAGGAAGAGAAGGAGGTGAAGAAGAAGATGAAAAAGAAGAAGGACGATAAGGAGGAGACGAAAAAGGAAAAGAAGTAGAAGATAGAGAAGAAGATTTAAAAGAAAGAGAAGGTGAATACGGAGGAGGAAGAGAATTGGAAACTATTTCATGTAGTCAAATAGTCGCAGTTTTGTGCGACCCAGTTGGAAAAATACTACTATACTATTATATGTGTTGTATTTGTGTATTGGCACCTTAAAACCCTGCTTATATAGCAGGATCCAATTAACTTATCATAAATCAGCTGTTCCAGTAATAATTAAACAGTGATTTCGACACAATAATCAAAAGGCTTGAAGGTCTTAAAGACCTTTAAAACCCCTTTCTAAAGAAGACCTTTCAAAGAATAACTTTTTAAAGATCTTTTCAATAATCTGCGAGATTCAGCATTTGTAGGTTAAGTATTGTGATCATATGCTCGTCGATCATATGTTTTATGACAAGTTAAATGGATCCTGCTAATAAATCTTGTGTTTCCAGATCGCGTCGAACGCAATGTACGTGGCCGGCATGGCGTTCTTTGCCAGCGTGAGCGATCCGCTGTTTGGCGGCACCTACATGACCCTGCTGAACACACTCTCCAATCTGGGCAGTGAGAGACTGTATTCAGAAGAAGAAGATGAAGAGGAAAAATGAGAAGATAAAGGAGAAGAAGGAATAAAAGGAGAAGAGTGGAAGAAGGAGAAGAGCAAGAAGAAGTAGAAGAAGAAGCAGGCGGAGAGAAGAAGAAGAAGAAGAGAAGAAGAAGAAGAAGAAGAAGAAGAAGAAGAAAGAGGAGATGAAGAAGGGAAATAAGAAGATGAAGAAGGAGGAGGAAAAGGAAGAGAAGGAGAATGAGAAGGAAAAGGAAAGAGAATGAGAAGAATATGAAGGAAAAAGAAGAAGAAGAAGAAGAAGAAGAAGAAGAAGAAAGAGGAGGCGAAGAAGGAAAATAAGGAGATGAAGAAGGAGGAGGAAAAGGAAGAGGAGAATAAGAAGACGAAGCATCAAGGAGGAGAAAAAGGAAAAGAAGAAGAAAAGGGAGGAGCGAAGGAGAAGGAAAAGAACGAAAATAAGGTGATAAAGAAGGTGGAGGAAGAGGAAGAGAAGAAGAAGAAGTAGGAGAAGATTAAAGAAGAAGGAGGAGAAGAAGAATGGCAATAAGGTGATGAAGAAGGAGTTGGAGAAGGAAGAGTAGGAGAAGAAGAAGAAGAGAAAGAGAAGAAGAAGAAGGACGATAAGAAGGACGATAGAAGGAGGCGGAGAAGAAGAAGAAGGAGGCGAAGAAGAAGAAAGAGGAGGAGAAGAAGAAGTAGAAGAAGAAGAAGAAGTAGGAGAAGATTAAAGAAGAAGGAGGAGAAGAAGGGAAATACGGAGATGAAGAAGGAGGAGGAAAAGGAAGAGGAACTAACTTCCTTAGTTGCAGTTTTGTGCGACCCAGTTGGAAAAATACTACTATACTATACTATTATATGTGTTGTATTTTGTGTATTGGCACCTTCAAACCCTGCTTATATAGCAGGATCCAATTAATTTGTCATAAATCAGCTGTTCTGTAATAATTAAACAGTGACTTTTACACTATAATCGAAAGACTTAAAAGTCTTAAAGACCTTTAAAGTCTTTAAAAGACCTTTTCAAAGAAGACCTTTCAAAGAATAACTTTTTAAAAGACCTTTTCAATAATCTGCGAGATTCAGCATTTGTAGGTTAAGTATTGTGATCATATGCTCGTCGATCATATGTTTTATGACAAGTTAAATGGATCCTGCTAATAAATCTTGTGTTTCCAGATCGCGTCGAACGCAATGTACGTGGCCGGCATGGCGTTCTTTGCCAGCGTGAGCGATCCGCTGTTTGGCGGCACCTACATGACCCTGCTGAACACACTCTCCAATCTGGGCAGTTCGTGGCCATCGACAGTGGCGCTGCTGGCGGTCGACTGGCTAACTAGCAAACAGTGCAGCACCCAACCGGCGAACAGCTGTTGGGAGAAGGACGATGAACAGGTGAGACAGAGAGAGAGAATTGACTTTTTTATTTTTTATTTACTAGCATCCTTCGACCGCCTTTAAAAGGGGCATATGGATTTGTCAATAATAATAATAAAAGTTGGCGACGAGGTAAAAGACATCTTGTAAATGTTATTTTTTTTTTTAAGTCAATTCATTATCATTTTCAAACGACATATTTAATCATAAAAGCTGGCATTATGATGCATTACTGATGGTTTTGAGTAGCTTTTCACAAATGTTTGTTGTTTCACGTCATCTGATGATCGCCGCTTTATGGGGCTTTCTTTGATCATGGTTAGCTGTTGACAGTCGATCACGGGACTGAAGATTGAGGTAGATTTGAGTCGATTAAACTTTTATGATTAAATATGTCGTTTGAAAATGATAATGAATTGACTTTATTGAGTACATTGAATAGAAAATAATATTGAATGGAATTCGAGAACTGAACGTAAATGTAATTAATCGTGACTTGTTATAATCTTCATATTTCGTTACTAGGTAACAACTCAGATGATTGTATCACATGATTTGAAAGATACAACAGTCTCCCCTCCTAATGTGAGAGCTCATTGTCTTCATTGTGGAGACTCCTAATAGAACAGATAATCCCCATAGCGTGAGGGAGGACGACGATTTCTTACTGGCCGTGGAGATTGTTCTAGATCGATGGTTGAAGGTCTTGAATTTGGAAGAGGTCACTTGAAAAAAACTTCCACCATATTGAAAAACTAATAACATCTACAAGATGTGTTTTACCTCGTCGCCAACTTATTATTCATGTTATCATATTCTACTCAGTTATACTCTACGTCATATTTCTCTGTGTCTCACAATGAGAAAAGAATTCCTCAATGGAATATGGAGACACATTCAATAATTCTTCCCTCATTCTATTTCTAAATTTTTCACCTGTGAATACCTTGAGATGTGCAGCTGGCAATGAGTTGTACAGGCGAATTCCAGCGCTCTTCACACCCCTCTCATACAAACTGGTCCGATGTATTTCATCCCTCAAGTTTTGTCTGTTTCTGGTATTATACGAGTGGAACAGCTCACCTGTGTTAAATTCTATCTTCATTTCTATCAATAAAGCAGAGGGTCTCAAAAATATATAAACCTGGAAGTGGAAGAATCTTTAAATCCTTGAAATAAGGTCTACAACTTGTTCTAATGGATTCTCCCACCATTATCCTAATTGCCCATTTCTGAATTCTAAATATCTGCACTGCGTGGTTTGAACTGCCCCAAAACACAACTCATATACAGTGATATGACTTAAATACATTATGATTATGATTATGACTCAAATACAGTGATATTTATTCTATATAATTAAAAGGCGAACATGTTTTTTGTAGCTTCAACTCCTCCGTGGTTTCTCAACCGAATTTGTTCGTTCACGTCTCATTTGAAAGATCTCATTGAGTAGATGTTTGATAAGTAAGGCCTTAGGCAGCTCGTACACCGGAGCAATAAGCAATAGGCAATAAGCAACATTTGTATCATATGATCGTCTACTCTATAGAAACAAATAGTCCAATATACACCCAAAGCGGCTGTTTCGGTGTGCATTGAACTATTGGTTTGTATAGAGTAGACAATCATATGATCCATATGTTGTTGTACATTTTGAAAAAGTTATCGTGGAGATGAGAAATGAGCGATCAAAGTTTCAATTTTTGCCATTGCTTTAATAGGTGAGCCGAAAATAACACCTTGAAACCACTAAATAATAGATAGCAATAAAGAATTGATGATACCTTAATGATTTAATTGAATTCTATCCCAAAATCGTGTTTTGTTCCTATCTCACAATGGTTAAAATCCCCCAGGTTGTTCACTCTCTCTCACTAGAGCGCGCTGATCAGGTCTATGAGCTACTCCTCAATAGATAAACCATCTACCATCCAGGTAACCACCCAGCAGTGCGGCCTCAGCTTTAAAGCCCGGTCTAGACGCTAGGACTTGTTGTAGGACTTAAGCCTGGTTTTCATTAGTAGAGTTAGTGGTCGAGTAACTGGCATACTAACTCTACCGAGCTAACTCTACTCTACTTACTTGGTCGAGTGACTGTTTTCACTACAATTGAGAATAGTAGGTAGAGTGTGTTGTCTAGTGCAGAGTGCAGACCTTAGAATGTCTCTACTCTACTCTACTAGCTCAAGACTGTTTTCATTAGGATAGTGGTGGTAGAGTAGAGTGAGAAGCGGTGGTGGGGGAAGGCAAGTGGTAGAGTACTATCCCACGGTGCTATCCCACTCAACTCTACAAGTACTCTACCATGACTCTACTCTACTATGAACGTTTTCATTGGGAGAGTTCACAAGATAGTTAGTACTTGCCCAGGGAACTCTACCACTAACTCTACTAATGAAAACCAGGCTTTATGGATGAATTGCATCGCGTCTACACGTATGTGTTTCACAAGTCCTAGGACTTTTGCCATCTACACGCTAGGACTTGTTGTACAACTCAAGTCCTAGGACTTTAATTACTACTACAAGTCCTAGCGTCTAGACCGGGCTTTAGTCTGGTTCTCAATAAATCAATAAAGGTCATTTCATTTCATTTCATTTCATTTATTGGCATATACATTCATTGTACAGTATACACTGTGAGAACAGATGCCTCGTCAATTTCTTAATACTAACTAATAGCTAAAAGAACAAATATACTATGTACAGTAAATAAACTAAATATCATCATCATCCATGAAATCCTTAACACTATAATAACACTTATCTAGTAATATGTTTTTTAAATATATTTTCAAAGATCCAATTGTAAATTTAGTAAAATCAATTTTAAATTTATTAAATACTTTCATTCCCATATAATATGGAGACTGCGCAAATAAATTAAGCCTATGAGTTGGCAGTTTATAATTTTTCTTGTTCCTAGTGTCATGTTCATGATCAAATCTATTATTTTGAAAAATGTGTGAGTTTTTAAATACAAATAGCATTAAATCTAATATATACAAAGAAGGAATGGTGAGTATTTTGAGCTTTTTAAATAGAGGGCGACATGAATCAGTTCTATTCATTATACCACACATGTTCCTGACCACCTGCTTTTGCAATATGAGTACTTTTTTTGCACTACTGGAGTTTCCCCATAGGATAATTCCATACCGAATAACAGATTCAAAATATCCATGATAAGCTATTTTTCTAATATTCAAATCTGTACCTCCAGCTAAAATATTCATGGCAAATGCAAAACTGCTTAATTTTTTTATCAAGGTATTAATATGGCAGGACCATGTTAAATGTTTATCTATTGACATGCCAAGAAACTTAATATTATCGGCATATTTCATTTCCTTATTTTTATATGAATAATGTACAGTATCTTGTATGTTTTGTCTTGTACTAAATTTCATGATTTGTGTTTTATCAAAATTCATTTTCAAATTGTTTAATAGAAACCAATTATTCAATATATCTAAATTATGTACAATGTCTGCTGATAGTGTATCTGCAGTCTCACCCTCAATCAGCACAGAGGTATCATCAGCAAACAGAATTGAATGTGAATCAATGCTCAGTGGTAGATCATTTATGTAGAATAAGAACAAAAGTGGACCTAACACACTTCCTTGTGGCACACCCTGTGTTATCATCTTCCAATTTGAATAGTAATTGCAATCGTTTGAATCTATTACTACCCTCTGATATCTTTCTGAGAGATATGATTTCACCCATTTACTAACATTGCCTTTCATACCATATTTTTCTAACTTATCAACTAATAGAGAATGGTTTACAGAATCAAATGCTTTCATGAGATCACAGAATATTCCCGCTACCTTCCTTGAATCTTCCAGTGATGAGCTCACTTTCATTACAAATTCATTAACTGCGTCTATTGTGGTCTTACCCACAGTAAATCCATACTGATTTTTCAAAATTATCCCTCTTTCAGAAATATATTCTAGTATTTTATAGTGCACAGCTTTCTCAAATATTTTTGATATAACAGGTAACACTGAGACAGGCCTGTAGTTACCCATAGTTTCTTTTGAACCTTTCTTATACAATGGTTTGACTTCAGCATATTTTAAGGATGTTGGAAAATACCCTTCATCAAAAGATTTATTAATAATAAATGTAAGAGGATGTGCAACTGTATTAGAGACAAGTTTGATTAATTTAGTTGGTATTTCATCCCAGCCAACAGAATTCTTGTTTTTCAATGATCTTATAATTTTTATAGTATCTTGGACTGATATATGATCAAATTTTGCCCAGTCATTGTAAATATTGGTGTCAACAGGTTGTACATTATTTAATGCATATCTAGAAGGTTGCGTTTGTTTCTCTGGTTTACATATATTTATAAAGTAATTATTGAATGATTCTGCTATTTGTGTAGGATTAACAACATTTTTATCACCTACTTTCAATTTATTGATTCTATTCACACATCGATTCTGACCCAGTTCTTGCTTAACAACTGACCATATGGCCTTGGATTTGTTCTCATTTTGAAGTATATATTTATTATTTGCCATTATTTTTGCAGCTTTTACTACTTTGGAGAATGTTTTTTTGTATAGTTTTACATATTTGATGAAATCTGGGTCTTCTGAAAATTTCAATTCTGCATGTAATTTCCTTTTATTTATACTAGAGATTTTTATGCCAGCAGTAATCCATCGGGATTTAGTATTCATCTTTTGAAAAATACGTATTTTGGGAAAGCATTCATTGAATATGTTGAGAAGATCGCTCATGAAATTATTGAAATTTTTGTTGGTTGAGAAACTATCACTTATATTCCAGTTGATGGTTTCAATTTTTGAGATAAACTGTTGAATGTTTTCTTCTTTAAAATTTCTAACCAATTTGTGTGTTGTTTTTTGTTCTAAAATTGATGGCAATGGTAAAAACAATGCCATATGATCTGATATGCCCAGATCTAATACACACACAGGACTACATTGGGAATAGTTAGTTATAATATTGTCAATACAAGTAGATGTCAATTTTGTAACTCTTGTGGGCTCAGAGAAGTTTAGTATGAAACCATATCTTTCTACTAATTCAATAAAATGTTTTGAATATACATCCTCACAGTTTATATCTATATTGAAGTCTGCTGTTACAATTATGTGCTTCTTGAAATATTTCTTCAGTTTATCAAAGAGATTAGCTAATTTAATTAGAAATAGTTTTGTTTCATGGTGTCCTGGAATTCTATAGACAGTGATTATTATGGCATTTATTTCTTGTATTTCAATACAAGATACTTCGAAAATATTCTCTTCTTTATCTACTTCAAGATCAGACCTAGCTTTGAAATTCAAATCTGATTTTACCAGAATACATGATCCTCCATAGCTATTTTGACGGCAAAAGTATGCTGCCAATTTAAAATTTTCCAATCTATTTAAAATGCGGACCGAGTTATCAGATAGCCAGTGCTCATTTAAACAAATAACAGCAATATTTCTATTCTGATTCAAAAATATGTTTAGCTCTTCTAGTTTGTTATTATTAACACCATTTATATTCAAATGCATTATACTTTTACCTATACTATTTACATTATATTGACACAAAAAATTTTCACCTATCCTAGTTTTATTTATTCTAAAAAAGAGTTTGTACTTGGTTCCATTGAGTTCAATTTACGGTCTGTAAATTCCGTAAAGGAAGAGCTGAAACCAAGGAATGGGCTGCCACTATAAATACTGCAATCAGCTGGCGCTTGATCCTCCAACTGAATCAGATCCTCAACTTGGGCCTCTGCAGCTGATGAGGAATTCAGTGCTGCAGCTTCATCCATAGGACCAGTCTGCCCATGTCTTGAATCATGAGCAACGTTGACGTTTGGAGTCCTCTGTTCATGCACAACCAATGCAATTTGTCTTGCTAATTCATGTTTCCCTGACCAGTTAAGATGAAATCCATTAGTTGTGTAGTGTTTTCGTTTAAATAAACTGGATCTAATAACACTTACATTGTCAAACTTTGAGCATAGTTCATATATTTTGCAGTTGACAGCTTCAACTTCTCTATTGACACATGACCAATAAGGGAGATCATGTCTAAAAGGAACATCCACCACAATCACCCTATTTGTTAGTTTTTCCAGTTTATCTTTCAGTTCAATTAACACATTCTCACCCTCATTGCAAGCTACATCGTTTGTGCCCCCCAAAATTACTGTAGCCTCACTTTCATTACTTGAGCACACATTTTTTATTACATTTCCCATTTTTGCTCCTGGGAAAACATAACCTATACATTGCAGGTTATTGTCTATTACACAATTTGCAAGTCCACGTCCCTGGCTATCACTGAACACGGAAACAGTCAATGGTTTTTTATTAAAATCTGACCTTTTACTTGTTTTTGTAGGCCTATTTTCATTACAGTTCTTTTTGCCATGAATTACTTTCCTATTCACTTTTTCAATAACACGCTTGATGGGTTCTTCACTTGATGGATCTTCTTCCACATTATTTGTTTGTTCACATTCAAAAGTAATAGATTCGTCAATTTCTGATAGAGCTTGAAATCTATTGTAAGTTTGTACTTCAAAAGTTTCACGTACCGGAGTTTTGAGGTTATAGTGTTCATAGTCCCGAACTTCCTGACAACAGCACTCACTTTTATCACGTAATAGACCTGCATTTTCTTCCTTTAATATTTCTATATACTTACGTTGTTCTTTAAGATCATTTAATAGAATTTTTATTACTTCTTCATTCGACTTTACTAAATTTTCCCACTCACGAATTGAACAATCAACAACACTAACCGCCATCTTGTATCCCATTGTCAATTCCCACATTGACGACAACGACGACGACATTCGCATTTCGTTCTGCGCATGCGTCACCAGCCCACGCTCTGATTGGTCCATCATTTTTGAAGAATGCTAGCTACTGACCAGCCGAATTTCTAGGTTAAGTGACTAGGTACGAAGTTTGCATGTTCGCTGTTCGGAATCAATCGTCAATTAATATTAATAATATTCGTACTACAATATAAATAATAATCAGTAAATAAAATTATAATACAAACCTTTTCAAGTCATACCGGTACTGCAATTTTGAGACTTGAGAGCTTGATAGCCGACAGCTACAGCTGTCATTTGTAAACAAAGATAGACATGGACCTTGTAATTGCTATGATTGCTGACTTCAGTTTTCTTGACAGCTCCTAAATGGGCTGTAGCGCCAAGGAGTAAGTAAGTAAGTAAGTAAGACATGGACCAATCAGAGCGTGGGCTGGTGACGCATGCGCAGAACGAAATGCGAATGTCGTCGTCGTCGTCGTTGTCGTCAATGTGTGAATTGACCTTAATGTACAAATTGTGAATAGTTGTGTTGTACACTGTCAGTGTGACCCGTATTGTGTACTAATCCATGTGTGTGTGTGTGTGTAGGCGTGCAAATCGGCAATGGGCACGTGTGTGACCACGTGGGACGGCTACTATGTGGAGCTGGCCGTGTCGACAGTGGTGGGCGTGGCCTGGTACTGGTGGGCACAGCAGCGAATCAGGCGGCTGCAGTCGATGGACAGCGCCATCTGGCGGCATGGTGGAAGAAGAAGAAGAAATAAGAAGAAGGAGAAGAAGAAGCAGAAGGAGAAGAGGAGGAGGTGAAGAAGGAGGAGAAGAAGAAGAAGAACAAGAAAAAGGAGGAGGAAGAGATGAAGAAGAGTACAAATTGTGAAAAAAGGTTAGTAGTGATATTTCTTGTCTTGTTGAAGGTTATTTTATTGGATGGAATTTGTTGAAAAATTGAACCGTGTCCTCAAGCAATGATATTACAATAACGATTTACGTGCAATCCTATACTTTCCTCTATTTCTATAATACAGTCAATAATATGAAAGAGTTGGTGTAAATCTTGCTAGAAGCTATACGTTGAAAACTATCCATCTAGTACTAAATATATGTTAGTATAATCTGATTCATTTAATTTAACGCTTGGCATTAGATAGAGAGATAATATTTATTGACATTGCTGATGACCGTAGAGTCCGATGGCAAATAAATAATATCTCTCCATCTATCTGATGTCAAGCGTCAAATTACATGAATCTGATTATACATACTATCTAGTATGTACTGGTTTGACAGTACATATTTATACTGCTTTATACATATTTGGAACTATTGCTATATCACTGATTTAGCTTAGTTGATAATGAAACATTTGTAATAAATATAATTATCTAGCATTTGTAAATACAGTTTATCAAGTTGAATAGAATACTAGGTAGTTTTCACGAGAATGATCGAGCAAGCTTTATTCAGATGATTTTATCACGTTACTGAAGAACAAGAGTACGATTTTTCGTATCTTTTACATGTTGAATCCAGCAATTTTCTCTGATTTTTTCTCGAAAACTGCTTGCTTTTCAATGACTGGTTTCTCAGTCGTTCAATAAACCGTTTAGGCTAGGCGTACACCGGTTAGTCAAGACAAGACGAGATTAGTCACAGTAATTCACATAGTGCTTATGAAGCAGCACACACCGATGCAATGACTAATCGGTGTGTGTTGCTTCATAAGAAACTGTGTGAAGTACTGTGACTAAACGTGACTAATCTTGTCTTGTCTTGTCTTGACTAACCGGTGTACGCCTAGCCTTAGAGGCAGGTATCTAAATTTGTCATGTACTCTCTTGCTCTGTCAGTCAGTTTAATAAAATATTTTCATCCTGGACTCGCCCACAATGGTGTGAAAGAAGCCTTACCTTGCAGTTGACTATACTCTGCAAACAATCATTGAATTTATTATTACAATGAATAAACAATAATATTATGAGAAACTCATAAAATTATGTCGCTTTTGCAAACTGTTTATTGTCAACTGAGCTATGGTAGTGATATGCCGGGTTTCACCAAGATTGGTCAAATATTTGACGATGTTCAAACGCTTCAAGAGGTGGAAAGGTTATTATCACACTAGGCGAAAATTTGACCGTTAATTTTTCAGTTAGCGCAGAAAATTGATCTATGTGCATTGGTGCATTGTGATATTAGCATTTTATCCGGCTGTTTATGTATGAGAATTCCAATCACTTGAAATTCTTATTCTTAATAAAGATTTGCTGGAGTTTCCGTTCCTTTCCAACAACTTTTTTACCGTGTGTGCCATGGTCTTTTTTTGAATATCGTCAAATTATATCATATCAAGGTTGGTGAAACATAGCAATAGTCTGATAAAAGGCACACTCAAATTATGTTTGAACGTAAATCGTTTTGCAGGATTTTTCCAAAATAATGGTGCCTGTTGAGTTGTGTATTCATACTTTTTTCTACTGGTAAATAACACTATTTTGAAAACACTTTTAAGTAGAAATAAGTTGATTTTCACTTACATAGTGACGATCGTTTCATTCTGGTGTAGGACATCATCAGACTCTGTGATGTTCATCATCAGACATCATGAGTCTGATTCACAATCTTGGATTTAGCCAGCTATTTGCTAACTCCTGCTATTCGCTGAGGCTAGCGATAGTCAAGACAAGACGAGATTAGTCACGTTTGGTCAAGCAACACACATTATGCGTGTGTTTGCCAACTAATTACTAACCATATCGTCTTGTCTTGTCTTGACTAACCGGTGTACGCCTAGCCCAAGTTCATGCTTATCTCGTCTTGTCTTGTCGGACCAACCGGTGTACGTTTAGTCAAGACAAGACAAGACGAGATTAGTCACAGTGCACATAGTTGCTTCAGCAACACACCGATTAGTCATTGCATCGGTGTGTGCTGTTCCAAGCAACTATGTGAATTATGTGACTAAACGTGATAATCTCGTCTTGTCTTGTCTTGACTTGTACGTTTGGCCAAGTCAAGACAAGACAGAGTTTAGTCACATAATTCACATAGTTGCTAGGAGCAGCACACACCGATGCAATGACTAATCGGTGTGTGTTGCTTAATAATCAACTATGGGAAGTACTGTGACTAAACGTGACTAATCTTGTCTTGTCTTGTCTTGACTAACCAGTGTACGCCTAGCCTAAGTGAAAATCAAGTTATTTCTACTTGAATGTGTTTTAAAATAGTGTTAATGGTACCTATCTTATCGCACAATAATCTAATATTGATGGTGTGTGTATCACTCCTACTTATTGTAGTTTTGAAGTATTGTCAATGTTGTATTGAACTGTCAGCTCTTCTCCTCAATAATTTATAATAGGCTATAATTATTTATTGTGTAAAGTGAAGTGCAAAAGTTAAGTTTGAAACTTAAGTGTTGGTGATTATTATCTTATTATTTAGTGAGTGAGATAGCTTAAAACAATTGAATAATGTTATATATTTATGAGTCAGTATTGTTATTGAGAAATAGTTTTTTACTTTGTTTTAAACATTAAAATTGTTGATGGAATGTACGGGTTTGTTTTCCATTTTGCTAAAAGATGATTATTCTACAATAGTACAGTGCGATTCTTTTAATTTGACGATTGGCGATCAGTAGACAGCTAATGTTACGCAGCTTTGACCTGCTGAATCTCGCAGATTATTGCAAAGACTTTAGAAAGGTCTTTTAAAAAAATCTTCTTTAAAATGTCTCATTTGAAAAGATTTTTAAAAAGTCTTTGGATTATTGTGTCAAAGCTGCCTAACATCAGCTGTTTACTGATTGCCAAGCGTCAAATTAAATGAATCGCACTGTACTTTAAGATTGAATTGTTTTTGACTCTACCTAGTTCTAGATTTTTTATTTTATTTTGTAGTTCTGTTTGAGTTTGCTGTAGTTCTGTTTTCAGTGACTGTATAATAACAGTGTGGTCATTGGTATGTATGGGTGCATAACATTGTATTAGAAGATATTTTATTCCCGCCAGCGCCGTACTTTTGCCATATTTTTAAATTTGTTATGGGATTACAGCCAAAAATTAACCCATTCACTCATTTGTCAAACTCATTTTGAGAGAAACATCAAAAATAACTTTCCTGACATTAAAAATTGTCTCTCTACTCTTGGTATTGTGTTGAAAGCTTAAATTGATGAAAACTAACACTGGCAAAGACAAAATGTAGGTAGGAAGTGAATCACTCAACATGATTATGATTCGCGTACCGATTTTCAAATGCTCATATCTCCTGAACGGGAGCGAATTTCTTCATTTTGTTGACAGATTCTTGTTCAGCTCTTCAAGTACTATCTTATACGTTATTTTGAGCAATTTTGAAAATTTTTCATTTTTTGCAAAAAATCATGATGTTTTCATGATTTCACGCAAAAATCATCATGCGTTTTTTTAGCCAAAAAATGAAAATCTCTCAGATTTGCTTGATATTTGGGCTATGGATAGAGCATGGCCTAACAAGTGTACACACATAATATGAGACTTTTCTCTACTATACAAGCAGAGATATTTAGCTGAGAAGAGTACACCACTCTCGTCTCTCCAGGGAAAGCTGAGAGAGGAAAATTCCGATTTTCAAATGCTCATATCTCCTGAACGGTAGCGAATTTTTTCATTTTGTTGACAGATTCTTGTTCAGCTCTTCAAGTACTATCTTATACGTTATTTTGAGCAATTTTGAGAATTTTTCATTTTTTGCAAAAAATCATGATGTATACATCATGCGTTTTTTTAGCCAAAAAATGAAAATCTCTCAGATTTGCTTGATATTTGGGCTATGGATAGTACTATATACAAGCAGAGATATTTAGCTGAGAAGAGTACACCTCTCTCTTCTCTCCAGGGAAAGCTGAGAGAGGAAAATTCCGATTTTCAAATGCTCATATCTCCTGAACGGTAGCGAATTTTTACATTTTGTTGACAGATTCTTGTTCAGCTCTTCAAGTACTATCTTATACGTTATTTTGAGCAATTTTGAGAATTTTTCATTTTTTGCAAAAAATCATGATGTATACATCATGCGTTTTTTTAGCCAAAAAATGAAAATCTCTCAGATTTGCTTGATATTTGGGCTATGGATAGAGCATGGCCTAACAAGTGTACACACATAATATGAGACTTTTCTCTACTATACAAGCAGAGATATTTAGCTGAGAAGAGTACACCTCGCTCTTCTCTCCAGGGAAAGCTGAGAGAGGAAAATTCCAATTTTCAAATGCTCATATCTCCTGAACGGTAGCGAATTTTTTCATTTTGTTGACAGATTCTTGTTCAGCTCTTCAAGTACTATCTTATACGTTATTTTGAGAATTTTTCATTTTTTGCAAAAAATCATGATGTATACATCATGCGTTTTTTTAGCCAAAAAATGAAAATCTCTCAGATTTGCTTGATATTTGGGCTATGGATAGAGCATGGCCTAACAAGTGTACACACACATAATATGAGACTTATCTACTAAACAAGCAGAGATATTCAGTTGAGAAGACTACAGAACTCTTCACTCTCCAGGGAAAGCTGAGAGAGGAAAATTCCAATTTTCAAATGCTCATATCTCCTGAACGGTAGCGAATTTTTTCATTTTGTTGACAGATTCTTGTTCAGCTCTTCAAGTACTATCTTATACGTTATTTTGAGCAATTTTGAGAATTTTTCATTTTTTGCAAAAAATCATGATGTATACATCATGCGTTTTTTTAGCCAAAAAATGAAAATCTCTCAGATTTGCTTGATATTTGGGCTATGGATAGAGCATGGCCTAACAAGTCTACACACATAATATGAGACTTTTCTCTACTATACAAGCAGAGATATTTAGCTGAGAAGAGTACACCTCTCTCTTCTCTCCAGGGAAAGCTGAGAGAGGAAAATTCCAATTTTCAAATGCTCATATCTCCTGAACGGTAGCGAATTTTTTCATTTTGTTGACAGATTCTTGTTCAGCTCTTCAAGTACTATCTTATACGTTATTTTGAGCAATTTTGAGAATTTTTCATTTTTTGCAAAAAATCATGATGTATACATCATGCGTTTTTTTAGCCAAAAAATGAAAATCTCTCAGATTTGCTTGATATTTGGGCTATGGATAGAGCATGGCCTAACAAGTGTACACACATAATATGAGACTTTTTTCTACTATACAAGCAGAGATATTTAGCTGAGAAGAGTACACCTCTCTCTTCTCTCCAGGGAAAGCTGAGAGAGGAAAATTCCGATTTTCAAATGCTCATATCTCCTGAACGGTAGCGAATTTTTTCATTTTGTTGACAGATTCTTGTTCAGCTCTTCAAGTACTATCTTATACGTTATTTTGAGCAATTTTGAGAATTTTTCATTTTTGGAAAAAATCATGATGTATACATCATGCGTTTTTTTAGCCAAAAAATGAAAATCTCTCAGATTTGCTTGATATTTGGGCTATGGATAGAGCATGGCCTAACAAGTCTATACACATAATATGGGACTTTTCTACTATACGAGCAGAGGTATTTAGCTGAGAAGAGTACACCTCTCTCTTCTCTCCAGGGAAAGCTGAGAGAGGAAAATTCCGATTTTCAAATGCTCATATCTCCTGAACGGTAGCGAATTTTTTCATTTTGTTGACAGATTCTTGTTCAGCTCTTCAAGTACTATCTTATACGTTATTTTGAGCAATTTTGAGAATTTTTCATTTTTTGCAAAAAATCATGATGTATACATCATGCGTTTTTTTAGCCAAAAAATGAAAATCTCTCAGATTTGCTTGATATTTGGGCTATGGATAGAGCATGGCCTAACAAGTGTACACACATAATATGAGACTTTTCTCTACTATACAAGCAGAGATATTTAGCTGAGAAGAGTACACCTCTCTCTTCTCTCCAGGAAAGCTGAGAGAGGAAAATTCCGATTTTCAAATGCTCATATCTCCTGAATGCTAGCGAATTTTTCATTTTGTTGACAGATTCTTGTTCAGCTCTTCAAGTACTATCTTATACGTTATTTTGAGCAATTTTGAGAATTTTTCATTTTTTGCAAAAAATCATGATGTATACATCATGCGTTTTTTTAGCCAAAAAATGAAAATCTCTCAGATTTGCTTGATATTTGGGCTATGGATAGAGCATGGCCTAACAAGTGTACACACATAATATGAGACTTTTCTCTACTATACAAGCAGAGATATTTAGCTGAGAAGAGTACCCACTCTCCTCTCTCCAAGGAAAGCTGAGAGAGGAAAATTCTGATTTTCAAATGCTCATATCTCCTGAACGGTAGCGAATTTTTTCATTTTGTTGACAGATTCTTGTTCAGCTCTTCAAGTACTATCTTATACGTTATTTTGAGCAATTTTGAGAATTTTTCATTTTTTGCAAAAAATCATGATGTATACATCATGCGTTTTTTTAGCCAAAAAATGAAAATCTCTCAGATTTGCTTGATATTTGGGCTATGGATAGAGCATGGCCTAACAAGTGTACACACATAATATGAGACTTTTCTCTACTATACAAGCAGAGATATTTAGCTGAGAAGAGTACACCTCTCTCTTCTCTCCAGGGAAAGCTGCGAGTGGAAAATTCCGATTTTCAAATGCTCATATCTCCTGAACGGTAGCGAATGTTTTCATTTTGTTGACAGATTCTTGTTCAGCTCTTCAAGTACTATCTTATACGTTATTTTGAGCAATTTTGAGAATTTTTCATTTTTTGCAAAAAATCATGATGTATACATCATGCGTTTTTTTAGCCAAAAAATGAAAATCTCTCAGATTTGCTTGATATTTGGGCTATGGATAGAGCATGGCCTAACAAGTGTACACACATAATATGAGACTTTTCTCTACTATACAAGCAGAGATATTTAGCTGAGAAGAGTACACCTCTCTCTTCTCTCCAGGGAAAGCTGAGAGAGGAAAATTCCGATTTTCAAATGCTCATATCTCCTGAACGGTAGCGAATTTTTTCATTTTGTTGACAGATTCTTGTTCAGCTCTTCAAGTACTATCTTATACGTTATTTTGAGCAATTTTGAGAATTTTTCATTTTTTGCAAAAAATCATGATGTATACATCATGCGTTTTTTTAGCCAAAAAATGAAAATCTCTCAGATTTGCTTGATATTTGGGCTATGGATAGAGCATGGCCTAACAAGTGTACACACATAATATGAGACTTTCTCTACTATACAAGCAGAGATATTTAGCTGAGAAGAGTACACCTCTCTCTTCTCTCCAGGGAAAGCTGAGAGAGGAAAATTCCGATTTTCAAATGCTCATATCTCCTGAACGGTAGCGAATTTTTTCATTTTGTTGACAGATTCTTGTTCAGCTCTTCAAGTACTATCTTATACGTTATTTTGAGCAATTTTGAGAATTTTTCATTTTTTGCAAAAAATCATGATGTATACATCATGCGTTTTTTTCGCAAACCAATGAGAATCTCTCAGATTTGCTTGATCTTTGGGCTATGGCTACAGCATGGACTAACAAGCGTAACCACCTAATATGAGACTTTCTCTACTATACAAGCAGAGATATTTAGCTGAGAAGAGTACACCTCTCTCTCTCCAGGGAAAGCTGAGAGGAAAATTCCGATGTTCAAATGCTCATAGCTCGTGAACGTTAGCGAGTTTTTTCATTTTGTTGACAGATTCTTGTTTAGCTCTTCAAGTACTATCTTATACGTTATTTTGAGCAATTTTGAGAATTTTTCATTTGTTGCATAAAGTCATAATGTATACATCATCCGTTAGTTTAGCCAGAACACGAAAATCTCAAAGATTTGCTTGATATTTGGGCTATGGATAGAGCATGGCCTAACAAGTGTACACACATAATATGAGACTTTTCTCTACTATACAAGCAGAGATATTTAGCTGAGAAGAGTACCTCTCTCGTCTCTCCAGGGAAAGCTGAGAGAGGAAAATTCCGATTTTCAAATGCTCATATCTCCTGAACGGTAGCGAATTTTTTTATTTTGTTGACAGATTCTTGTTCAGCTCTTCAAGTACTATCTTATACGTTATTTTGAGCAATTTTGAGAATTTTTCATTTTTGCAAAAATCATGATGTATACATCATGCGTTTTTAGCCAAAAATGAAAATCTCTCAGATTTGCTTGATATTTGGGCTATGGATAGAGCATGGCCTAACAAGTGTACACACATAATATGAGACTTTCTCTACTATACAAGCAGAGATATTTAGCTGAGAAGAGTACACCTCTCTCTTCTCTCCAGGGAAAGCTGAGAGGAAAATTCCGATTTTCAAATGCTCATATCTCCTGAACGGTAGCGAATTTTCCATTTTGTTGACAGATTCTTGTTCAGCTCTTCAAGTACTATCTTATACGTTATTTTGAGCAATTTTGAGAATTTTTCATTTTTTGCAAAAAATCATGATGTATACATCATGCGTTTTTTTAGCCAAAAAATGAAAATCTCTCAGATTTGCTTGATATTTGGGCTATGGATAGAGCATGGCCTAACAAGTCTACACACATAATATGAGACTTTTCTCTACTATACAAGCAGAGATATTTAGCTGAGAAGAGTACACCTCTCTCTTCTCTCCAGGGAAAGCTGAGAGAGGAAAATTCCGATTTTCAAATGCTCATATCTCCTGAACGGTAGCGAATTTTTACATTTTGTTGACAGATTCTTGTTCAGCTCTTCAAGTACTATCTTATACGTTATTTTGAGCAATTTTGAGAATTTTTCATTTTTTGCAAAAAATCATGATGTATACATCATGCGTTTTTTTAGCCAAAAAATGAAAATCTCTCAGATTTGCTTGATATTTGGGCTATGGATAGAGCATGGCCTAACAAGTGTACACACATAATATGAGACTTTTCTCTACTATACAAGCAGAGATATTTAGCTGAGAAGAGTACACCTCTCTCTTCTCTCCAGGGAAAGCTGAGAGAGGAAAATTCCGATTTTCAAATGCTCATATCTCCTGAACGGGAGCGAATTTTTTAATTTTGTTGACAGATTCTTGTTCAGCTCTTCAAGTACTATCTTATACGTTATTTTGAGCAATTTTGAGAATTTTTCATTTTTTGCAAAAAATCATGATGTATACATAATGCGTTTTTTTAGCCAAAAATGAAAATCTCTCAGATTTGCTTGATATTTGGGCTATGGATAGAGCATGGCCTAACAAGTGTACACACATAATTTGAGACTTTTCTCTACTATACAAGCAGACATAGTTAGCTGAGAAGAGTACACCTCTCTCTTCTCTCCAGGAAAGCTGAGAGAGGAAAATTCCGATTTTCAAATGCTCATATCTGCTGCACGGGAGCGAAGTTATTCATTTGCTTGACAGATGCGTGTTCAGCTCTTCAAGTACTATCATATACGTTATTTTGAGCAATTTTGAGAATTTTTCATTTTTGCAAAAATCATGATGTATACATCATGCGTTTTTAGCCAAAAAATGAAAATCTCTCAGATTTGCTTGATATTTGGGCTATGGATAGAGCATGGCCTAACAAGTGTACACACATAATATGAGACTCTTCTCTACTATACAAGCAGAGATATTTAGCTGAGAAGAGTACACCTCTCTCTTCTCTCAAGGGAAAGCTGAGAGAGGAAAATTCCGATTTTCAAATGCTCATATCTCCTGAACGGTAGCGAATTTTTTCATTTTGTTGACAGATTCTTGTTCAGCTCTTCAAGTACTATCTTATACGTTATTTTGAGCAATTTTGAGAATTTTTAATTTTTTGCAAAAAATCATGATGTATACAACATGCGTTTTTTTAGTCCAAAAATCAATACCGCTCAGATTTGCTTGATATTTGGGCTATGGATAGAGCATGGCCTAACAAGTGTACACACATAATATGAGACTTTTCTCTATACAAGCAGAGATATTTAGCTGAGAAGAGTACACCCTCTTCTCTCCAGGAAAGCTGAGAGGAAAATTCCGATTTTCAAATGCTCATATCTCCTGAACGGTAGCGAATTTTTCATTTTGTTGACAGAAACTTGTTCAGCTCTTCAAGTACTATCTTATACGTTATTTTGAGCAATTTTGAGAATTTTTCATTTTTTGCAAAAAATCATGATGTATACATCATGCGTTTTTTTAGCCAAAAAATGAAAATCTCTCAGATTTGCTTGATATTTGGGCTATGGATAGAGCATGGCCTAACAAGTGTACACACATAATATGAGACTTTTCTCTACTATACAAGCAGAGATATTTAGCTGAGAAGAGTACACCTCTCTCTTCTCTCCAGGGAAAGCTGAGAGAGGAAAATTCCGATTTTCAAATGCTCATATCTCCTGAACGGTAGCGAATTTTTTCATTTTGTTGACAGATTCTTGTTCAGCTCTTCAAGTACTATCTTATACGTTATTTTGAGCAATTTTGAGAATTTTTCATTTTTTGCAAAAAATCATGATGTATACATCATGCGTTTTTTTAGCCAAAAAATGAAAATCTCTCAGATTTGCTTGATATTTGGGCTATGGATAGAGCATGGCCTAACAAGTGTACACACATAATATGAGACTCTTCTCTACTATACAAGCAGAGATATTTAGCTGAGAAGAGTACACCACTCTCCTCTCTCCAAGGAAAGCTGAGAGAGGAAAATTCTGATTTTCAAATGCTCATATCTCCTGAACGGTAGCGAATGTTGAATGTTTTCATTTTGTTGACAGATTCTTGTTCAGCTCTTCAAGTACTATCTTATACGTTATTTTGAGCAATTTTGAGAATTTTTCATTTTTGCAAAAATCATGATGTATACATCATGCGTTTTTAGCCAAAATGAAAATCTCTCAGATTTGCTTGATATTTGGGCTATGGATAGAGCATGGCCTAACAAGTGTACACACATAATATGAGACTTTTCTCTACTATACAAGCAGAGATATTTAGCTCTCTCTTCTCTCCAGGGAAAGCTGCGAGTGGAAAATTCCGATTTTCAAATGCTCATATCTCCTGAACGGTAGCGAATTTTTACATTTTGTTGACAGATTCTTGTTCAGCTCTTCAAGTACTATCTTATACGTTATTTTGAGCAATTTTGAGAATTTTTCATTTTTTGCAAAAAATCATGATGTATATCATGCGTTTTTTTAGCCAAAAAATGAAAATCTATCAGATTTGCTTGATATTTGGGCTATGGATAGAGCATGGCCTAACAAGTCTACACACATAATATGAGACTTTTCTCTACTATACAAGCAGAGATATTTAGCTGAGAAGAGTACACCTCACTCTTCTCTCCAGGGAAAGCTGAGAGAGGAAAATTCCGGTTTTCAAATGCTCATATCTCCTGAACGGTAGCGAATTTTTTCATTTTGTTGAAAAATTCTTGTTCAGCTCTTCAAGTACTATCTTATACGTTATTTTGAGCAATTTTGAGAATTTTTCATTTTTTGCAAAAAATCATGATGTATACATCATGCGTTTTTTTAGCCAAAAAATGAAAATCTCTCAGATTTGCTTGATATTTGGGCTATGGATAGAGCATGGCCTAACAAGTGTACACACATAATATGAGACTTTTCTCTACTATACAAGCAGAGATATTTAGCTGAGAAGAGTACACCTCTCTCTTCTCTCCAGGGAAAGCTGCGAGTGGAAAATTCCGATTTTCAAATGCTCATATCTCCTGAACGGTAGCGAATTTTTTCATTTTGTTGACAGATTCTTGTTCAGCTCTTCAAGTACTATCTTATACGTTATTTTGAGCAATTTTGAGAATTTTTAATTTTTTGCAAAAAATCATGATGTATACATCATGCGTTTTTTTAGCCAAAAAATGAAAATCTCTCAGATTTGCTTGATATTTGGGCTATGGATAGAGCATGGCCTAACAAGTGTACACACATAATATGAGACTTTTCTCTACTATACAAGCAGAGATATTTAGCTGAGAAGAGTACACCTCTCTCTTCTCTCCAGGGAAAGCTGAGAGGAAAATTCCAATTTTCAAATGCTCATATCTCCTGAACGGTAGCGAATATTAACCTTTTGTTGACACATTCTTGTTCAGCTCTTCAAGTACTATCTTATACGTTATTTTGAGCAATTTTGAAAATTTTTCATTTTTGCAAAAATCATGATGTATACATCATGCGTTTTTAGCCAAAAATGAAAATCTCTCAGATTTGCTTGATATTTGGGCTATGGATAGAGCATGGCCTAACAAGTGTACACACATAATATGAGACTTTTCTCTACTATACAAGCAGAGATATTTAGCTGAGAAGAGTACACCTCTCTCTTCTCTCCAGGGAAAGCTGAGAGAGGAAAATTCCGATTTTCAAATGCTCATATCTCCTGAACGGTAGCGAATTTGTTTGTGTTGGTGACAAATTCTGGTTCAGCTCTTCAAGTACTATCTTATACGTTATTTTGAGCAATTTTGAGAATTTTTCATTTTTGCAAAAATCATGATGTATACATCATGCGTTTTTAGCCAAAAAATGAAAATCTCTCAGATTTGCTTGATATTTGGGCTATGGATAGAGCATGGCCTAACAAGTCTACACACATGATATGAGACTTTTCTCTACTATACAAGCAGAGATATTTAGCTGAGAAGAGTACACCTCGCTCTTCTCTCCAGGGAAAGCTGAGAGAGGAAAATTCCAATTTTCAAATGCTCATATCTCCTGAACGGTAGCGAATTTTTTCATTTTGTTGACAGATTCTTGTTCAGCTCTTCAAGTACTATCTTATACGTTATTTTGAGCAATTTTGAGAATTTTTCATTTTTTGCAAAAAATCATGATGTATACATCATGCGTTTTTTTAGCCAAAAAATGAAAATCTCTCAGATTTGCTTGATATTTGGGCTATGGATAGAGCATGGCCTAACAAGTCTACACACATAATATGAGACTTTTCTCTACTATACAAGCAGAGATATTTAGCTGAGAAGAGTACACCACTCTCGTCTCTCCAGGGAAAGCTGAGAGAGGAAAATTCCGATTTTCAAATGCTCATATCTCCTGAACGGTAGCGAATTTTTACATTTTGTTGACAGATTCTTGTTCAGCTCTTCAAGTACTATCTTATACGTTATTTTGAGCAATTTTGAGAATTTTTCATTTTTGCAAAAATCATGATGTATACATCATGCGTTTTTAGCCAAAATGAAAATCTCTCAGATTTGCTTGATATTTGGGCTATGGATAGATCATGGCCTAACAAGTGTACACACATAATATGAGACTTTTCTCTACTATACAAGCAGAGATATCTAGCTGAGAAGAGTACCTCTCCTCTCTCCAAGGAAAGCTGAGAGAGGAAAATTCTGATTTTCAAATGCTCATATCTCCTGAACGGTAGCGAATTTTCTCATTTTGTTGACAGATTCTTGTTCAGCTCTTCAAGTACTATCTTATACGTTATTTTGAGCAATTTTAAAAATTTTTCATTTCTTTCAAAAAAGCATGATCTATACATCATGCGTTTTTAATAAAAATGAAAATCTCTCAGATTTGCTTGATATTTGGGCTATGGGTAGAGCGTGGCGTAGCGAGAGTGCACACATAATAGTAGAGATTTCGGTGGTATACAAGCAGAGAAATTTAGCTGAGAAGAGTACACCTCTCTCTTCTCTCCAGGGAAAGCTGAGAGGAAAATTCCGATTTTCAAATGCTCATATCTCCTGAACGGTAGCGAATTTTTACATTTTGTTGACAGATTCTTGTTCAGCTCTTCAAGTACTATCTTATACGTTATTTTGAGCAATTTTGAGAATTTTTCATTTTTTGCAAAAAATCATGATGTATACATCATGCGTTTTTTTAGCCAAAAAATGAAAATCTCTCAGATTTGCTTGATATTTGGGCTATGGATAGAGCATGGCCTAACAAGTGTACACATAATATGAGACTCTTCTCTACTATACAAGCAGAGATATTTAGCTGAGAAGAGTACACCACTCTCCTCTCTCCAAGGAAAGCTGAGAGAGGAAAATTCTGATTTTCAAATGCTCATATCTCCTGAACGGTAGCGAATTTTTTCATTTTGTTGACAGATTCTTGTTCAGCTCTTCAAGTACTATCTTATACGTTATTTTGAGCAATTTTGAGAATTTTTCATTTTTTGCAAAAAATCATGATGTATACATCATGCGTTTTTTTAGCCAAAAAATGAAAATCTCTCAGATTTGCTTGATATTTGGGCTATGGATAGAGCATGGCCTAACAAGTGTACACACATAATATGAGACTTTTCTCTACTATACAAGCAGAGATATTTAGCTGAGAAGAGTACACCTCTCTCTTCTCTCCAGGGAAAGCTGCAAGTGGAAAATTCCGATTTTCAAATGCTCATATCTCCTGAACGGTAGCGAATTTTTTCATTTTGTTGACAGATTCTTGTTCAGCTCTTCAAGTACTATCTTATACGTTATTTTGAGCAATTTTGAGAATTTTTAATTTTTTGCAAAAAATCATGATGTATACATCATGCGTTTTTTAGCCAAAAATGAAAATCTCTCAGATTTGCTTGATATTTGGGCTATGGATAGAGCATGGCCTAACAAGTGTACACACATAATATGAGACTTTTCTCTACTATACAAGCAGAGATATTTAGCTGAGAAGAGTACACCTCTCTCTTCTCTCCAGGGAAAGCTGAGAGAGGAAAATTCCGATTTTCAAATGCTCATATCTCCTGAACGGTAGCGAATTTTTACATTTTGTTGACAGATTCTTGTTCAGCTCTTCAAGTACTATCTTATACGTTATTTTGAGCAATTTTGAGAATTTTTCATTTTTTGCAAAAAATCATGATGTTTTTTTAGCCAAAAAATGAAAATCTCTCAGATTTGCTTGATATTTGGGCTATGGATAGAGCATGGCCTAACAAGTCTAATATGAGGCCTACACACATAATATGAGACTTTTCTCTACTATACAAGCAGAGATATTTAGCTGAGAAGAGTACACCTCTCTCTTCTCTCCAGGGAAAGCTGCGAGTGGAAAATTCCGATTTTCAAATGCTCATATCTCCTGAACGGTAGCGAATTTTTTCATTTTGTTGACAGATTCTTGTTCAGCTCTTCAAGTACTATCTTATACGTTATTTTGAGCAATTTTGAGAATTTTTCATTTTTTGCAAAAAATCATGATGTATACATCATGCGTTTTTTTAGCCAAAAAATGAAAATCTCTCAGATTTGCTTGATATTTGGGCTATGGATAGAGCATGGCCTAACAAGTGTACACACATAATATGAGACTTTTCTCTACTATACAAGCAGAGATATTTAGCTGAGAAGAGTACACCACTCTCGTCTCTCCAGGGAAAGCTGAGAGAGGAAAATTCCGATTTTCAAATGCTCATATCTCCTGAACGGTAGCGAATTTTTTTATGTTGTTGACAGATTCTTGTTCAGCTCTTCAAGTACTATCTTATACGTTATTTTGAGCAATTTTGAGAATTTTTCATTTTTTGCAAAAAATCATGATGTATACATCATGCGTTTTTTTAGCCAAAAAATGAAAATCTCTCAGATTTGCTTGATATTTGGGCTATGGATAGAGCATGGCCTAACAAGTGTACACACATAATATGAGACTTTTCTCTACTATACAAGCAGAGATATTTAGCTGAGAAGAGTACACCTCTCTCTTCTCTCCAGGGAAAGCTGCGAGTGGAAAATTCCGATTTTCAAATGCTCATATCTCCTGAACGGTAGCGAATTTTTTCATTTTGTTGACAGATTCTTGTTCAGCTCTTCAAGTACTATCTTATACGTTATTTTGAGCAATTTTGAGAATTTTTCATTTTTTGCAAAAAATCATGATGTATACATCATGCGTTTTTTTAGCCAAAAAATGAAAATCTCAGATTTGCTTGATATTTGGGCTATGGATAGAGCATGGCCTAACAAGTCTACACACATAATATGAGACTTTTCTCTACTATACAAGCAGAGATATTTAGCTGAGAAGAGTACACCTCTCTCTTCTCTCCAGGGAAAGCTGCGAGTGGAAAATTCCGATTTTCAAATGCTCATATCTCCTGAACGGTAGCGAATTTTTTCATTTTGTTGACAGATTCTTGTTCAGCTCTTCAAGTACTATCTTATACGTTATTTTGAGCAATTTTGAGAATTTTCATTTTGCAAAAATCATGATGTATACATCATGCGTTTTTTTAGCCAAAAAATGAAAATCTCTCAGATTTGCTTGATATTTGGGCTATGGATAGAGCATGGCCTAACAAGTGTACACACATAATATGAGACTTTTCTCTACTATACAAGCAGAGATATTTAGCTGAGAAGAGTACACCTCTCTTCTCTCCAGGGAAAGCTGAGAGAGGAAAATTCCGATTTTCAAATGCTCATATCTCCTGAACGGTAGCGAATTTTCTCATTTTGTTGACAGATTCTTGTTCAGCTCTTCAAGTACTATCTTATACGTTATTTTGAGCAATTTTGAGAATTTTTCATTTTTTGCAAAAAATCATGATGTATACATCATGCGTTTTTTTAGCCAAGAAATGAAAATCTCTCAGATTTGCTTGATATTTGGGCTATGGATAGAGCATGGCCTAACAAGTGTACACACATAATATGAGACTTTTCTCTACTATACAAGCAGAGATATTTAGCTGAGAAGAGTACACCTCTCTCTTCTCTCCAGGGAAAGCTGAGAGAGGAAAATTCCGATTTTCAAATGCTCATATCTCCTGAATGGTAGCGAATTTTTTTTGTTGACAGATGCTTGTTCAGCGCTTCACGTACTATCTTATACGTTATTTTGAGCAATTTTGAGAATTTTTCATTTTTGCAAAAATCATGATGTATACATCATGCGTTTTTAGCCAAAAATGAAAATCTCTCAGATTTGCTTGATATTTGGGCTATGGATAGAGCATGGCCTAACAAGTGTACACACATAATATGAGACTTTTCTCTACTATACAAGCAGAGATATTTAGCTGAGAAGAGTACACCTCTCTCTTCTCTCCAGGAAAGCTGAGAGAGGAAAATTCCAATTTTCAAATGCTCATATCTCCTGAACGGTAGCGAATTTTTCATTTTGTTGACAGATTCTTGTTCAGCTCTTCAAGTACTATCTTATACGTTATTTTGAGCAATTTTGAGAATTTTTCATTTTTGCAAAAATCATGATGTATACATCATGCGTTTTTTAGCCAAAAAATGAAAATCTCTCAGATTTGCTTGATATTTGGGCTATGGATAGAGCATGGCCTAACAAGTGTACACACATAATATGAGACTTTTCTCTACTATACAAGCAGAGATATTTAGCTGAGAAGAGTACACCTCTCTCTTCTCTCCAGGGAAAGCTGAGAGAGGAAAATTCCAATTTTCAAATGCTCATATCTCCTGAACGGTAGCGAATTTTTACATTTTGTTGACAGATTCTTGTTCAGCTCTTCAAGTACTATCTTATACGTTATTTTGAGCAATTTTGAGAATTTTTCATTTTTTGCAAAAAATCATGATGTATACATCATGCGTTTTTTTAGCCAAAAAATGAAAATCTCTCAGATTTGCTTGATATTTGGGCTATGGATAGAGCATGGCCTAACAAGTGTACACACATAATATGAGACTTTTCTCTACTATACAAGCAGAGATATTTAGCTGAGAAGAGTACACCTCTCTCTTCTCTCCAGGGAAAGCTGAGAGAGGAAAATTCCGATTTTCAAATGCTCATATCTCCTGAACGGTAGCGAATTTTTTCATTTTGTTGACAGATTCTTGTTCAGCTCTTCAAGTACTATCTTATACGTTATTTTGAGCAATTTTGAGAATTTTTCATTTTTTGCAAAAAATCATGATGTATACATCATGCGTTTTTTTAGCCAAAAAATGAAAATCTCTCAGATTTGCTTGATATTTGGGCTATGGATAGAGCATGGCCTAACAAGTGTACACACATAATATGAGACTTTTCTCTACTATACAAGCAGAGATATTTAGCTGAGAAGAGTACACCTCTCTCTTCTCTCCAGGGAAAGCTGTGTGTCGATATTTCCGATTTTCGAATGCTCATATCTCCTGAACGGTAGCGAATTTTTTCATTTTGTTGACAGATCCTTGCTCAGCTCTTCGAGTACTATCTTTTACGTTATTTTGAGCAATTTTGAGCAATTTTGAGAATTTTTCATTTTTTGAAAAAAATCATGATGTATACATCATGCGTTTTTTTAGCCAAAAAATGAAAATCTCTCAGATTTGCTTGATATTTGGGCTATGGATAGAGCATGGCCTAACAAGTGTACACACATAATATGAGACTTTTCTCTACTATACAAGCAGAGATATTTAGCTGAGAAGAGTACACCTCTCTCTTCTCTCCAGGGAAAGCTGAGAGAGGAAAATTCCGATTTTCAAATGCTCATATCTCCTGAACGGGAGCGAATTTTTTCATTTTGTTGACAGATTCTTGTTCAGCTCTTCAAGTACTATCTTATACGTTATTTTGAGCAATTTTGAGAATTTTTCATTTTTTGCAAAAAATCATGATGTATACATCATGCGTTTTTTTAGTCAAAAAATGAAAATCTCTCAGATTTGCTTGATATTTGGGCTATGGATAGAGCATGGCCTAACAAGTGTACACACATAATATGAGACTTTTCTCTACTATACAAGCAGAGATATTTAGCTGAGAAGAGTACACCTCTCTCTTCTCTCCAGGGAAAGCTGAGAGAGGAAAATTCCGATTTTCAAATGCTCATATCTCCTGAACGGTAGCGAATTTTTTCATTTTGTTGACAGATTCTTGTTCAGCTCTTCAAGTACTATCTTATACGTTATTTTGAGCAATTTTGAGAATTTTTCATTTTTTGCAAAAAATCATGATGTATACATCATGCGTTTTTTTAGCCAAAAAATGAAAATCTCTCAGAGCTTGATATTTGGGCTATGGATAGAGCATGGCCTAACAAGTGTACACACATAATATGAGACTTTTCTCTACTATACAAGCAGAGATATTTAGCTGAGAAGAGTACACCTCTCTCTTCTCTCCAGGGAAAGCTGCGAGTGGAAAATTCCGATTTTCAAATGCTCATATCTCCTGAACAGGGCGAATTTTTTCATTTTGTTGCCAGCTTATTGTTCAGCTATTCAAGTACTATCTTATACGTTATTTTGAGCAATTTTGAGAATTTTTCAATTTTTGCAAAAATGATGATGTATGCATCATGCGTTTTTTTAGCCAAAAAATGAAAATCTCTCAGATTTGCTTGATATTTGGGCTATGGATAGAGCATGGCCTAACAAGTGTACACACATAATATAAGACTTTTATCTACTATACAAGCAGAGAAATTTAGCTGAGAAGAGTACACCTCTCTTCTCTCCAGGGAAAGCTGAGAGGAAAATTCCGGTTTTCAAATGCTCATATCTCCTGAACGGTAGCGGATTTGCTGATTTTGTTGACAGATTCTTGTTCAGCTCTTCAAGTACTATCTTATACGTTGTTTTGAGGAATTTTGAGAATTTTTCATTTTTTGCAAAGAATCATGATGTATACATCATGCGTTTTTAGCCAAAAATGAAAATCTCTCAGATTCGCTTGATATTTGGGCTATGGATAGAGCATGGCCTAACAAGTGTACACACATAATATGAGACTTTTCTCTACTATACAAGCAGAGATATTTAGCTGAGAAGAGTACACCTCTCTTCTCTCAAGGAAAGCTGAGAGACGAAAATTCTGATTTTCAAATGCTCATATATCCTGAACGGTAGCGAATTTTTCATTTTGTTGACAGATTCTTGTTCAGCTCTTCAAGTACTATCTTATACGTTATTTTGAGCAATTTTGAGAATTTTTCATTTTTGCAAAAATCATGATGTATACATCATGCGTTTTTTAAAATGAAAATCTCTCAGATTTGCTTGATATTTGGGCTATGGATAGAGCATGGCCTAACAAGTGTACACACATAATATGAGACTTTCTCTACTATACAAGCAGAGATATTTATCTGAGAACAGTACACCTCTCTCTTCTCTCCAGGGAGATCTGCGATTGGAAAATTCCGATTTTCAAATGCTCATATCTCCTGAACAGAGCGAATTTTTCATTTTGTTGACAGATTCTTGTTCAGCTCTTCAAGTACTATCTTATACGTTATTTTGAGCAATTTTGAGAATTTTTAATTTTTGCAAAAATCATGATGTATACATCATGCGTTTTTAGTCAAAAATGTAAATCTCTCAGATTTGCTTGATATTTGGGCTATGGATAGAGCATGGCCTAACAAGTGTACACACATAATACGAGACTTTACTATACAAGCAGAGATATTTAGCTGAGAAGAGTACCTCTCTCTTCTCTCCAGGGAAAGCTGAGAGGAAAATTCCGATTTTCAAATGCTCATATCTCCTGAACAGGAGCGAATTTTTCATTTTGTTGACAGATTCTTGTTCAGCTCTTCAAGTACTATCTTATACGTTATTTTGAGCAATTTTGAGAATTTTTCATGTTTGCAAAAAATCATGATGTATACATCATGCGTTTTTTTAGCCAAAAAATGAAAATCTCTCAGATTTGCTTGATATTTGGGCTATGGATAGAGCATGGCCTAACAAGTGTACACACATAATATGAGACTTTTCTCTACTATACAAGCAGAGATATTTAGCTGAGAAGAGTACACCTCTCTCTTCTCTCCAGGGAAAGCTGAGAGAGGAAAATTCCAATTTTCAAATGCTCATATCTCCTGAACGGTAGCGAATTTTTTCATTTTGTTGACAGATTCTTGTTCAGCTCTTCAAGTACTATCTTATACGTTATTTTGAGCAATTTTGAGAATTTTTCATTTTTTGCAAAAAATCATGATGTATACATCATGCGTTTTTTTAGCCAAAAAATGAAAATCTCTCAGATTTGCTTGATATTTGGGCTATGGATAGAGCATGGCCTAACAAGTGTACACACATAATATGAGACTTTTCTCTACTATACAAGCAGAGATATTTAGCTGAGAAGAGTACACCTCTCTCTTCTCTCCAGGGAAAGCTGAGAGAGGAAAATTCCAATTTTCAAATGCTCATATCTCCTGAACAGGAGCGACTTTTTGAATTTTGTTGACAGATTCTTGTTCAGCTCTTCAAGTACTATCTTATACGTTATTTTGAGCAATTTTGAGAATTTTTCATTTTTTGCAAAAAATCATGATGTATACATCATGCGTTTTTTTAGCCAAAAAATGAAAATCTCTCAGATTTGCTTGATATTTGGGCTATGGATAGAGCATGGCCTAACAAGTCTACACACATAATATGAGACTTTTCTCTACTATACAAGCAGAGATATTTAGCTGAGAACAGTACACCTCTCTTCTCTCCAGGGAAAGCTGAGAGAGGAAAATTCCGATTTTCAAATGCTCATATCTCCTGAACGGTAGCGAATTTTTACATTTTGTTGACAGATTCTTGTTCAGCTCTTCAAGTACTATCTTATACGTTATTTTGAGCAATTTTGAGAATTTTTCATTTTTTGCAAAAAATCATGATGTATACATCATGCGTTTTTTTAGCCAAAAAATGAAAATCTCTCAGATTTGCTTGATATTTGGGCTATGGATAGAGCATGGCCTAACAAGTCTACACATAATATGAGACTTTTCTCTACTATACAAGCAGAGATATTTAGCTGAGAAGAGTACACCACTCTCTTCTCTCTAGGTAAAGCTGAGAGAGGAAAATTCCGATTTTCAAATGCTCATATCTCCTGAACGGAGCGAATTTTTCATTTTGTTGACAGATTCTTGTTCAGCTCTTCAAGTACTATCTTATACGTTATTCTGAGCAATTTTGAGAATTTTTCATTTTTGCAAAAATCATGATGTATACATCATGCGTTTTTAGCCAAAAATGAAAATCTCTCAGATTTGCTTGATATTTGGGCTATGGATAGAGCATGGCCTAACAAGTGTACACACATAATATGAGACTTTTCTCTACTATACAAGCAGAGATATTTAGCTGAGAAGAGTACACCTCTCTCTTCTCTCAAGGGAAAGCTGAGAGAGGAAAATTCCGATTTTCAAATGCTCATATCTCCTGAACGGAGCGAATTTTTTCATTTTGTTGACAGATTCTTGTTCAGCTCTTCAAGTACTATCTTATAAGTTATTTTGAGCAATTTCGAGCAGTTTCAATTTTTTGCCAACAATCATGACGTCTACATCATGCGTTTTTTAGCCAAAAATGAACATCTCTCAGATTTGCTTGATATTTGGGCTATGGATAGAGCATGGCCTAACAAGTGTACACACATAATATGAGACTTTTCTCTACTATACAAGCAGAGTTATTTAGCTGAGAAGAGTACACCTCTCTCTTCTCTCAAGGGAAAGCTGAGAGAGGAAAATTCCGATTTTCAAAAACTCATATCTCCTGAACGAGAGCGAATTTTTTATTTTGTTGACAGATTCTTGTTCAGTTCTTCAAGTACTATCTTATACGTTATTTTAAGCAATTTTGAGAATTTTTCATTTTTTGCAAAAATACATCATGCGCTTTTTTAGCCAAAAAATGAAAATATCTCAGATTTGCTTGATATTTGGGCTATGGATAGAGCATGGCCTAACAAGTGTACACACATAATATGAGACTTTCCTCCACTATACAAGCAGAGTTATTTATCTGAGAAGAGTACACCTCTCTCTTCTCTCAAGGGAAAGCTGAAATAGGAAAGTTCCGATTTTTAAATGCTAATAACTCCTGAACGGGGGCGAATATTTTCATTTTGTTGACAGATTCTTGTTCAGCTCTTCAAGTACTATCTTATACGTTATTTTGAGCAATTTTGAGAATTTTTCATTTTTTGCAAAAAATCATGATGTATACATCATGCGTTTTTTTAGCCAAAAAATGAAAATCTCTCAGATTTGCTTGATATTTGGGCTATGGATAGAGCATGGCCTAACAAGTGTACACACATAATATGAGACTCTTCTCTACTATACAAGCAGAGATATTTAGCTGAGAAGAGTACACCACTCTCCTCTCTCCAAGGAAAGCTGAGAGAGGAAAATTCTGATTTTCAAATGCTCATATCTCCTGAACGGTAGCGAATTTTTTCATTTTGTTGACAGATTCTTGTTCAGCTCTTCAAGTACTATCTTATACGTTATTTTGAGCAATTTTGAGAATTTTTCATTTTTTGCAAAAAATCATGATGTATACATCATGCGTTTTTTAGCCAAAAATGAAAATCTCTCAGATTTGTTGATATTTGGGCTATGGATAGAGCATGGCCTAACAAGTGTACACATAATATGAGACTTTTCTCTACTATACAAGCAGAGATATTTAGCTGAGAAGAGTACACCTCTCTCTTCTCTCAAGGGAAAGCTGAGAGAGGAAAATTCCAATTTTCAAATGCTCATATTCTCCTGAACGGAGCAATTTTTACATTTTGTTGACAGATTCTTGTTCAGCTCTTCAAGTACTATCTTATACGTTATTTTGAGCAATTTTGAGAATTTTCATTTTTTGCATCATGCGTTTTCTTAGCCAAAAAATGAAAATCTCTCAGATTTGCTTGATATTTGGGCTATGGATAGAGCATGGCCTAACAAGTGTACACACATAATATGAGACTTTTCTCTACTATACAAGCAGAGATATTTAGCTGAGAAGAGTACACCTCTCTCTTCTCTCAAGGGAAAGCTGAGAGAGGAAAATTCCGATTTTCAAATGCTCATATCTCCTGAACGGGAGCGAATTTTTTCATTTTGTTGACAGATTCTTGTTCAGCTCTTCAAGTACTATCTTATACGTTATTTTGAGCAATTTTGAGAATTTTTCATTTTTGCAAAAATCATGATGTATACATCATGCGTTTTTAGCCAAAAATGAAAATCTCTCAGATTGCTTGATATTTGGGCTATGGATAGAGCATGACCGAAAAAGTGTAGACACATAATAGGAGACTTTTCTCTACTAAACAAGCAGAGGTACTTAGCTGACAAGGGCACACCTCTCTCTTCTCCCACGCGAACGCTGAGAGAGGAAAACTCCGATTTTCAAATGCTCATATCTCCTTAACGGGAGCGAATTTTTCATTTTGTTGACAGATTCTTGTTCAGCTCTTCAAGTACTATCTTATACGTTATTTTGAGCAATTTTGAGAATTTTCCATTTTTTGCAAAAAATCATCATGTATACATCATGCGTTTTTTTAGCCAAAAAATGAAAATCTCTCAGATTTGCTTGATATTTGGGCTATGGATAGAGCATGGCCTAACAAGTGTACACACATAATATGAGACTTTTCTCTACTATACAAGCAGAGATATTTAGCTGAGAAGAGTACACCTCTCTCTTCTCTCAAGGGAAAGCGGAGAGGAAAATTCCGATTTTCAAATGCTCATATCTCCTGAACAGAGCGAATTTTTCATTTTGTTGACAGATTCTTGTTCAGCTCTTCAAGTACTATCTTATACGTTATTTTGAGCAATTTTGAGAATTTTTCATTTTTGCAAAAATCATGATGTATACATCATGCGTTTTTAGCCAAA
Source organism: Laodelphax striatellus (assembly GCA_017141395.1). NCBI lineage: Eukaryota > Metazoa > Arthropoda > Insecta > Hemiptera > Delphacidae > Laodelphax > Laodelphax striatellus. The sequence continues at coordinate 2,339,074 of CM029543.1, read as the reverse complement.
ATGAAAATCTCTAAGATTTGCTTGATATTTGGGCTATGGATAGAGCATGGCCTAACAAGTGTACACAAATAATATGAGACTTTTCTCTAATATACAAGACGAGATATTTAGCTGAGAATCGTACACCTCTCCCTGCTCTCAAGGGAAAGCTGAGAGGAAAATTCCAATTTTCAAATGCTCCTATCTCCTGAACAGGAGCGAATTTTGTCATTTTGTTTATATATTCTTGTTTAGCTCTTCAAGTACTATCTTATACGTTATTTTGAGCTATTTTTAGAATTTTTCATTTTTTGCCAAAAATCATGATGTATACATCATGCGTTTTTTTAGCCTAAAAATGAAAATCTCTCAGATTTGCTTGATATTTGGGCTATGGATAGAGCATGGCCTAACAAGTGTACACACATGATATGAGACTTTTCTCTACTATACAAGCAGAGATATTTAGCTGAGAAAGTACCTCTCTCTTCTTTAAAGGGAAAGCTGCGAGAGGAAAATGCCGATTTTCAAATGCTAATATCTCCTGGACAGGAGCGAATTTTTTCATTTTGTTGACAGATTTTTGTTCAGATCTACAAGTACTATCTTTAACGTTATTTTGAGCAATTTTGAGAATTTTTCATTTTTGCAAAAATCATGATGTATACATCATGCGTTTTTAAAAATGAAAATCTCTCAGATTTTGATATTTGGGCTATGGATAGAGCATGGCATACCCAGTGTACACACATAATATGAGATTTTTCTCTACTATACAAGCAGAGATATTTAGCTGAGAAGAGTACACCTCTCTCTTCTCTCAAGGAAAGCTGAGAGGAAAATTCCGATTTTCAAATGCTCATATCTCCTGAACAGAGCGAATTTTTCATTTTGTTGACAGATTCTTGTTCAGCTCTTCAAGTACTATCTTATACGTTATTTTGAGCAATTTTGAGAATTTTTCATTTTTGCAAAAATCATGATGTATACATCATGCGTTTTTTAGCCAAAAATGAAAATCTCTCAGATTTGCTTGATATTTGGGCTATGGATAGAGCATGGCCTAACAAGTGTACACACATAATATGAGACTTTTCTCTACTATACAAGCAGAGATATTTAGCTGAGAAGAGTACACCTCTCTCTTCTCTCAAGGAAAGCTGAGAGAGGAAAATTCCGATTTTCAAATGCTCATATCTCCTGAACAGAGCGAATTTTTTCATTTTGTTGACAGATTCTTGTTCAGCTCTTCAAGTACTATCTTATACGTTATTTTGAGCAATTTTGAGAATTTTTCATTTTTGCAAAAATCATGATGTATACATCATGCGTTTTTTAGCCAAAATGAAAATCTCTCAATTTGCTTGATATTTGGGCTATGGATAGAGCATGGCCTAACAAGTGTACACACATAATATGAGACTTTTCTCTACTATACAAGCAGAGATATTTAGCTGAGAGTACACCTCTCTCTTCTCTCAAGGAAAGCTGAGAGGAAAATTCCGATTTTCAAATGCTCATATCTCCTGAACAGAGCGAATTTTTCATTTTGTTGACAGATTCTTGTTCAGCTCTTCAAGTACTATCTTATACGTTATTTTGAGCAATTTTGAGAATTTTTCATTTTTGCAAAAATCATGATGTATACATCATGCGTTTTTTAGCCAAAAATGAAAATCTCTCAGATTTGCTTGATATTTGGGCTATGGATGAGCATGGCCTAACAAGTGTACACACATAATATGAGACTTTTCTCTACTATACAAGCAGAGATATTTAGCTGAGAAGAGTACACCTCTCTCTTCTCTCAAGGAAAGCTGAGAGAGAAAATTCCGATTTTCAAATGCTCATATCTCCTGAACAGAGCGAATTTTTTCATTTTGTTGACAGATTCTTGTTCAGCTCTTCAAGTACTATCTTATACGTTATTTTGAGCAATTTTGAGAATTTTTCATTTTTGCAAAAATCATGATGTATACATCATGCGTTTTTAGCCAAAAATGAAAATCTCTCAGATTTGCTTGATATTTGGGCTATGGATAGAGCATGGCCTAACAAGTGTACACACATAATATGAGACTTTTCTCTACTATACAAGCAGAGATATTTAGCTGAGAAGAGTACACCTCTCTCTTTCTCTCAAGGGAAAGCTGAGAGGAAAATTCCGATTTTCAAATGCTCATATCTCCTGAACAGGCGAATTTTTCATTTTGTTGACAGATTCTTGTTCAGCTCTTCAAGTACTATCTTATACGTTATTTTGAGCAATTTTGAGAATTTTTCATTTTTGCAAAAATCATGATGTATACATCATGCGTTTTTTAGCCAAAAATGAAAATCTCTCAATTTGCTTGATATTTGGGCTATGGATAGAGCATGGCCTAACAAGTGTACACACATAATATGAGACTTTTCTCTACTATACAAGCAGAGATATTTAGCTGAGAAGAGTACACCTCTCTCTTCTCTCAAGGGAAAGCTGAGAGAGGAAAATTCCGATTTTCAAATGCTCATATCTCCTGAACAGAGCGAATTTTTCATTTTGTTGACAGATTCTTGTTCAGCTCTTCAAGTACTATCTTATACGTTATTTTGAGCAATTTTGAGAATTTTTCATTTTTGCAAAAATCATGATGTATACATCATGCGTTTTTTAGCCAAAAATGAAAATCTCTCAGATTTGTGATATTTGGGCTATGGATAGAGCATGGCCTAGCAAGTGTACTCACATAATATGAGGCCTTTCTCTACTATACAAGCAGAGATATTTAGCTGAGAAGAGTACACCTCTCTTCTCTCAAGGAAAGCTGAGAGGAAAATTCCGATTTTCAAATGCTCATATCTCCTGAACGGGAGCGAATTTTTCAATTTTGATGACAGATTCTTGTTCAGCTCTTCAAGTACTATCTTATACGTTATTTTGAGCAATTTTGAGAATTTTTCATTTTTTGCAAAAAATCATGATGTATACATCATGCGTTTTTTAGCCAAAAAATGAAAATCTCTCAGATTTGCTTGATATTTGGGCTATGGATAGAGCATGGCCTAACAAGTGTACACACATAATATGAGACTTTTCTCTACTATACAAGCAGAGATATTTAGCTGAGAAGAGTACACCTCTCTCTTCTCTCAAGGGAAAGCTGAGAGAGGAAAATTCCGATTTTCAAATGCTCATATCTCCTGAACGGGAGCGAGATTTCTCATTTTGTTGACAGATTCTTGTTCAGCTCTTCAAGTACTATCTTATACGTTATTTTGAGCAATTTTGAGAATTTTTCATTTTTGCAAAAATCATGATGTATACATCATGCGTTTTTAGCCAAAAATGAAAATCTCTCAATTTGCTTGATATTTGGGCTATGGAAAGAGCATGGCCTAACAAGTGTACACACATAATATGAGACTTTTCTCTACTATACAAGCAGAGATATTTAGCTGAGAAGAGTACACCTCTCTCTTCTCTCAAGGGAAAGCTAGGAGCGGGAAGTTCAGATGTTCAATTGCTCATATCGCCCGAACGGGAGCGAATTTTTCTTTTTGTTGACAGATTCTTGTTCAGCTCTTCAAGTACTATCTTATACGTTATTTTGAGCAATTTTGAGAATTTTCATTTTTGCAAAAATCATGATGTATACATCATGCGTTTTTTGTAAAAAAAATGAAAATCTCTCAGATTTGCTTGATATTTGGGCTATGGATAGAGCATGGCCTAACAAGTGTACACACATAATATGAGACTTTTCTCTACTATACAAGCAGAGATATTTAGCTGAGAAGAGTACACCTCTCTCTTCTCTCAAGGGAAAGCTGAGAGAGGAAAATTCCGATTTTCAAATGCTCATATCTCCTGAACGGCAGCGAACTTTTTCATTTTGTTGACAGATTCTTGTTCAGCTCTTCAAGTACTATCATATACGGTATTATAAGCGATTTTGAGAATTTTCATTTTTGCAAAAATCATGATGTATACATCATGCGTTTTTTAGCCAAAAATGAAAATCTCTCAATTTGTGATATTTGGGCTATGGATAGAGCATGGCCTAACAAGTGTACACACATAATATGAGACTTTTCTCTACTATAGAAGCTGAGATATTTAGCTGAGCAGAGTACACCTCCCTCTTCTCTCAAGGGAAAGCTGAGAGGAAAATTCCGATTTTCAAATGCTCATATCCCCTGAACAGAGCGAATTTTTCATTTTGTTGACAGATTCTTGTTCAGCTCTTCAAGTACTATCTTATACGTTATTTTGAGCAATTTTGAGAATTTTTCATTTTTGCAAAAATCATGATGTATACATCATGCGTTTTTAGCCAAAAATTTAAATCTCTAAGATTTGCTTGATATTTGGGCTATGGATAGAGCATGGCCTAACAAGTGTACACACATAATATGAGACTTTTCTCTACTATACAAGCAGAGATATTTAGCTGAGAAGAGTACACCTCTCTCTTCTCTCAAGGGAAAGCTGAGAGGAAAATTCCGATTTTCAAATGCTCATATCTCCTGAACAGAGCGAATTTTTCATTTTGTTGACAGATTCTTGTTCAGCTCTTCAAGTACTATCTTATACGTTATTTTGGGCAATTTTGAGAATTTTTCATTTTTTGCAAGAGATCGTGATGTACGCAACATGCGTTTTGATAGCCAAACAATGCCAATCTGTCAGATTTGCGTGCTATTTGGGCTATGGATAGAGCATGGCCTAACAAGTGTACACACATAATGAGACTTTTCTCTACTATACAAGCAGAGATATTTAGCTGAGAAGAGTACACCTCTCTCTTCTCTCAAGGAAAGCTGAGAGAGGAAAATTCCGATTTTCAAATGCTCATATCTCCTGAACAGAGCGAATTTTTTCATTTTGTTGACAGATTCTTGTTCAGCTCTTCTAGTACTACCTTATACGTCATTTTGAGCAATTTTGAGAATTTTTCATTTTTGCAAAAATCATGATGTATACATCATGCGTTTTTTAGCCAAAAATTGAAAATCTCAGTTTTGCTGGATATTTGGGCTATGGATAGAGCATGGCCTAACAAGTGTACACACATAATATGAGACTTTTCTCTACTATAATAGCAGAGATATTTAGCTGAGAAGGTACACCTCTCTCTTCTCTCAAGGAAAGCTGAGAGAGGAAAATTCCAATTTTCAAATGCTCATATCTCCTGAACAGGCAATTTTTTCATTTTGTTGACAGATTCTTGTTCAGCTCTTCAAGTACTATCTTATACGTTATTTTGAGCAATTTTGAGAATTTTCATTTTTGCAAAAATCATGATGTATACATCATGCGTTTTTTAAAAATGAAAATGAAAATCTCAGATTTGTGATATTTGGGCTATGGATAGAGCATGGCCTAACAAGTGTACACACATAATATGAGACTTTTCTCTACTATACAAGCAGAGATATTTAGCTGAGAAGAGTACACCTCTCTCTTCTCTCAAGGGAAAGCTGAGAGAGGAAAATTCCGATTTTCAAATGCTCATATCTCCTGAACGGAGCGAATTTTTCATTTTGTTGACAGATTCTTGTTCAGCTCTTCAAGTACTATCTTATACGTTATTTTGAGCAATTTTGAGAATTTTTCATTTTTGCAAAAATCATGATGTATACATCATGCGTTTTTTAGCCAAAAATGAAAATCTCTCAGATTTGCTTGATATTTGGGCTATGGATAGAGCATGGCCTAACAAGTGTACACATAATATGAGACTTTTCTCTACTATACAAGCAGAGATATTTAGCTGAGAAGTACACCTCTCTCTTCTCTCAAGGGAAAGCTGAGAGGAAAATTCCGATTTTCAAATGCTCATATCTCCTGAACAGAGCGAATTTTTCATTTTGTTGACCGATTCCTGTTCAGCTCTTCAAGTACTATCTTATACGTTATTTTGAGCAATCTTGAGAATTTGCCATTTTTCGCAAAAAATCATGATGTATACATCATGCGTTTTTTTAGCCAAAAAATAAAAATCTCTCAGATTTGCTTGATATTTGGGCTATGGATAGAGCATGGCCTAACAAGTGTACACACATAATATGAGACTTTTCTCTACTATACAAGCAGAGATATTTAGCTGAGAAGAGTACACCTCTCTCTTCTCTCAAGGGAAAGCTGAGAGAGGAAAATTCCAATTTTCAAATGCTCATATCTCCTGAACTTTTCCATTTTGTTGACAGATTCTTGTTCAGCTCTTCAAGTACTATCTTATACGTTATTTTGAGCAATTTTGAGAATTTTTCATTTTTGCAAAAATCATGATGTATACATCATGCGTTTTTAGCCAAAAATGAAAATCTCTCAATTTGTGATATTTGGGCTATGGATAGAGCATGGCCTAACAAGTGTACACACATAATATGAGACTTTTCTCTACTATACAAGCAGAGATATTTAGCTGGAAGAGTACACCTCTCTCTTCTCTCAAGGGAAAGCTGAGAGGATAATTCCAATTTTCTAATGCTTATATTTCCTGAACGTGATCGAATTTTTTCATTTTGTTGACAGATTCTTGTTTTGCTCTTCAAGTACTATCTTATACGTTATTTTGAGCAATTTTGAGAATTTTTCATTTTTTGCAAAAAATCATGATGTATACATCATGCGTTTTTTTAGCCAAAAAATGAAAATCTCTCAGATTTGCTTGATATTTGGGCTATGGATAGAGCATGGCCTAACAAGTGTACACACATAATATGAGACTTTTCTCTACTATACAAGCAGAGATATTTAGCTGAGAAGAGTACACCTCTCCCTTCTCTCAAGGGAAAGCTGAGAGAGGAAAATTCCGATTTTCAAATGCTCATATCTCCTGAACGAGACCGAATCTTTTCATTTTGTTGACAGATTCTTGTTCAGCTCTTCAAGTACTATCTTATACGTTATTTTGAGCAATTTTGAGAATTTTTCATTTTTGCAAAAATCATGATGTATACATCATGCGTTTTTTAATAAAAATGAAAATCTCTCAATTTGCTTGATATTTGGGCTATGGATAGAGCATGGCCTAACAAGTGTACACACATAATATGAGACTTTTCTCTACTATACAAGCAGAGATATTTAGCTGAGAGTACACCTCTCTCTTCTCTCAAGGGAAAGCTGAGAGAGGAAAATTCAGATTTTACAATGCTCATATCTCCTGAACAGGAGCGAATTTTTCTTTTGTTGACAGATTCTTGTTCAGCTCTTTAAGTACGATCTTATACGTTATTTTGAGCAATTTTGCGAATTGTTCATTTTTGCAAAAATCATGATGTATACATCATGCGTTTTTTAGCCAAAAATGAAAATCTCTCAGATTGTGATATTTGGGCTATGGATAGAGCATGGCCTAACAAGTGTACACACATAATATGAGACTTTTCTCTACTATACAAGCAGAGATATTTAGCTGAGAAGAGTACACCTCTCTCTTCTCTCAAGGGAAAGCTGAGAGAGGAAAATTCCAATTTTCAAATGCTCATATCTCCTGAACGGGAGCGAATTTTTTCATTTTGTTGACAGATTCTTGTTCAGCTCTTCAAGTACTATCTTATACGTTATTTTGAGCAATTTTGAGAATTTTTCATTTTTTGCATCATGCGTTTTTTTAGCCAAAAAATGAAAATCTCTCAGATTTGCTTGATATTTGGGCTATGGATAGAGCATGGCCTAACAAGTGTACACACATAATATGAGACTTTTCTCTACTATACAAGCAGAGATATTTAGCTGAGAAGAGTACACCTCTCTCTTCTCTCAAGGAAAGCTGAGAGAGGAAAATTCCGATTTTCAAATGCTCATATCTCCTGAACAGAGCGAATTTTTCATTTTGTTGACAGATTCTTGTTCAGCTCTTCAAGTACTATCTTATACGTTATTTTGAGCAATTTTGAGAATTTTCATTTTTGCAAAAATCATGATGTATACATCATGCGTTTTTAAAAATGAAAATCTCTCAGATTTGTGATATTTGGGCTATGGATAGAGCATGGCCTAACAAGTGTACACACATAATATGAGACTTTTCTCTACTATACAAGCAGAGATATTTAGCTGAGAGTACACCTCTCTCTTCTCTCAAGGAAAGCTGAGAGGAAAATTCCGATTTTCAAATGCTCATATCTCCTGAACAGGAGCGAATTTTTCATTTTGTTGACAGATTCTTGTTCAGCTCTTCAAGTACTATCTTATACGTTATTTTGAGCAATTTTGAGAATTTTTCATTTTTGCAAAAATCATGATGTATACATCATGCGTTTTTTAGCCAAAAATGAAAATCTCTCAGATTTGCTTGATATTTGGGCTATGGATAGAGCATGGCCTAACAAGTGTACACACATAATATGAGACTTTTCTCTACTATACAAGCAGAGATATTTAGCTGAGAAAGTACACCTCTCTCTTCTCTCAAGGAAAGCTGAGAGGAAAATTCCGATTTTCAAATGCTCATATCTCCTGAACAGGAGCGAATTTTTCATTTTGTTGACAGATTCTTGTTCAGCTCTTCAAGTACTATCTTATACGTTATTTTGAGCAATTTTGAGAATTTTCATTTTTGCAAAAATCATGATGTATACATCATGCGTTTTTAGCCAAAAATGAAAATCTCTCAGATTTGCTTGATATTTGGGCTATGGATAGGCATGGCCTAACAAGTGTACACACATAATATGAGACTTTTCTCTACTATACAAGCAGAGATATTTAGCTGAGAAAGTACACCTCTCTTCTCTCAAGGGAAGCTGAGAGGAAAATTCCGATTTTCAAATGCTCATATCTCCTGAACAGGAGCGAATTTTTCATTTTGTTGACAGATTCTTGTTCAGCTCTTCAAGTACTATCTTATACGTTATTTTGAGCAATTTTGAGAATTTTTCATTTTTGCAAAAATCATGATGTATACATCATGCGTTTTTAATAAAAATGAAAATCTCTCAATTTGCTTGATATTTGGGCTATGGATAGAGCATGGCCTAACAAGTGTACACACATAATATGAGACTTTTCTCTACTATACAAGCAGAGATATTTAGCTGAGAAGAGTACCTCTCTCTTCTCTCAAGGGAAAGCTGAGAGAGGAAAATTCCGATTTTCAAATGCTCATATCTCCTGAACAGGGCGAATTTTTCATTTTGTTGACAGATTCTTGTTCAGCTCTTCAAGTACTATCTTATACGTTATTTTGAGCAATTTTGAGAATTTTTCATTTTTGCAAAAATCATGATGTATACATCATGCGTTTTTTAAAAAATGAAAATCTCAGATTGTGATATTTGGGCTATGGATAGAGCATGGCCTAACAAGTGTACACACATAATATGAGACTTTTCTCTACTATACAAGCAGAGATATTTAGCTGAGAAGAGTACACCTCTCTCTTCTCTCAAGGGAAAGCTGAGAGGAAAATTCCGATTTTCAAATGCTCATATCTCCTGAACAGGGCGAATTTTTCATTTTGTTGACAGATTCTTGTTCAGCTCTTCAAGTACTATCTTATACGTTATTTTGAGCAATTTTGAGAATTTTTCATTTTTGCAAAAATCATGATGTATACATCATGCGTTTTTTAGCCAAAAATGAAAATCTCTCAGATTTGCTTGATATTTGGGCTATGGATAGAGCATGGCCTAACAAGTGTACACACATAATATGAGACTTTTCTCTACTATACAAGCAGAGATATTTAGCTGAGAGTACACCTCTCTCTTCTCTCAGGGAAAGCTGAGAGAGGAAAATTCCGATTTTCAAATGCTCATATCTCCTGAACAGAGCGAATTTTTCATTTTGTTGACAGATTCTTGTTCAGCTCTTCAAGTACTATCTTATACGTTATTTTGAGCAATTTTGAGAATTTTTCATTTTTGCAAAAATCATGATGTATACATCATGCGTTTTAATAAAAATGAAAATCTCTCAGATTGCTTGATATTTGGGCTATGGATGAGCATGGCCTAACAAGTGTACACACATAATATGAGACTTTTCTCTACTATACAAGCAGAGATATTTAGCTGAGAAGTACACCTCTCTCTTCTCTCAAGGGAAAGCTGAGAGAGGAAAGTTCCGATTTTCAAATGCTCATATCTCCTGAACGAGAGCGAATTTTTTCATTTTGTTGACAGATTCTTGTTCAGCTCTTCAAGTACTATCTTATACGTTATTTTGAGCAATTTTGAGAATTTTTCATTTTTGCAAAAATCATGATGTATACATCATGCGTTTTTAAAAAATGAAAATCTCAGATTTATGATATTTGGGCTATGGATAGAGCATGGCCTAACAAGTGTACACATAATATGAGACTTTTCTCTACTATACAAGCAGAGATATTTAGCTGAAGAGTACACCTCTCTCTTCTCTCAAGGAAAGCTGAGAGGAAAATTCCAATTTTCAAATGCTCATATCTCCTGAACAGAGCAATTTTTCATTTTGTTGACAGATTCTTGTTCAGCTCTTCAAGTACTATCTTATACGTTATTTTGAGCAATTTTGAGAATTTTCATTTTTGCAAAAATCATGATGTATACATCATGCGTTTTTAGCCAAAAATGAAAATCTCTCAATTTGTGATATTTGGGCTATGGATAGGCATGGCCTAACAAGTGTACACACATAATATGAGACTTTTCTCTACTATACAAGCAGAGATATTTAGCTGAGAAAGTACACCTCTCTCTTCTCTCAAGGAAAGCTGAGAGGAAAATTCCAATTTTCAAATGCTCATATCTCCTGAACAGAGCGAATTTTTCATTTTGTTGACAGATTCTTGTTCAGCTCTTCAAGTACTATCTTATACGTTATTTTGAGCAATTTTGAGAATTTTCATTTTTGCAAAAATCATGATGTATACATCATGCGTTTTTAGCCAAAAATGAAAATCTCTCAGATTTGCTTGATATTTGGGCTATGGATAGAGCATGCCCTAACAAGTGTACACACATAATATGAGACTTTTCTCTACTATACAAGCAGAGATATTTAGCTGAGAAGAGTACACCTCTCTCTTCTCTCAAGGGAAAGCTGAGAGAGGAAAATTCCGATTTTCAAATGCTCATATCTCCTGAACGGTAGCGAATTGTTTCATTTTGTTGACAGATTCTTGTGCAGCTCTTCAAGTACTATCTTATACGTTATTTTGAGCAATTTTGAGAATTTTCATTTTTGCAAAAATCATGATGTATACATCATGCGTTTTTTAGCCAAAAATGAAAATCTCTCAATTTGATATTTGGGCTATGGATAGAGCATGCCCTAACAAGTGTACACACATAATATGAGACTTTACTCTACTATACAAGCAGAGATATTTAGCTGAGAAGGTACACCTCTCTCTTCTCTCAAGGAAGCTGAGAGGAAAATTCCAATTTTCAAATGCTCATATCTCCTGAACAGGAGCAGAATTTTTCATTTTGTTGACAGATTCTTGTTCAGCTCTTCAAGTACTATCTTATACGTTATTTTGAGCAATTTTGAGAATTTTCATTTTTGCAAAAATCATGATGTATACATCATGCGTTTTTAGCCAAAAATGAAAATCTCAGATTTGCTTGATATTTGGGCTATGGATAGAGCATGGCCTAACAAGTGTACACACATAATATGAGACTTTTCTCTACTATACAAGCAGAGATATTTAGCTGAGAAGAGTACACCTCTCTCTTCTCTCAAAGGAAAGCTGAGAGAGGAAAATTCCAATTTTCAAATGCTCATATCTCCTGAACGGGAGCGAATTTTTTCATTTTGTTGACAGATTCTTGTTCAGCTCTTCAAGTACTATCTTATACGTTATTTTGAGCAATTTTGAGAATTTTTCATTTTTTGCAAAAAATCATGATGTATACATCATGCGTTTTTTTAGCCAAAAAATGAAAATCTCTCAGATTTGCTTGATATTTGGGCTATGGATAGAGCATGGCCTAACAAGTGTACACACATAATATGAGACTTTTCTCTACTATACAAGCAGAGATATTTAGCTGAGAAGAGTACACCTCTCTCTTCTCTCAAGGGAAAGCTGAGAGAGGAAAATTCCAATTTTCAAATGCTCATATCTCCTGAACGGGAGCGAATTTTTTTATTTTGTTGACAGATTCTTGTTCAGCTCTTCAAGTACTATCTTATACGTTATTTTGAGCAATTTTGAGAATTTTTCATTTTTTGCAAAAAATCATGATGTATACATCATGCGTTTTATAAGCCAAAAAATGAAAATCTCTCAGATGCGCTTGATATTTGGGCTATGGATAGAGCATGGCCTAACAAGTGTACACATAATATGAGACTTTTCTCTACTATACAAGCAGAGATATTTAGCTGAGAAGAGTACACCTCTCTCTTCTCTCAAGGAAAGCTGAGAGAGGAAAATTCCGATTTTCAAATGCTCATATCTCTCCTGAACGGAGCGAATTTTTCATTTTGTTGACAGATTCTTGTTCAGCTCTTCAAGTACTATCTTATACGTTATTTTGAGCAATTTTGAGAATTTTTCATTTTTGCAAAAATCATGATGTATACATCATGCGTTTTTTAGCCAAAAATGAAAATCTCTCAGATTTGCTTGATATTTGGGCTATGGATAGAGCATGGCCTAACAAGTGTACACATAATATGAGACTTTTCTCTACTATACAAGCAGAGATATTTAGCTGAGAAGAGTACACCTCTCTCTTCTCTCAAGGGAAAGCTGAGAGAGGAAAATTCCGATTTTCAAATGCTCATATCTCCTGAACGGGAGCGAATTTTTTCATTTTGTTGACAGATTCTTGTTCCGCTCTTCGAGTACTATCTTATACGTTATTTTGAGCAATTTTGATAATTTTTTATTTTTTGCAAAAAATCATCATGTATACATCATGCGTTTTTAAAAAATGAAAATCTCTCAGATTTGATATTTGGGCTATGGATAGAGCATGGCCTAACAAGTGTACACACATAATATGAGCATTTTCACTACTATCAAAGCAGAGATAATTAGCTGAGAAGAGTACACCTCTCTTCTCTCAAGGAAAGCTGAGAGAGGAAAATTCCAATTTTCAAATGCTCATATCTCCTGAACGGGATCGAATTTTTTCATTTTGTTGACAGATTCTTGTTCAGCTCTTCAAGTACTATCTTATACGTTATTTTGAGCAATTTTGAGAATTTTTCATTTTTTGCAAAAAATCATGATGTATACATCATGCGTTTTTTTAGCAAAAAAATGAAAATCTCTCAGATTTGCTTGATATTTGGGCTATGGATAGAGCATGGCCTAACAAGTGTACACACATAATATGAGACTTTTCTCTACTATACAAGCAGAGATATTTAGCTGAGAAGAGTACACCTCTCTCTTCTCTCAAGGGAAAGCTGAGAGAGGAAAATTCCGATTTTCAAATGCTCATATCTCCTGAACGGGAGCGAATTTTCTCATTTTGTTGACAGATTCTTGTTCAGCTCTTCAAGTACTATCTTATACGTTATTTTGAGCAATTTTGAGAATTTTTCATTTTTTGCAAAAAATTATGATGTAAACATCATGCGTTTTTAATAAAAATGAAAATCTCTCAGATTTTGATATTTGGGCTATGGATAGAGCATGGCCTAACAAGTGTACACACATAATATGAGACTTTTCTCTACTATACAAGCAGAGATATTTAGCTGCGAAGAGTACACCTCTCTCTTCTCTCAAGAAAAGCTGAGAGAGGAAAATTCCGATTTTCAAATGCTCATATCTCCTGAACAGAGCGAATTTTTCATTTTGTTGACAGATTCTTGTTCAGCTCTTCAAGTACTATCTTATACGTTATTTTGAGCAATTTTGAGAATTTTTCATTTTTGCAAAAATCATGATGTATACATCATGCGTTTTTAGCCAAAAATGAAAATCTCTCAGATTTGATATTTGGGCTATGGATAGAGCATGGCCTAACAAGTGTACACACATAATATGAGACTTTTCTCTACTATACAAGCAGAGATATTTAGCTGAGAAGAGTACACCTCTCTTCTCTCAAGGAAAGCTGAGAGAGGAAAATTCCGATTTTCAAATGCTCATATCTCCTGAACAGAGCGAATTTTTTCATTTTGTTGACAGATTCTTGTTCAGCTCTTCAAGTACTATCTTATACGTTATTTTGAGCAATTTTGAGAATTTTTCATTTTTGCAAAAATCATGATGTATACATCATGCGTTTTTTAGCCAAAAATGAAAATCTCTCAGATTTGCTTGATATTTGGGCTATGGATAGAGCATGGCCTAACAAGTGTACACACATAATATGAGACTTTTCTCTACTATACAAGCAGAGATATTTAGCTGAGAAGAGTACACCTCTCTCTTCTCTCAAGGAAAGCTGAGAGAGGAAAATTCCGATTTTCAAATGCTCATATCTCCTGAACGGAGCGAATTTTTCATTTTGTTGACAGATTCTTGTTCAGCTCTTCAAGTACTATCTTATACGTTATTTTGAGCAATTTTGAGAATTTTCATTTTTGCAAAAATCATGATGTATACATCATGCGTTTTTTAGCCAAAAATGAAAATCTCTCAGATTTGCTTGATATTTGGGCTATGGATAGAGCATGGCCTAACAAGTGTACACACATAATATGAGACTTTTCTCTACTATACAAGCAGAGATATTTAGCTGAGAAGAGTACACCTCTCTCTTCTCTCAAGGGAAAGCTGAGAGAGGAAAATTCCGATTTTCAAATGCTCATATCTCCTGAACAGGGCAATTTTTTCATTTTGTTGACAGATTCTTGTTCAGCTCTTCAAGTACTATCTTATACGTTATTTTGAGCAATTTTGAGAATTTTTCATTTTTTTGCAAAAAATCATGATGTATACATCATGCGTTTTTTTAGCCAAAAAATGAAAATCTCTCAGATTTGATATTTGGGCTATGGATAGAGCACGGCCTAACAAATGTACACACATAATATGAGACTTTTCTCTACTATACACGCACAGATATTTAGCTGAGAAGAGTACACCTCTCTCTTCTCTCAAGGGAAAGCTGAGAGGAAAATTCCGATTTTCAAATGCTCATATCTCCTGAACGGTAGCGAATTTTTTTATGTTGTTGACAGATTCTTGTTCAGCTCTTCAAGTACTATCTTATACGTTATTTTGAGCAATTTTGAGAATTTTTCATTTTTTGCAAAAAATCATGATGTATACATCATGTTTTTAGCCAAAAAATGAAAATCTCTCAGATTTGCTTGATATTTGGGCTATGGATAGAGCATGGCCTAACAAGTGTACACACATAATATGAGACTCTTCTCTACTATACAAGCAGAGATATTTAGCTGAGAAGAGTACACCACTCTCCTCTCTCCAAGGAAAGCTGAGAGAGGAAAATTCTGATTTTCAAATGCTCATATCTCCTGAACGGTAGCGAATTTTTTCATTTTGTTGACAGATTCTTGTTCAGCTCTTCAAGTACTATCTTATACGTTATTTTGAGCAATTTTGAGAATTTTTCATTTTTTGCAAAAAATCATGATGTATACATCATGCGTTTTTTTAGCCAAAAAATGAAAATCTCTCAGATTTGCTTGATATTTGGGCTATGGATAGAGCATGGCCTAACAAGTGTACACACATAATATGAGACTTTTCTCTACTATACAAGCAGAGATATTTAGCTGAGAAGAGTACACCTCTCTCTTCTCTCAAGGGAAAGCTGAGAGAGTAAAATTCCAATTTTCAAATGCTCATATCTCCTGAACAGGAGCGAATTTTTCCATTTTGTTGACAGATTCTTGTTCAGCTCTTCAAGTACTATCTTATACGTTATTTTGAGCAATTTTGAGAATTTTTCATTTTTTGCAAAAAATCATGATGTATACATCATGCGTTTTTTTAGCCAAAAAATGAAAATCTCTCAGATTTGCTTGATATTTGGGCTATGGATAGAGCATGGCCTAACAAGTGTACACACATAATATGAGACTTTTCTCTACTATACAAGCAGAGATATTTAGCTGAGAAGAGTACACCTCTCTCTTCTCTCAAGGGAAAGCTGAGAGGAAAATTCCGATTTTCAAATGCTCATATCTCCTGAACAGGGCGAATTTTTCATTTTGTTGACAGATTCTTGTTCAGCTCTTCAAGTACTATCTTATACGTTATTTTTAGCAATTTTGAAAATTTTTCATTTATTGCATAAAATCATGATGTATACATCATGCGTTTTTTAATAAAAATGAAAATCGCAGATTTGCTTGATATTTGGGCTATGGATAGAGCATGGCCTAACAAGTGTACACACATAATATGAGACTTTTCTCTACTATACAAGCAGAGATATTTAGCTGAGAAGAGTACACCTCTCTCTTCTCTCAAGGGAAAGCTGAGAGAGGAAAATTCCGATTTTCAAATGCTCATATCTCCTGAACAGATGCGAATTTTTACATTTTGTTGACAGATTCTTGTTCAGCTCTTCAAGTACTATCTTATACGTTATTTTGAGCAATTTTGAGAATTTTTCATTTTTGCAAAAATCATGATGTATACATCATGCGTTTTTAGCCAAAAATGAAAATCTCTCAGATTTGCTTGATATTTGGGCTATGGATAGAGCATGGCCTAACAAGTGTACACACATAATATGAGACTTTTCTCTACTATACAAGCAGAGATATTTAGCTGAGAAGAGTACACCTCTCTCTTCTCTCAAGGGAAAGCTGAGAGAGGAAAATTCCGATTTTCAAATGCTCATATATCTCCTGAACGGGAGCGAATTTTTTCATTTTGTTGACAGATTCTTGTTCAGCTCTTCAAGTACTATCTTATACGTTATTTTGAGCAATTTTGAGAATTTTTCATTTTTTGCAAAAAATCATGATGTATACATCATGCGTTTTTTTAGCCAAAAAATGAAAATCTCTCAGAATTGCTTGATATTTGGGCTATGGATAGAGCATGGCCTAACAAGTGTACACACATAATATGAGACTTTTCTCTACTATACAAGCAGAGATATTTAGCTGAGAAGAGTACACCTCTCTCTTCTCTCAAGGGAAAGCTGAGAGAGGAAAATTCCAATTTTCAAATGCTCATATCTCCTGAACAGAGCAATTTTTCATTTTGTTGACAGATTCTTGTTCAGCTCTTCAAGTACTATCTTATACGTTATTTTGAGCAATTTGAGAATTTTTCATTTTTGCAAAAATCATGATGTATACATCATGCGTTTTTAGCCAAAAATGAAAATCTCTCAGATTGCTTGATATTTGGGCTATGGATAGAGCATGGCCTAACAAGTGTACACACATAATATGAGACTTTCGTCTACTATACAAGCAGAGATATTTAGATAAGAAGTGTACACCTCTCTCTTCTCTCAAGGGAAAGCTGAGAGAGGAAAATTCCAATTTTCAAATGCTCATATCTCCTGAACAGAGCAATTTTTCATTTTGTTGACAGATTCTTGTTCAGCTCTTCAAGTACTATCTTATACGTTATTTTGAGCAATTTTGAGAATTTTTCATTTTTGCAAAAATCATGATGTATACATCATGCGTTTTTTAGCCAAAAATGAAAATCTCTCAGATTGTGATATTTGGGCTATGGATGAGCATGGCCTAACAAGTGTACACACATAATATGAGACTTTTCTCTACTATACAAGCAGAGATATTTAGCTGAGAAGAGTACACCTCTCTCTTCTCTCAAGGGAAAGCTGAGAGGAAAATTCCGATTTTCAAATGCGCATATCGCCTGAACGGGAGCGAAGTTTTTCATTTTGTTGACAGATTCTTGTTCAGCTCTTCAAGTACTATCTTATACGTTATTTTGAGCAATTTTGAGAATTTTCATTTTTGCAAAAATCATGATGTATACATCATGCGTTTTTAGCCAAAAATGAAAATCTCTCAGATTTGTGATATTTGGGCTATGGATAGAGCATGGCCTAACAAGTGTACACACATAATATGAGACTTTTCTCTACTATACAAGCAGAGATATTTAGCTGAGAAGAGTACACCTCTCTCTTCTCTCAAGGGAAAGCTGAGAGAGGAAAATTCCAATTTTCAAATGCTCATATCTCCTGAACGGGAGCGAATTTTTTCATTTTGTTGACAGATTCTTGTTCAGCTCTTCAAGTACTATCTTATACGTTATTTTGAGCAATTTTGAGAATTTTTCATTTTTTGCAAAAAATCATGATGTATACATCATGCGTTTTTTTAGCCAAAAATGAAAATCTCTCAGATTTGTGATATTTGGGCTATGGAGAGAGCATGGCCTAACAAGTGTACACACATAATATGAGACTTTGATCTACTCTACAAGCAGAGATATTTATCTGAGCAGAGTCCACTTCTCTCTTCTCTCAAGGGAAAGCTAAGAGAGGAAAATTGCAATTTTCAAATCCTCATATCTCCTGAACAGAGCGAATTTTTCATTTTGTTGACAGATTCTTGTTCAGCTCTTCAAGTACTATCTTATACGTTATTTTGAGCAATTTTGAGAATTTTCATTTTTGCAAAAATCATGATGTATACATCATGCGTTTTTAGCCAAAAATGAAAATCTCTCAGATTTGCTTGATATTTGGGCTATGGATAGAGCATGGCCTAACAAGTGTACACACATAATATGAGACTTCTCTCTACTATACAAGCAGAGATATTTAGCTGAGAAGAGTACACCTCTCTCTTCTCTCAAGGGAAAGCTGAGAGAGGAACATTCCAATTTTCAAATGATCATATTTCCTGAACGGAGCGAATTTTTCATTTTGTTGACAGATTCTTGTTCAGCTCTTCAAGTACTATCTTATACGTTATTTTGAGCAATTTTGAGAATTTTTCATTTTTTGCAAAAAATCATGATGTATACATCATGCGTTTTTTTAGCCAAAAAATGAAAATCTCTCAGATTTGCTTGATATTTGGGCTATGGATAGAGCATGGCCTAACAAGTGTACACACATAATATGAGACTTTTCTCTACTATACAAGCAGAGATATTTAGCTGAGAAGAGTACACCTCTCTCTTCTCTCAAGGGAAAGCTGAGAGAGGAAAATTCCAATTTTCAAATGCTCATATCTCCTGAACATGAGCGAATTTTCTCATTTTGTTGACAGATTCTTGTTCAGCTCTTCAAGTACTATCTTATACGTTATTTTGAGCAATTTTGAGAATTTTTCATTTTTTGCAAAAAATCATGATGTATACATCATGCGTTTTTTTAGCCAAAAAATGAAAATCTCTCAGATTTGCTTGATATTTGGGCTATGGATAGAGCATGGCCTAACAAGTGTACACACATAATATGAGACTTTTCTCTACTATACAAGCAGAGATATTTAGCTGAGAAGAGTACACCTCTCTTTTCTCAAGGGAAAGCTGAGAGAGGAAAATTCCAATTTTCAAATGCTCATATCTCCTGAACGGGAGCGAATTTTTTCATTTTGTTGACAGATTCTTGTTCAGCTCTTCAAGTACTATCTTATACGTTATTTTGAGCAATTTTCAGAATTTTTCATTTTTTGCACAGAATCATGATGTACACATCATGCGTTTTTAGCCAAAAATGAAAATCTCTCAAATTTGCTTGATATTTGGGCTATGGATAGAGCATGGCCTAACAAGTGTACACACATAATATGAGACTTTTCTCTACTATACAAGCAGAGATATTTAGCTGAGAAGAGTACACCTCTCTCTTCTCTCAAGGGAAAGCTGAGAGGAAAATTCCGATTTTCAAATGCTCATATCTCCTGAACGGAGCGAATTTTTCATTTTGTTGACAGATTCTTGTTCAGCTCTTCAAGTACTATCTTATACGTTATTTTGAGCAATTTTGAGAATTTTTCATTTTTGCAAAAATCATGATGTATACATCATGCGTTTTTAGCCAAAATGAAAATCTCTCAGATTTGCTTGATATTTGGGCTATGGATAGATCATGGCCTAACAAGTGTACACACATAATATGAGACTTTTCTCTCCTATGCAAGCAGATAAATTTGGCTCAGAAGATTACCCGTCTCTCTTCTCTCAAAGGAGAGCTGAGAGAGGAAAATTCCGATTTTCAAATGCTCATATCTCCTGAACAGGAGCGAATTTTTCATTTTGTTGACAGATTCTTGTTCAGCTCTTCAAGTACTATCTTATACGTTATTTTGAGCAATTTTGAGAATTTTTCATTTTTGCAAAAATCATGATGTATACATCATGCGTTTTTAGCCAAAATGAAAATCTCTCAGATTTGCTTGATATTTGGGCTATGGATAGAGCATGGCCTAACAAGTGTACACACATAATATGAGACTTGTCTCTACTATACAAGCAGAGATATTTATCTGAGAAGTGTACACCTCTCTCTTCTCTCAATGGAAAGCTGAGAGAGGAAAATTCCGATTTTCAAATGCTCATATCTCCTGAACGGGAGTGAATTTTTTCATTTTGTTGACAGATTCTTGTTCAGCTCTTCAAGTACTATCTTATACGTTATTTTGAGCAATTTTGAGAATTTTTCATTTTTTGCAAAAAATCATGATGTATACATCATGCGTTTTTTTAGCCAAAAAATGAAAATCTCTCAGATTTGCTTGATATTTGGGCTATGGATAGAGCATGGCCTAACAAGTGTACACACATAATATGAGACTTTTCTCTACTATACAAGCAGAGATATTTAGCTGAGAAGAGTACACCTCTCTCTCCTCTCAAGGGAAAGCTGAGAGAGGAAAATTCCAATTTTCAAATGCTCATATCTCCTGAACGGGAGCGAATTTTTCATTTTGTTGACAGATTCTTGTTCAGCTCTTCAAGTACTATCTTATACGTTATTTTGAGCAATTTTGAGAATTTTCATTTTTGCAAAAATCATGATGTATACATCATGCGTTTTTTGCCAAAAATGAAAATCTCTCAGATTTGCTTGATATTTGGGCTATGGATAGAGCATGGCCTAACAAGTGTACACACATAATATGAGACTTTTCTCTACTATACAAGCAGAGATATTTAGCTGAGAAGAGTACACCTCTCTCTTCTCTCAAGGAAAGCTGAGAGGAAAATTCCGATTTTCAAATGCTCATATCTCCTGAACGGGAGCGAATTTTTCATTTTGTTGACAGATTCTTGTTCAGCTCTTCAAGTACTATCTTATACGTTATTTTGAGCAATTTTGAGAATTTTTCATTTTTGCAAAAATCATGATGTATACATCATGCGTTTTTTAGCCAAAAATGAAAATCTCTCAGATTTGCTTGATATTTGGGCTATGGATAGAGCATGGCCTAACAAGTGTACACACATAATATGAGACTTTTCTCTACTATACAAGCAGAGATATTTAGCTGAGAAGAGTACACCTCTCTCTTCTCTCAAGGGAAAGCTGAGAGAGGAAAATTCCGATTTTCAAATGCTCATATCTCCTTTTCATTTTGTTGACAGATTCTTGTTCAGCTCTTCAAGTACTATCTTATACGTTATTTTGAGCAATTTTGAGAATTTTTCATTTTTTGCAAAAAATCATGATGTATACATCATGCGTTTTTTTAGCCAAAAAATGAAAATCTCTCAGATTTGCTTGATATTTGGGCTATGGATAGAGCATGGCCTAACAAGTGTACACACATAATATGAGACTTTTCTCTACTATACAAGCAGAGATATTTAGCTGAGAAGAGTACACCTCTCTCTTCTCTCAAGGGAAAGCTGAGAGAGGAAAATTCCAATTTTCAAATGCTCATATCTCCTGAACGGGAGCGAATTTTTTCATTTTGTTGACAGATTCTTGTTCAGCTCTTCAAGTACTATCTTATACGTTATTTTGAGCAATTTTGAGAATTTTTCATTTTTTGCAAAAAATCATGATGTATACATCATGCGTTTTTTTAGCCAAAAAATGAAAATCTCTCAGATTTGCTTGATATTTGGGCTATGGATAGAGCATGGCCTAACAAGTGTACACACATAATATGAGACTTTTCTCTACTATACAAGCAGAGATATTTAGCTGAGAAGAGTACACCTCTCTCTTCTCTCAATGGAAAGCTGAGAGAGGAAAATTCCGATTTTCAAATGCTCATATCTCCTGAACGGGAGCGAATTTTTCCATTTTGTTGACAGATTCTTGTTCAGCTCTTCAAGTACTATCTTATACGTTATTTTGAGCAATTTTGAGAATTTTTCATTTCTTGCAAAAAATCATGATGTATACATCATGCGTTTTTTAGCCAAAAATGAAAATCTCTCAGATTTGCTTGATATTTGGGCTATGGATAGAGCATGGCCTAACAAGTGTACACACATAATATGAGACTTTTCTCTACTATACAAGCAGAGATATTTAGCTGAGAAGTACACCTCTCTTCTCTCAAGGGAAAGCTGGAGAGGAAAATTCCAATTTTCAAATGCTCATATCTCCTGAACAGGGCAGAATTTTTCATTTTGTTGACAGATTCTTGTTCAGCTCTTCAAGTACTATCTTATACGTTATTTTGAGCAATTTTGAGAATTTTTCATTTTTGCAAAAATCATGATGTATACATCATGCGTTTTTTAAAAATGAAAATCACTCAGATTTGCATTATATTTGTGCAATGGATTGAGCATGGCTAACGAGTGTACACACATAATATGAGACTTCTCTCTACTATACAAGCAGAGATATTCAGCTGAGAAGGGTACCTCTCTCTTCTCTCAAGGGAAAGCTGGGAGAGGAAATTTCAATTTCCAAATGCTCATATCTCCTGAACGGGAGCGAATTTTTTCATTTTGTTGACAGATTCTTGTTCAGCTCTTCAAGTACTATCTTATACGTTATTTTGAGCAATTTTGAGAATTTTTCATTTTTTGCAAAAAATCATGATGAAAATGAAAATCTCTCAGATTTGCTTGATATTTGGGCTATGGATAGAGCATGGCCTAACAAGTGTACACACATAATATGAGACTTTTCTCTACTATACAAGCAGAGATATTTAGCTGAGAAGAGTACACCTCTCTCTTCTCTCAAGGGAAAGCTGAGAGAGGAAAATTCCAATTTTCAAATGCTCATATCTCCTGAACAGGAGCGAATTTATTCATTTTGTTGACAAATTCTTGTTCAGCTCTTCAAGTACTATCTTATACGTTATTTTGAGCAATTTTGAGAATTTTTCATTTTTTGCAAAAAATCATGATGTATACATCATGCGTTTTTTTAGCCAAAAAATGAAAATCTCTCAGATTTGCTTGATATTTGGGCTATGGATAGAGCATGGCCTAACAAGTGTACACACATAATATGAGACTTTTCTCTACTATACAAGCAGAGATATTTAGCTGAGAAGAGTACACCTCTCTCTTCTCTCAAGGGAAAGCTGAGAGAGGAAAATTCCAATTTTCAAATGCTCATATCTCCTGAACGGGAGCGAATTTTTTCATTTTGTTGACAGATTCTTGTTCAGCTCTTCAAGTACTATCTTATACGTTATTTTGAGCAATTTTGAGAATTTTTCATTTTTTGCAAAAAATCATGATGTATACATCATGCGTTTTTTTAGCCAAAAAATGAAAATCTCTCAGATTTGCTTGATATTTGGGCTATGGATAGAGCATGGCCTAACAAGTGTACACACATAATATGAGACTTTTCTCTACTATACAAGCAGAGATATTTAGCTGAGAAGAGTACACCTCTCTTTTCTCAAGGGAAAGCTGAGAGAGGAAAATTCCAATTTTCAAATGCTCATATCTCCTGAACGGGAGCGAATTTTTTCATTTTGTTGACAGATTCTTGTTCAGCTCTTCAAGTACTATCTTATACGTTATTTTGAGCAATTTTGAGAATTTTCATTTTTGCAAAAATCATGATGTATACATCATGCGTTTTTTTAGCCAAAAAGGAAAATCTCTCAGATTTGCTTGATATTTGGGCTATGGATAGAGCATGACCTAACAAGTGTACACACATAATATGAGACTTTTCTCTACTATATAAGCAGAGATATTTATCTGAGAATAGTACACCTATCTCTTCTCTCAAGGGAAAGCTGAGAGAGGAAAATTCCAATTTTCAAATGCTCATATCTCCTGAACGGGAGCGAATTTTTTCATTTTGTTGACAGATTCTTGTTCAGCTCTTCAAGTACTATCTTATACGTTATTTTGAGCAATTTTGAGAATTTTTCATTTTTTGCAAAAAATCATGATGTATACATCATGCGTTTTTTTAGCCAAAAAATGAAAATCTCTCAGATTTGCTTGATATTTGGGCTATGGATAGAGCATGGCCTAACAAGTGTACACACATAATATGAGACTTTTCTCTACTATACAAGCAGAGATATTTAGCTGAGAAGAGTACACCTCTCTCTTCTCTCAAGGGAAAGCTGAGAGAGGAAAATTCCAATTTTCAAATGCTCATATCTCCTGAACGGGAGCGAATTTTTCATTTTGTTGACAGATTCTTGTTCAGCTCTTCAAGTACTATCTTATACGTTATTTTGAGCAATTTTGAGAATTTTTCATTTTTTGCAAAAAATCATGATGTATACATCATGCGTTTTTTTAGCCAAAAAATGAAAATCTCTCAGATTTGCTTGATATTTGGGCTATGGATAGAGCATGGCCTAACAAGTGTACACACATAATATGAGACTTTTCTCTACTATACAAGCAGAGATATTTAGCTGAGAAGAGTACACCTCTCTCTTCTCTCAAGGGACAGCTGAGAGAGGAAAATTCCGATTTTCAAATGCTCATATCTCCTGAACGGGAGCGAATTTTTTCATTTTGTTTACAGATTCTTGTTCAGCTCTTCAAGTACTATCTTATACGTTATTGTGAGCAATTTTGAGAATTTTTCATTTTTTGCAAAAAAATCATGATGTATACATCATGCGTTTTTTTAGCCAAAAAATGAAAATCTCTCAGATTTGCTTGATATTTGGGCTATGGATAGAGCATGGCCTAACAAGTGTACACACATAATATGAGACTTTTCTCTACTATACAAGCAGAGATATTTAGCTGAGAAGAGTACACCTCTCTTCTCTCCAGGGAAAGCTGAGAGAGGAAAATTCCAATTTTCAAATGCTCATATCTCCTGAACGGTAGCGAATTTTTTCATTTTGTTGACAGATTCTTGTTCAGCTCTTCAAGTACTATCTTATACGTTATTTTGAGCAATTTTGAGAATTTTTCATTTTTTGCAAAAAATCATGATGTATACATCATGCGTTTTTTTAGCCAAAAAATGAAAATCTCTCAGATTTGCTTGATATTTGGGCTATGGATAGAGCATGGCCTAACAAGTGTACACACATAATATGAGACTTTTCTCTAAAAATACCTCTTCTGGAGCTGCAAAATTCAAAAATGTTTGAATGCCCATAACTCCTGAACGGGAGCATATGGTTTTTCTCGCTTCAAGTACTATAATTTGAGCAATTAATATTATTATTTAATAAGATTAATATTAATATTTTATTAAGATTGCAAATTTTGAGCAATTTCTATTTTTTGAAAAATTTCGCTTCCAGAAAAATTTTCCAGACTACGGGATTAAATTTGTTTCAAATCGTAAATGATAAACAACGAATTTTGAAAAAAAAATATAATTTTCGTACAGAAGAAATTTAGCCATCTAGTATACTCACAGTATACAACTATACATCTTACTGTTACCAAAACAACACGCATAAAACTACAGTTACATTACAGCTCCCTTCAACTCAAGTGGCTTTGCAACTAGCTGATACAAGCTTAAAAAAATGAGTTTACAATAACGATCACATTTACAATAACATTCCCTCATAGGGACATTGATTAAAATAATAATATTGCAGCTAAAAGTCTTATAAGAATAATTTGAAAGGTACTGGTATTTTAAATTTCTGCCTTAAACAATATTATTGCAATAAAATATATACGTTCAACGATGTATACATTGATATAGAAACCTACTTCAAAAAATTGAAATCAACAGTTGATTATTACTAATTGTATATTACTATTCCACAACAAACACACATAATATACTGTAAAACTCAAAAACATTTTCTACATTAATCTGTAATAATTTATAATCAATCTATTCCACGCCTCTTTAAAGAGTAAAATTGTTTCTAAAGTCAATAATAAAGTTGACTATTTTTACAAAAAAATATAGGTTGTTTACAGGAAATATCAGGGGGCTGTCATAGAAGGAGTGGAAGTATTGTATCTTCCCTATGTTAAAAAAGGGAGAAGCCTGTGTCATGGCCTTCTTGAGTTTTGTCTAAAGATGGCCATGCTGTGTCTCGATCTCATTGGCTGTGTGGCGCGATCTCATTGGCCGAATACACTCTGGACCGAAGTCGGCCATTATTATGGACGTACTTTTGGCGGTGTATTTGAATTCAGAGCCATCATGTTAAATTTAATTTTCATGGAGTTTTGAAAGTTTATGGTATCTTTTGCGGTATAAATCAAAACCGTTGAGAGAATATAGTTAATATTTACGGCAAAATATAACATTTTTGTTGGATTTTGTGTTTTTTAGGCTGGTTTGGGTAGAAGTTATGTACTTAGATGTTTTCAAATACACCGCCAAAAGTACGTCCACAAAATGGCCGACATCCTACTCCCCTTATTTCTCTTACTTCCAGTCCCTTAGATGTCAGGTCCCTGGGAAATATTCTAAGGAAATTTCTCGACAAGTAAACGCGAAACATTGAAAATGAACAGAAGAAAATTGAGAGTACATGTTATTACAGAAGTAACAGTTTAATAAAACCAATAATAAAAAATCAAATGTCTCAGTAATTCTTTGATAAGATAAAACACATCAACAAAGTACAGAATCTTATTTTATCAGGTAGATTATTAATCTTATCAGTAGGTAGATTATTAAATTAAAATAGTGCTGTCATAACCACTATTCATGACAAAAGAACAATAAACTGACAGCCATTAATTTGTTCAAGAAAAAGTGTCTTCATTATTATCTACATGATTGATAGCTTCGTATTCGAGGTATCTTAAAGATAACAAACAAAATGTATGAGTAAAAATTACAGATAAGGAACAGTTTCAAATGAATAACTTATAAAGTACGAATAAATTTAACCGCTGGAAAAATTTAATCCCTCAATCAGCACCGTAAAATTTAACCCTGTTTTTAACGGAATAGAAATGTTTCAACAATTTGAAATGTGTGCACAACTGATATTTGAAAAAAATTATGCCATTAGTATAGCAGGATCCTTTTAACTTGTCAGAAATCAGCTGTTTCGGTAATAATTAAACAGTGATTTCGACACAATAATCAAAAGGCTTAAAAGTCTTAAAGACCTTTAAAGTCTTGAAAAGACCTTTTTAAAGAAGACCTTTCAAAGAATAACTTTTTAAAAGACCTTTTCAATAATCTGTGAGATTCAGCATTTGTAGGTTAAGTATTGTACTGGTGGCCGAGTAAAACATATGTTTTCTGACACGTTAAAAGGATCCTGCTATATTTTTCACTACCAGATACCTTCTGCCTCATTGATAAAAACTCGGAGTGCAATTCATAAATTTTGTCTACAGAATATTATTTTGTATTAACATCTAATGAAAATGATGAGTAATGTAGTTTTGCAAATAAAATCAAGGCTTTCCAACACTATTTTGTCTCAATTCTTCATTTCAAGTTAGTTCAGTTTGTCGTCGATCCCATTATGTTGCGTCCCCGATTCATCGCCCGGTTAAATTTAATAGACGTAATGTCAAAACTGGTTTGATTTATATCAAACTACAGTTTTGATTTATACCGCAAAAGATACCATAAACTTTCAAACCCCTTCATGAAAATTAAATTTAACATGATGGCTCTGAATTCAAATACAGCGCCAAAATTCGGTCCAGAGTGGTATTCGGCCAATGAGAACTCAGCTACAATTCAGTCCAAGTGAATTCGGCCAATGAGATCGAGACACAGGCTTCACCCGTCTTTAACATAGGGAAGATAGGATTGTTCCACTCCATCAATGACAGCCCCCTGATATTCATCTTCAAAGCTGTCAGCCACTGCCTTGAAAATATTGAAATAATTGCAGGAAAAGTCCCAAGTGGCCGATTACCGATTGAATAGTAAAATGTTATTTAGTGAAAAACTGCAAATTCAATAAGCAAGAAAATAATTTCAATGTCAAGTTAAAAATGGAAAGAAATCTAGTTAATATTTGAGCCTACCTGTTAAGAACTAGTCGAACGTTTCTTCCTACAGTGGTCAGGAATCAATTCAATTCTGTCGTTCAGTCTCGTTCCATATCAACTGCTCCTTCAACCTGAAAAATAATACAAAAAAAATAGTTCATTTCAAAATGAATTTCATGTTGTTATCGGATTCATTTAATCCAACACAAAGAGAAATAATATAATATTTAGAATGATTGCACCTTGACACCTCTCAGTAGTATTCCGTTCCCATCACTGCTTCAAATTAATTTTCAAGTTTCCATCAATATTAATAAAAGAGAGTTGGTGTCTGTACGCTCGCTTATAACTCGAGAACGGCTGAACCGATTTAGATGATTTTGGATTAGTTTGAATTGTTACAGCACTGGTTAACATAATATGTATTAAAATATAAGAAAATCCCTTTATAATTAATGAATAATTAGTAAATTAATGACCTAACCTATCAAACATGACATCCATTCTGATCCAGTCCAAACAATAATGCTCCAATAAAATCGATGTGTAGTTGAACAAGCTAAAATATAGGTCTTCGAATAGATGAGCTAATTGGACTGACATTTTTTGGGGGTCGTCATGAAGGGGGGGGGGACATTTGTGGGGAGAAAATAGGGGACATTTGTGGGGAGAAAATGGGGGACATTTGGGGGGGGGGGTTTGCCGGGACAGCTAGTAATAAATAAAATTCATCAATAATGGCTGGTTTTCACGATTCTAGTAGACGTTCAGGTTACTGGAGGCAGGTTGGATCATATGATCGTCTACTCTATACAAACAAATAGTCCAATGCACACCTAAAGCAGCTGTTTCAGTGTGCATTGGACTATTTGTTTGTATAGAGTAGACGATCATATGATCCAACCTGCCTCCAGTAACCTGAACGTCTACTAGAATCGTGAAAACCAGCCTTAAGGTAAGAAATCTGCAGTCGAGTCTTGTAATGAGCTGGAAGGCCTAGGCCTGGACGTCCACTTGAGGCACCTTGTACAATCAGATTCATTTAATTTGACGCTTGGCATTAGATAGAAAAATAGAAAGATATTATTTCTTGATGTTGCTGATGATCGTAGAGTACGATGGCTAAGAAATAATATCTCTCTATCTATCTAATGCCAAGCGTCAAATTAAATGAATCTGATCGAACATGATCAAAGTTTTCATCAAATTCCATCCAATGAAATAACCTTGAAAAAGGTCATTTTTGAGGCCCCCATACACTAAGACATAGGTGGGTTCCGAACCACCGGGAAGCAATTTTGAAGCTCATAAATTGTATTTAGAGGAACCGGTCACCGTTACAACACAGGAGTGGTAGGCGCCGTCTCTTATCTAATCTCACCGATTAGAGTAGCCTGCTACTACAGAGAGTGTATAGTCACAGTGTGGACATTACATGTCATACTTTTGATTGGTTAGCTCCGACAAATCCGCCATACTTTTGCCAATTCCCATAAGATTTGCATTGGAATGAAAAGCTGATCATATGTTATATAAGATTCACTTCTAACCTACATTTTGCCTTTGCCAGTATTAGTTTTCATCATTTTAAGTTTTTAAAGCAATAACTTACCAATAGTAGAGAGACTATTTTTAATGGTAGAAAAGTTAGTCTTGAAGTTGTTTCTCTCGAAATAAGTTTGAGAAATGAGTGAATGGGTTTATGTTTGCCTATAATCCCATATCAAAACTCAAAAATTTGGCAAAAGTATGGCGGCGGCGGCGGTAAAAATATGATCTCCACTTATTTTTATGGAGTGCTTCACACAAATGGCCACACTGTGACTAGGCTATATAGCAGGATCCATTTAACTTGTCATAAAACATATGATCGACGGGCATATGATCATAATACTTAACCTACAAATGCTGAATCTCGCAGATCATTGAAAAAGTATTTTAAAAAGTTATTCTTTGAAAGGTCGTCTTTAAAAAGGTCTCTTAAAGACTTTAAAGGTCTTCAAGACTTTCAAGCCTTTTGATTATTGTGTCGAAATCACTGTTTAATTTTTACTGGAACAGCTGATTTCTGACAAGTTAATTGGATCCTGCTATACACTCTATGTACCCGCTACCACTGGGACAACCGCTTCCCATTGAAAGCCCGGTTAAAATGCATTAAACCCATAATATCCATGTCTAGTTGTTTGTAAGTAACATTCAAGTAAGCTGTTCAAATCAAGATTATTAATATTTTATTGCATGAGATTTGATTAGCAATAAGATCGTATGCAAACGCTAAAAAACTTTTATAGGAAAAATTACTAAATAAATACAGTAGTGACAAAACTTACCTATCAGTTGAAGGCTGTGTAGTTCAAGCCAAAGGAAGATTTGCGGTTCAAATACTTGTATAGCAGGATTCTTTTAAATTGTCAGAAAACAGCTGATTGATGTACGCTCGTTTACTAACGTTAAATCAGCTGTTTTCTGACAAGTTAAAAGAATCCTGCTATATCAGTATGTGGAGCTCCATAGTATTGCTTGCTGCTATGTGTGCCCCTTCACTGCGTCCTATAACAAACCACAATAGAAGGCATTGTAATATCCACTGAGCTAAATTATCCATCTGGAGGTAGCACTGATTAAAAAAAGCTGTGCTCCGCCTATTTTTTTAAATTATTTTTTTAATAGCATACTGTTCTTGAGAAAAAATTTCAATGAAAAATTTCTTATTTCATTGTAACAGTTTTTCTTAGTTTTTTTTCTGGCAATAAAGAATTTATCAATTTTAGATACACGCCGGCCTGTCCAAAAAACATATCACTGTATAGCAGGATTATTTTAAATTGTCAGAAAACAGCTTATTGATGTACGCTCGTTTACTGACGTTAAATCAGCTGTTTTCTGACAAGTTAAAATGATCCTGCTATATCTTACTAAAGAAATACACTGTAATGTTAGCTGTTATATTTTTTAAATAGAATGCACTTGTCAGCTGTAACGATACACATTATTGCAGACTGCCTTACAGACTGGACTCAGAGCTGGGCATAACATCACTCGTTAACCATAAGGCTAGGCGTACACCGGTTAGTCAAGACAAGACGAGATTAGTCACAGTACTTCACATAGTTGCTTATGAAGCAACACACACCGATTAGTCATTGCATCGGTGTGTGCTGCTTCATAAGCAACTATGTGAATTACTGTGACTAAACGTGATTAATCTCGTCTTGTCTTGACTAACCGGTGTACGCCTAGCCTAAGGCGGGACCTAGTTCAATCTCGCCACAACATTAGGTAGTAGACCATAAATATATTGAAGGTGAATTTTGTACTTTGTTAATGCATTTGAAAACAGCAGCATTCCAGATAAAGTGGGATTGAATGATTCAAGTATGAGAGACAAGACTGCAGCAGCTATTCTGTTATCCCGCCCTTGTGTGAAACAAAAATATCAAAGTGTGAAATAATTGCATTTAATTGACGTGTGTGCGAGAAAGAGAGTGAGATGGAGTGTCCAATAGGTTATAGGCTATGATCGAATTTGTACAGAATCTAAGTCAGTCATCAATACCGTAAAATTCAAGAAATTCTACTCAACTAGCATTCAATAAGATCAATAATCGATAGATTATATTTTTTTTAACGAATTCAATGTAGAACAACACTGAAAAGCAGAACCTGTTGATTAGAATCTCACAAAATAATAGCTACCGGTAACTACGCAGTATTAGGTTAGACGCAGTACTAGCAATTTTCGCTAAAAGAATACTGAAATTATACTTCTAAACCATCAATAATATGCCAAATATCAAAAATTGAATGTGATTTTGATAGCAAACATTAACTGAAAATTTGTAGGACTTACATTGAGTTCGTACACGATCACAAGCGCTCATCTTTGAAGTGAAATATATGCCGCAAAATTTCGTACACAGTATTCACACAACACACAACTATCATATTGGTCTTTAATTAACTGAATATTGACAAGAAACACGTATATTCACTTCCTAATTACATGAAAACTTCTAAAATTATCAGAAAGTTTGACTACAGAATCCTACCAGCTACAACAGGTTTCGATACTCTAACCTCAAATCTCAACAAGATTTTATAATTTCAATCAGCTGATTTTTTAGTACGAAAAATGACCACAACAGCAGCACCAATTGAACGGCCATTTCAGTTCAGCGGCAGATTCAAACTTTTAAAATAGAGCACCTACATAATTTTCTTGTATAATATTTTGCCAATTATTTCCTACAACTTTTATATGTGACTTTTACACACACTAGAGACACATATTATTGTTTGCAGCATTATAACAGTGCACGTCTAGTGTATGGGTATCCATGATGTGGACACTGTAACGAATGTAAATGTAGATTTGAGCTAAGTTCGAAGACTTTATTCCGATCATTTCTTGCTTAGAGTCCATTATATATTATTATTAGCGTATGCCATAACTGGTGGGGAGTCCCATAAGGAAGTTCCACCGGCAAAATAACCTCAATGTTCCTCGATTTAGAGTCCATTAGCCCACCTATATTCAAAACTGATTCACTCTTGTGTGGTTTTTAGTAAAAGAGGAATTTATTTGAGTCATAAAGAAACATAAAAATTATTCATAGGGAGTAAAAAGTTACTACACATATGGTACCGGTACCAACAATTAAATACAACACAAATATTACCTGTTTTTGGAAGTTCAAAAGATTTCCAAATACAATAATTTTGTAGACTAATTCCTTACTGAGTAAAATCATAATTTGCAAACCTTTAGAATATTTTTCAAGTCTGAATACAGCTTCTATCTTATAGAGGAGTGATTGAAGCACTCTGTATTTGTACCTTATTTGAGTATAAGCACATTAAACCTGATTTTGGCCATTTTATTGGAGTTTAAAAGTTATTTTACTGTATAGTTCATATTATAAGGGTCATAGTTCATCTTATAAAATTGTATCAACTATCAGAATACTTTTTCCCACTCCTAATACAACTTCTAGCAAAGGGATTGAAGCACTGATTCACCTTACAAATAAGGCACACCTACATACAGGAATAAGCAAACAATATCTAATTTTGGCCGATTTATTGTATTCTAAGAGTTATTTTTACTAAATAATATACTATAATACGGTCATACATTATTATACAGTCCCTAATGCATAGTCACGTTTAGTTACAGTACTTCACATAGTTACCTATGAAGCAACACACACCGATTAGTCATTGCATCGGTGTGTGCTGCTTCATAAGCAACTATGTGAATTACTGTGACTAATCTCGTCTAGATTTTTCTTTCTGGCAAGCACCTGACAAATGAAGTGTTAGCCAATGTTTCCATGACGAGTGATGTTCTGCTCAGCTCTGTCTCCAGTCTGTAAGCACAGTCTGCAAGAGCGTATCGGTCCAGCTGACAAGTGCAGTCTATTTCAAAAACATAACAGCTGACACATTACAGTGTATCCATAGTAAGATACAGTGATATGTTTTTGGAGACAGTAACCAACAAACATGTGTCTGTTTTCCCCCACTACGCTCCTTTCATTCAGACGCCTTCTTTCAGAGTTTTGTTGAAATATTGTTCTTATGTTATCACTTCATGTAATATTTTTGTTGACAAATGTAGGTCAATCAAACAAATTCTATAGTCCGATTCACGTCAAGAAGTCAGTATTGTTTATATGAGGAGCATTGATGCCAAGTTTCATTGAGAGAGAAAGAGAAAACTGCACCAAACGTGTTTGTTGGGACTGTGTGCGACAACAATGCACAGTGCGAATAGGATAGAGCCTGCCTTGTGCTGAACAAGGATAGCAAACTCCCATCAACGTACTTCAAATGTATTTATTGGTCAATAAAACAAATTCTATATTCCGATTCACGTCAAGAAGTCAGCATTGTTTATATGAGGAGCATTGATGCCAAGTTTCATTGAGAGAGAAAGAGAAAACTGCACCAAACGTGTTTGTTGGGACTGTGTGCGACAACAATGCACAGTGCGAATAGGATAGAGACATCAGCAACTGCCTTGTGCTGAACAAAGCTAGCAAACTCCCATCTAAGCAATGCTGACTTCTTGACGTGAATCGCACTATAGGCTATTTTTATTCCCTAAGGCAGCTCGTACACCGGAGCAATAAGCAATAGGCAATAAGCAAAATTTGGATCATAATTATGATCGTCTACTCTATAGAAATAGGCCAATGCACACCTAACTTGTCATGAAATCAGATCCTTTTAACTTGTCAGAAAACATATGTTTCGACGAGCAGTATCACAATACTTAACCTACAAATGCTGAATCTCGCAGATTATTGAAAAGGTCTTTTAAAAAGTTATTCTTTGAAAGGTCTTCTTTAAAAAGGACTTTTAAAGACTTTAAAGGTCTTTAAGAGTTTTAAGTCTTTTTGATTATTGTGTCGAAATCACTGTTTCAATTATTACTGATTTCTGACAAGTTAAAAGGGTCAGTTGATTTATGACATAGTTAATTGCTATCCTGCTAAATGATCGTACTAGGTGTCATGCAAGGTAATCCAATAAAACCACAAACATTTTTCTCACAATTATTCACCAATTTTTTTTTAATTTACCATTTATTATAATAATATCAATGATTTTTGTTTTGTTTTTGCACATTTTTTGTTCATCCAATCTCGACAGAATGTAATCATCAAAATATCAAATTGTAACAAATGGTCGCACTTTTAAAATATCAATATCAATCATATATATTCAATATTATTTTCATGTACCAATGATATGCGATATACAGTATTTTTTG
Source organism: Laodelphax striatellus (assembly GCA_017141395.1). Taxonomy (NCBI): domain Eukaryota; kingdom Metazoa; phylum Arthropoda; class Insecta; order Hemiptera; family Delphacidae; genus Laodelphax; species Laodelphax striatellus. The sequence continues at coordinate 2,304,202 of CM029543.1, read as the reverse complement.
TTGCTTTATTTATAATATAATTATAATAATCTCTCCGGAAACGTTTTTCTCTCATGAATTTTCCAGAGAGGACGGTATTAAAATCATTCATACAACTAGCATACATACATTAGTCTTGTAAATTAATAGGATATTACAAAAAACAAAAACACTTTCCATCGAACAAAAAAACAAAATCAACAAAACGGTTCACAACCCTTACTTTTACATTGTAAAATGGAATTATCTATTTTGCATCCTGTTTCAAATTGTAATAAAACAAACTATGAAAGAAATTTCCAAATTTGAAAATCGTAAATTCAAAACAATACAATCAACAAGTGTGTTTTTTTGAAATGCGACTTTGAATGTAGTTATTGTATTTCTAGAAAAATCGATTACAACCGTTTTTGATTACTTGCATAAGGTGTTTAGAAGTAGGCTATATTTATTGTTTAAAATTTCTATTTTGTTGCTGATGAAGCCCACAAAAGTATCCGAGACTTGTGCGTGAGCAATAAATTAGGGGTTTAACTAAGGCTAGGCGTACACCGGTTAGTCAAGACAAGATTAGTCACGTTTAGTCACAACAATTCACATAGTTGCTTATGAAGCAGCACACACCGATGCAATGACTCATCAGTGTGTGTTGCTTCATAAGCAACTATGTGAAGTACTGTGACTAAACGTGACTAATCTTGTCTTGTCTTGACTAACCGGTGTACGCCTAGCTTTATATTGTGCCAAGGGCATGAATTGTATAATATTAAAAAAATTACTTGTTTCATTAGTGTATTGTACAGTTTATGAATATTACAGCTGGGGTGGCTACCCGATTTGCCGACTTGTAATTTGGTCGAATTGAACATTTTCAGAACCTGATAATAATTATACTGCTGGTGTCTTTCATAGTTGACGGTTATTATAGACCTTAAAACAGTCGTTAAGTCACGTCAGAGACCCTGAACTGATCAGGAGTGACCTGAAAACTCTGTCACCAGACCTGAGCCAGCCAGGTTACACGGAATTATTATTATAGACCTAATCAAGAACATTATATTCGAAAACACCTTATGCAAGAATTTAGAATCAATTAATACAGACGTTTATTGTAAACTAAATATTATTACAATACAATAAATCAACGAACACTCAACTAATGTTCAAAATTATATCAACAATAGAAAAAAAAACATACTTAAACAAACATTAATATACTAAAGTGTATACACGACAACATAATATTAATTAATGATGATAATAATAATAAAAAACTTCAACAATTAACACAAAAACATACATTAAAAAAATAAATTGAACACTTCGTTGAGTCTATAAAATTATACATTTAACCCTAAAAAGCTACAGTCTATAACGCATCTCGCAACACAAATTATTTCTAACTGTTCTTAGAAATAAGATGAAAGATTTACAAATCTAAAGTCCCATTTCAATAATGTTATTATTGTTTAAATAAAATTGGAGAACATAGTGTGAGAATGTATACAAAAGTTATTGAAAATTAAACGAATTTAAAACAAAAACCTAAAATGGAATGATTTAATTATTGTATGATATAATATACTAACCGCCACAAAAATATCAGGCTTTGATCTCGTTAATAATAGTATAATAAAATTAATGATATAAATAGCCTAAATTACACAATATTTTTACAGAATGAATAGTAAGTTTCAACATATACTGCCTGAAGTTTCACCCTAAGTCCTGAGATAGCTATTGAATTAAGTTCAATCACCTGAATCAAGTTATTCAAGAATACTTAATCGGAAAATTAAATATTAATGTTCCCTATCTGTTTTACCTGAGATTAGAAAAGTGAGTGTTAGAATATTTTTGCTACATTTCAGAAGTGTACACAAGAAAATTTTGTACTCATTTCAATGAAACCGATAATAATAATAATACATGTAACCTGAGAGAGATACTATACATTTATGAGGTATATTGTTGTTGAGAACAATACTTCCTGAGACATTGGGGGGTTCGGAATCCACCTAGGCTAGGCAGACATTGAGAGTATCCACCAATTAAAATCGATTTAAGATGTCGATGTATTGATTAAAGTCGATACACAAACTATTCAAAAATTATGAGGTTCAAGTCAAAACTTTTCTATTATGGAATAAAATGATAATAAGCAAGATTTCTTCTAAAACGTTTAGATAAGTCTCCTGTAAATTATTCCAACAAAACAAAAAGAACTGATTATTACATGATCAGTGATTGTTTCAAGATAAAAAACTGTTAAGGAATGTACTTGAAAAATTATCAACTTATGGAATGTGAATAAGACTTCTCTCCAAAGTTTTTAAAAGTAATAAAATTATTTGAATCCATATAAAATAATTAATATGAAAAACAAACATATTGAATTAATAAGAAGTTTGGTTACTATTGCAAAGAAAACAATATTTTGTTCTACGCCTTCTTTTGTGGTGAAAAATGTTCGATCCAAACATGAATCGAACCCAAGATCAAAATAATCGGAATTCAACTCAAAGTAATTGAGTAGAGAAACTTTAGTACTGATTTGATATGGAAGAAATCTGAGTAATGCAGTTGTAAGAATCTATTGCGGGATTAAATTAATATTTTGAAAATTCAAATTATAATTGATGAGATTGATTTCAGTGTTTTTCTTTCAATATTTGAGTTTTTTACTGTTTGAATATTCATATCAATATGTAACTGTGCCCTTGACTGTTGATAAATAATCATTAAAAATAAAGTACATTATTACAAACATAATAATCGCACAACATTTATCAACTTTTTTACTCCATCTAATCCTAAACCTAATTCATCAAATTTCCAAATATATTATCGTAATTAATATTTACAAATTGGCACATAAATTTTCTTTTTTGCATTATTTTCATTGATTTATTTTTTAATAATGATGACGATATGTTTTTCATTGCAAAATATCCAAGTAAAAATTTTTCTTCACATTTTTTTTTCTAAATTTAATACCAAACCATTCACACCGAGACATTATATCATAATATATAATAATTAATTATACATCAAGGGGATCTTCGTACTACTAGAAATTAATGATAGTAATTAATAATAATTGTATAATATAAGATATAAATAAAAAACTGAAACAAACATCAATACTACTAAACAACAACTATATATAACACATTTTTCATGAATACAAATTCCTGAATACAATAATAATATTCTATATTATAATTATATAATCATAAATTTGAAACAGTCCAAAATTTTCTTAACCTACCACAAAATTAAAACATAGAATTTTTGCTTCCCAAATAAATTTGATTTAACCGAAACAATTTACAGCCAAAAAATAACAAAATTTCATAAATAATTTTCCAAAATAACACATCACAAAATAACGTTTTTATCGATAAATTTAATGGAATAGAAAAATCACAGAAGGGTTTTTTTTCTCCAAAAAGTGTGTAATTCTGCGCCAAAAGTTTCAAAAATAAAATTTCTCAAATAAAAACACGCCTAAAACAATAGAATTAATAATTTTTTAAAAAAATATTGGTTGGGTTGGATAAAGATGATTTTTCAAATCATAAAACTAAAAACATAAATTATTAGACTAATAAAATAATACGAGTAGTCTATTTACAATGAAAAATAAAAGCAAATCAACTTAATTCAAAATAGAAGCAAATAAATTAAAGCTCTACTAAACACACATACGAGCGTTGTAAAATATAAATGGAATAATATATGATGTTCAAAAGCAAATATGGGGAGCATGGGTATTTCCTATAACAAATTGGAATAGAAGGGAAGGATTGGATACTAAAAATAGGAAGAAAGAAAGATTTTTTTTTTGAAAAAATAGAAGAAAAAGATCAAGAAGACTTTCGGAAGCATTTTGAAAACATCAATTGTCAAAAATTCTACAATTTCCAAGTGTTTTTCTGGGTAGGGTGGGTTACCACTGACGTTTTGTACTATAAGAATAAACATTGTACTTTTTTTGTTACATTTCAAATTTTCCACAAATTGTTTCTCCCTCTCAAAATATCCTACATCCCAATAAGACACCGAGAAAACGTTGAGACTGAAAAAATATATATCATATTTTCATACTATAATTTATATCCAATTTTTTCAATATATATTTATATTAATTTATGTATTTACGCACAATCATCATAAATATTTACAATTTTTTGTTCATCTTTTGACATCTCATCTACCTAAAAACCGATCTAAATTATTATTTATTACACAAATACATTTTGAACGTACACAATTCGTTTTCCCCCGCAAAAAATTCTAATATTTTTACACTTACAATAAATGTATTTTTTCACAACTATATAAGGTACACAGTAGTGTTGAAATGGTCTACCCTGGATAGGATGGGTGGAGGGGGGGGGGGACACTAGATTTTGTTGCCAACCTCACAAAAATTACACTAAAAGTGGTATAGATTACACTAGAAGTCGAGTGAATTACCCTAGAGTAAATTACCCTAAAATTAGAGCAATTTACCCTGCAAATCAACCTAAAACAAGTAGTGTAAATTACACCAATACTAGTTTAATGCTGCTCAGATTAGGTTGGTTTGAAGTTCGATATTTTTTTCATACGAATCTCAGACACAAGTATCCCAGAAGGTGATACCACAATTGATACAAAAATTTCAAACGGTACACCCATCTTTTTCAAATTGAACCACATTTTATTAAAAGCTATTAAAACTACTACCATTCAACATTGAATTCGTAACGCTCAACTCGTTCTTATACACAGTGTAGATGGGAAGAAACATTTCAAGAGAGGTTAAAAATACTTATAAAAACGGGACATTACACATTAACTTTTGAAGACATTGAAGGAAGAAAACATTACAATATTTTTTTGTACTTTGGGTGTGAATTGGAAAAATATTCAACCAACAAACCACAACATTTTATTGATTGAATATTGATTATTTTACACAGACTGTACAATAACAGCGTGGATCAGATGTCACACTTTTGATTGGTTATCTCTGACAAATCCACCATACTTTTGCCAATATTCCCATAAGATTTGCATTGAAATGATTCGCAAATCATAAATGTTATGTTGAGTGATACATTTCCAACCTACAATTCGCCTTTGCCAGTGTTAGTTTTCATTATTTTCAGCGTTCAACACAATACCAAGAGTAGAGAGACTATTTTCAATGTTAGAAGAGTAATTTTCGATGTTGTTTCTCTTAAAATAAGTTTGATAAATGAGTGAATGTGTTCTTGTTTGCCTGTAATCTATGTAAAAATTTTGGCAAAAGTATGGCGGTGGCGGGAATAAAAAAATGTTCCAAACACACTGTTATGGACCTTTTCACACAAATGGCCACACTGTTATTATACACTCTCTGTAGATTATGTTTCGTCAATAGCACGTATAAAAAATTACTATCAATATTATTATCTTTATAGTCATCAAAACATCATTGATGATAATGATTCGCTATAGTGACAGGTACAAATTCTGCACGCTTTAAAGAGTAGACTGACCTTTCAAAGTTTTTAAAAAATATTCAAACATCAGTTTGTATACAATAATTTTTTCGTTACAATTTGTTTAAAACTCACTATAGATTTTGTACTTTTTTCTGCTGGTGATACCAATGGCAAAGATATTTATCTAATACACCGTGGTTTGGAACCCACCTAGAATTTAACTTTGTTACAAGATGGAAGAGAGAACCGTTATTGAACATGGCAGAGATATTTATCTAATACACGGTTGGTTTGGAACCCACCTAGAATTTAACTTTGTTACAAGATGGAGGAGAGAACCGTTATTGAACATTGCATGCTTTTTAAAGGAATCAAATGAAATTTATCAATCAATTTAAAGGACAATATCGAATTTCTATTAAATTCAACACAATAGAATATTAACATTGTATAAAATAGCTGACTCGGTAATAAGTTACACTCACACTAGACATGGAATGTTATAACTCGACAAAAAACGATATGGATGTCCAGTGTATGAGTGCCTTACCTAATCAGTAACTATTTCATTTTATCGAATTGGATAGGAAATTCAATCATATACAAAAGAATAAAGAACTATTATGAAGTTAAATTCATAACTGAAACTTTACTATGAACAATAAATACCACACCAACAGTATCACCAACATCTATAATAACTTTATGCTTAAATTAGACCATTGAAAATTTGTCATCAACAACATTAGGTACCACTTGAAAACGTATAAAAATTTAATTCACACAATTTTATTATCATCATTGCAATTATAATGAAGCAAGAAGTAGCAGCTTATGACTAATAGCTTGAGCTATGATGGTTGGGTGGCTATCCGTTTTGCCGACCTGTCATTCGGTCGAATTGACAGTGTCTGATATACAGAGTTATCATAACAGAATGGTGCGAAGATTGAATTTTTATGGAAACCAGTGTTCAAGCCGAACCGCCTAAATTAGACAGGAATCATGAACTGATTCGCGTCAAATGTTTGTCAGAAAATCGCACCAATTCTTTTGAAACCGCACCATTCTTTTATGATAACCCGGTACTGCTGTGGTGTCTACCGCAGTTTGAGGTTGTCACAAAGCATTATTAGACTAATAGATAATTATATTTTGAATACAATATCAAATTACAATCAATTAATCATGAATTAAAATATCATCAAGCACATTGTTGTTCAGAATCAGCTGATTGAGTTGGTCGTACAAATGACTGTCGGTCAAATGACAGGTCGACCAATTGGTATGCCACTCAACGGCCATAGCTCAAGCTATTTCTCACAAAACATAGTCTACTTCATACAGTTGTAATATTTGAACACTTGTGTTTTGTATTTTTTCTTTATAATAAACATTTAGACAGACAATATAGAAATAGCGATCACTAATAGAGCTGTTATACTTCGCTTATAATCTTCAATTTTATTTGTGTTGGTACAGAGAAAGAAGAAGACAAAGAAGAAGTGATAGTGAGCAAGAGAGAGAGAGAAAGAGTGATTTAGAGCTGAATGATCAAGATGAAAAGAACTCTACAATATTCGTATATAACTCGCGACATGTACCGGTATAAATTTAAGAAAATATCGTCTTTTATCATCGTCTTTTAAACATCGTGAGAATAATATTATTTTAACATTTAGCTACTGTACTACACCTATGCTTGCAACAGAATTCGTCGCAAATTTTGTACAAAATGAAAATACTGTATCATTTGTTTGTTAAAGTTCGTATCCGTACCTAAAGTCTGACATTACTGTTACAAAGTTTTTAGAAAAGATCTCTGTTCTGGAAATATTTTCCAAGTACTTTTTTTGTTACAGCTAGACACCCTCCATAGTAAAGGATAGAACGGCTGCTTTTATTTGTTTCCTGGGAGGGCGAAGTTAGGGCGCAGCCGGCCCTCTCTTACACTTAACCCTCAAAGTACGTATACTTCTAAAAATTTGACACAATTTGTTCACTCACATTGCAAGTTGAGTTGATATGGATTTGTTCAAAAATCTATTCCTATTATTGAACTACAACCAAAATGTCCTATTCAGTTTTTATCGTTTTTTTTTGGACAAAACTTTTCTACACAACCGTCGTTTGATACACGATAAAAGTTTCCTTGAAATACCAACCAATAAAATAATCTTAAATCAAACAGCTGATTTCTAAGGTACCTACACACTAGACAAGCACTGCTCGGTGTCTGTCTAGTGTTAGGGTGCCTTACAGACAACTGTTCAATTCCAGGATATTATTTTATTAGATGGAATTTAATAGAAACTTTGATCATATACAAACAATTGTTGAATCGTTCCTTTCACAAAAAATAGGATAGTGTAACTAAATGTATTTCTAAGTTTGGTTTGAGTGTAAAATATAATGTGATGCCATTGAGAGATGCTTTTCTCAAGAAATTTGATAAGATTTTCGAAAATTATTAATGATTGTAATCACAGGAATATTGAAATTATAATCAATACATATCAATGTTAATAACTTGAAGATGGATAACTTCTGAATCACCTATATTATTTGAGATGATATGGTTGCTCTTAAAAGGTTCATTTTGCATTGAATGTAAGAGTTCTAGGAAAAACGTTTCTCTCTTGAGTGAAAAAGATTGGAACTGCTTAGAAAATGTCTACGATTAAAAACAAGAGTGGGGACGTATGCTAATGAAAAATTGCTTCTACATGATACATATGGAAATCCTAACAAAAATGGGGAGTAGGGGGAGTATTTATGGGGAATATTTATGGGGGGGGGGGAGTATTCATGAATGTGGGGGAAAAAATTAACCCTGAGTAGAAACCTGGATAGATTTGCTGCAATAACAGTACAAACACCCAACAAAACTGTCAGCCATAAATATGCATACAAAAATGGATTAGCCTATTAACACATGCACAAAACAACCAAAGGACTTGAACAAAAAATATCTGATTGACATTAAACACTATTAATAATTACGTGAGGTAAACAATGTATAATAATGAGGTACCAAAAAACATTAACTGCACTGAGTGTTGAGGTATATACTGAGGCATAAACACCTGTTGAGGCGTCTATACGAGGCTGATCCTAAAAGTAAGGTGAATTGTGTGAGGTTATGTTTTCTTACGCTGGCGAGTAACCCCGTTGGTTGTGTGAGGTAAATGAGTGAGTGAGTGAGTAAAAAACAAAAACTGGTTACTCTCCAACGGTTGTGAGTAAGTAGTTCTCAAATTAACCGCCAGAGAGAGAGTGTTTGATTATGGCTTGCTTGTGCACACCTACACACACACACACAACCACAAAACAACTAATATAGTATAATGATTTACGGAACACTCTGTATACAATATTACGTTGCGTTGTATGAGTGTGTGTGTGTGTACATGTACGGTTAAATCTGTAGTAACTATATATGCTAACTGTTATTAAAAAATATATCTATGTATATATTTATCTATTATATTAGTATAATCATCATCTGTATAAACTGTCACAGCTTAAGGTGTAGTATGATCGTTCAGGGGAGAATTAAATTTAAAAAAATCAAAAAATAGAAAACACTAACACAAAACATTGAAGTATTGTTAATTGTAATGATTGGAATTCAACAGAGTTATGGCTGGTTTTCCCGATTCTAGTAAACGTTCAGGTTACTGGAGGCAGGTTGGATCATATGATCGTCTACTCTATACAAACAAATAGTCCAATGCACACTGAAACAGCTGCTTTAGGTGTGCATTGGACTATTTGTTTGTATAGAGTAGATGATCATATTATGATCCAACCTGCCTCCAGTAACCTGAACGTCTACTAGAATCGTAAAAACCAGCCATCAGGTTAGGTTGGTTAATTGAGTTTAAGATCACCCTGTTCTCAGTAGTAGTGATATAATAGTGTTAATAGTGCCAGTCAAGCAATAAAATTAATAATTGTAAGACAATATGGAAGAATTATAATTGGAAGCACAAAACCCCATTATTTAAAGAAACTATTGGAAACAGCGGAAGCAATAAAAAAATAAGGTGAAAAAAATGGAAGACAGGATGAAATCAATTGTATAAAGCTTCTAAAAAGAAAATATTTGAGAAAAAAATTAGAAATTAGTAGATAAATTCCCCTCAACGACCATCTTCAATATCACATGTATTTCAGTTGATTGGGCACTATGTATATTATGTATTGTAACTATATCATCAATAACTGTTAAAAAACCACATTACTACACTATTGCATTATAACAAAAACCCTTATTAAAACAGTCAACAAAAACAATATAATTATGTATATATAGTAATAATATCACTATTGTAAAGGAGGTTACTCGCCAGTGCAGATTATTCATCATTATATATATTGTCAACAATATTAAAGAACCTATACATATAAATCTGTTTCTGTATTGTTACCTGTTTGTATACCTATATAACCCGTTACCTATAGTCACTATTGTAATTAAATATAAATCTGTATCACCGGTCTATTGTAAATAAATATACACATTTATATAAATATATTATGTCTATTGTTAAAATTATTATTCATTGTGAAGGTGTGAGTGTTTGTCGTCTCTATTATAATACGCGTCATATAAACTGTATATCTGTATATTAATATAATAACATAATAAACCTGCTGATTCCCTTTGTATAATATGGACATATTTATCATTAGTTAATAACTATTTGAAAGTGATGATAAAATAGAGAAAGAGTTATGGGAGGTGAAGAATGAGTGAGTGAAACAAAAACATCTCAATACTATTATCAACAATTAATAAATTCATCTGTAGCTATATCATTTATGAAAAACAAAAATAGTTGAGTCTATTGTTTGTAACATGGAACGGCACTGTTAAGAAAATAACATCTGTAGTTACTGTAGAAATTAACCGGCAAAAATGTTGAAAACCAACAAAAAATTACGAGCATAAGGACAAGACAAAATTTGAACAGACACAAATCAAGAATTTCTGACAGAAATTCAAATTTTCAATCCAAAACCTGAATTTTCTACGCTCATTTACTATACTGTACCTTTATACATTTAAAAAAAAACTTACACAACTACACTATTATACAAGACATTCTCAATAATATTAAAACAACAAGTATCAGACAATGTGATGATGATTATTATTACAATAACTATTATACTAAACGGCCCACACAATTTTTTTTCAATACCTAGTACACACATAACCTGCAATAGTACAGTGTGGACAGTGTAATGCTCCCCAGAGGAAGCTCATCATGAAACACACTACTCCTGAGAGGAAGCTCATCATGATACACACCAACTTTGCGTTGCATCCACAACAACGACAATTCCTTCTTTCATGTTACATTTTTTTTCTATCAATTTGAGCAAATCCTTTACTCCATTTCACTATTACCAACTACTATTATTATAGTATAGATCGTATCTCAATAAAGCCAGCCTTTTCATTTGAGTACATACAAAAATTAAAAAATAATAAAATAAAATAGACATATTTATGGTAAAATCGAACACAGACTTTCCGAATACTTCATTCATCTGAGTATCATTTATACACAAGAATCATAGTTACAAGTTGATGGGGATAGATCTTGCACGAGAAACAAATTTTAAAAAATTGTAGATATTCTACAAAACCAAAATTTTATCAAAACAAACATTGATTGAAACTTGAAATAATTCTAGATTTTCAATGTATTAAAAATTAGAAGCCTACACATTGTTTTGTAAGGCAATTGGGGGAAAATTGGATGACCAAAAACAAATAAAACACGAATACTTTCTGCTCAATGCAATTTTCAAAAATTCAAAAATCAAATCTCGTACTTTTTGACTAGCAAAAGACACAGCCTCGGCAAATTTCGAAACGCCCGTCGAAAAATTGTGTAATTCCAAAAATAAATTTTCAACTTCTCACTATAAAATAATGGTTTCTTAGTTCCAAAATTCACTAAAAATACGAGAGAGAAAAAGAGAATAGCTAAAGAGTAACATAGCCAAAAAGATGGCGTTAAATAAATAATTTATAAATAGAAAATTCCCACCAAACAAACACATAAAGCTTATACATAAAAATTTTGAAATTAAAAATTACATGAGCAGAAAAATTGACATATTTCATTTGATATTTTTACTGAGATGGTTTTCAGTATTCATGGAACTTGGAATAATAAGTAACTAATCTTTCAAGAAAATTTAGATAGATGTTTTCTCTAAAAACCTTAATCCATCCCACCAAAATACTTATAACAATGATTCTGAACACACTACCTGCCACTTACAATAACAAAATAGAAATCTAAAAATTGCCAATTCCTTCACAAGAAACAAGCTGCATACATTTCCATGTCCGGTAAACAAATTTTGAGTTTTGTGAAATTGAGCTTTAAATTTCGATCAACAAGTCTTCTCAAAAACATAGAAACTATAATCTAATATCACAATTATTTTACAAATTGAACTTGATTCATAGTAGACATGTTGTAGTATAATCTACCTCTCCGTTTTGATAAAAAAATCACAAACTAAAAATAATTATTGCAAAAGGGCCGAAAGTAGTATTTCTCATCAAATTTATTGCACAAGTTTGAAAATAATTTAATGTTTCAATTTTTCAAATTAAAACAAACGGGTATCAACCGATAAAATACTGAATTTTGAATTCACCACACAATTAATAGAGAAAACACTATTATTTAAAGCTCAATTTCAATTTTTTCACAACAACCGTTTCAGTTAACTTGCATCAAGTTTGTAATATAAGGCTAGGCGTACACCGGTTAGTCAAGACAAGACAAGACGAGATTAGTCACGTTTAGTCACAGTAATCCACATAGTTGCTTATGAAGCAGCACACACCGATGCAATGACTATAGTCTGGCAACAGACAAAAGAACCTTCGCGCATCGTATCACTTGAATGATACAGTATCACATAGTACCACTACTCTAGTGAGCGAGTGAGATAAACTGCTGCATTGCATAACGTGCGCTCTCTCTGCGCAGTAGAGTTCTTATTTTGGAGGCTCTTTTGTCTGTTGCCAGACTATAATCGGTGTGTGCTGCTTCATAAGCAACTATGTGAAGTACTGTGACTAAACGTGACTAATCTTGTCTTGTCTTGACTAACCGGTGTACGCCTAGCCACAGAGAAGGAAGGACAGTGGTAACATTGTTACGCCTAAATACAGTTGCAATTCATATCGGTAGCCATGAATTGCGTCTGCAAATGTTGATTTCTGTCAAAGCTCTGTTACAACTACAGTTGTTGTCGTGGTAGAGGGGAGTGGCATTTCACAATTCCCTCTCCTTAGCCGGAAAACAAAGAACTTGGGACCCAACTTTCAATGCTTGGGTCCCATTTAGCGTAACACTAGATGCGTCCTCTGTTCTTCCTTCTCTGTGGCCTAGCCTAAGTGAGTAGAAAAGCAATACAAAAATAACCTACAAGGGCGGTTGATGACTGCTGAAGATTGATACTGTTTTCAGCAGATGCTGGTGCAAAATCCAGAGACACAATCACAAAAGTGCTAAAGATTAAATGGCAGAATATTATTGTAGTGATGGCTCTTACAAGGGCGGTTGATGACTGCAGAAGATTGATACTGTTTTCAACAGATGCTGGTGCAAACTCCTGAAGCGCTTGATGATCCCAGAGATACAAAAACAAAAGTGCTAAAGATTAAATGGCAGAATATTATTGTAGTGATGGCTCTTACAAGGGTGGTTGATGACTGCAGAAGATTGATACTGTTTTCAACAGATGCTGGTGCAAACTCCTGAAGCGCTTGATGATCCCAGAGACACAAACAACAAAAGTGCTAAAGATTAAATGGCAGAATATTATTGTAGTGATGGCTCTTACAAGGGTGGCTGATGGCCGCCGAATATCGAAGAGGTTTTCAGCAGCCGCTTGAGCATGCCGGACGTGCCACGATGCTGCAGACTCTTGTGCGTGGTCAGGCTGTTCTTGGTGCGATAGCGACGGTGACAGAACTCGCACACGTACAGCGTGTCGGAGCGCTCGTGCTTGTCCTGGAAGTGGCGTTTCAGCGAGTAGTAACAGGAGAAGGTGCGGCGACAGTAGGGACAGTCCTGCGGCTCGTTGATGCCGCCGGATTCATCATAGGTACATTCATCAAGAAATCCATAGGTACAATACAAGACATTCAGCCTCCCTATCAGTTGCTGCTCACAGAACCATCATGTTTGAAAAATCACCACAATATATGGGCCCAAAAATACATTTATGACAACTAGGCAAAGCAACAGAAAATTTATGTCAATTTTTCAAATGTATAAAACAAAATGGCGGCCATTTAAACTTTTGTTTCTTGAATAACTTGGAAACCGTTGATATTACGAAAATTTTACAAGAATAACTGTTCTTAGGAAATTTAATTACAAATCGATTGAAACATTATTTGTCAAGATTGGACCAATATTGACTGAGATATGGCAGCTTTAGTGATAGGTGACTGCTGGAGGCTGGTTGCACCATCCTGGATCCATCATATCTGCTACAACAATGCAACACGCTTCTTTGCATGTTATTTTAAGTGATTTTAGATTATTTTGTGTGAATTTTAAAGACAGTAAAATGAATGCAAGTAACCTCAGCGGTCATCTATCACCAAAGCTGCCACATCTCAGTCAATATTAATCAGACAAATAAGGTTTCAATCAGTTAATATCTCAAAAACGGTTTGACATATCTCACAAGTTGTTTTCCTCCATTTCACAAGCACCACCTGCAAAACAAATCCTACACTACCTGTTGTCTCATCATAGTTGCAGTCTGCCATCGTCATCATCATCGTCAACCGCTGCTGCTGCTGTCCCACCTCCTCCGTCTCCTCACTGGGTTAGAACTTGATGTCTGCCGCGGCAGCAGAATGATGGTGATGGTGCGACCCCCCGGCCAGGTGCGGCGGCGGAAACAGAGCCGCCAACTGTGCGGCCATGCCGCCAGTCAAGGCGGTGCCGCCTTGGGCGGTGCTGCCCTGGCTGCCCTGACCCTGGCCGTCTGCGCTGCCCGGCCGCGTTTTGTGATAGGTGTAGATGTGCGTCATCAGCGAATTGCGGCTACAGTAGACGCGTTCGCAGATGGCGCAGCGGTACTCCTCGTGGCGGGAGGCGTGCTTGTCGGCCACGTGCCGCTTCAGGCTGGCCTTGCTGCACAGCACTTTGCCGCACGCCAGGCACGTGAACACTTTCCGCAGAGCAGCGGCACCTGCCAACAACAGCATCGCATCAGGTTTCTGGCTTGGTTGGTTGGTGTTGGTGGGTTAGAGGCAGTCGGTTGTGGAATTCGGGTTTGTTGGTTGGTTTGGTTTTGAGGTTAAAGGCAGTTGGTTTCTGGAATTCGGGTTTGAGGTTAGGTTCTGTTGGTTTGGTTCTGAGGTTGAAGGCAATTGGTTTTCTGTTGGAATTCAGTTCTGGTTGGTTTTGAGGTTTGGTTGGTTTGGTTAGGTTCTGTTGGTTTTCAGACTTGTTTGGTTTGGTTTTGACGTTAAAGGCAGTTGGTTGTGGAATTCGGGTTTGTTGGTTTTCAGACTTGGTTGGTTTGGTTTTGGGGTAGGGTTTGGTAGGTTTTAAGGTTAGGTTCTGTTGGTTTTCAGACTTAGTTGGTTTGGTTTTCAGGTTAAAGGCAGTTGGTTCAGGTAAGGTTCTGTTGGTTTTCAGACTTGGTTGGTTATGGAATTTGGTTTTGACATTAGGTTCTGTTGGTTTTCAGACTTGGTTGGTTTGAAGGTTAGAGGCAGTCGGTTGTGGAATTTGGGTTTGTTGGTTTTCAGACTTGGTTGGTTTGGTTTTGAGGTTAAAGGCAGTTGGTTGTGGATTGAGGTTAGGTTCTGTTGGTTTTCAGACTTGGTTGGTTTGGTTTTGGGGTAGGGTTTGGTAGGTTTTAAGGTTAGGTTCTGTTGGTTTTCAGACTTGGTTGGTTTGGTTTTGAGGTTAAAGGCAGTTGGTTATGGAATTCGGTTTTGAGGTTAGGTTCTGTTGGTTTTCAGACTTGGTTGGTTGTTTTTGGGGTAGGTTTTGAGGTTGGGTTTAGTTCATTATGAGGCTAGATTGGTATCATAAGGATGGTTTCAGGGGATTGTTTGGCATAATAAGATTGGATTCTGAGTTTGTATTTGGTAGGTTTTGAGGTTAGATTTGGAAGTTTTTCAGGTTAGGTTTTAAAGTTGAGTAGGTGTAATGAGGCTTGTTTCAAGATTAGATTTGAAGTAGGATTTCTTTTGTTATGAGGCTAGTTTGGTATTACAGGGTTGAGTTGGTGTAAGATTGGGTTTAAAGGATAAATTGGAGTAATATGGTTGAGTTTTGAACTTAGGTTTGTATAATAAGGTTGAGTTCAGAGGTGAGGTTGAGTTTAAAGGTAAGGTTATGTTTAGATGAGGTTGATTTGGTGTATTTTGGTTGGATTGGAGTAAGGGTGTAATGAATAAAGGACAGAGTAATTGAATTGAGTTTTGAGTTAGATTTAGTGGGGTTGGAGCCATTGAAATGTGGTGAGTTGAAGTTGAATAGAAATTGGACCATAATGAATGGAATGGGCAGTACTTGAGCTTGATGGCAGATTATTTGAGGTATCTTGAGTGTAGCAGACAGAATGGAATTGAAGAGATTTTGAGATTAACTGGATAAGATAATCAGATAAAACTTGTTTGGACTCTAAGTTTGTAGATAAAATAATGGACAGAACTATTATGCTGAATATTATTCAAAGTTCTACCTAATCATGAGACTATTCAACCTTTTCTTTTAAAAAATTCAAGTGCAGTTGTTAAGGTGTTATGAAAAAGGAAAAAATTGTAGTATGAAGAGGAAATTTTCTCAAGGACAAAGACACTTAGTTACAAACAGAGAAAGGATGAGAACCAAGGACACAGGATGTTCAACATTGACGGACAGGATTCAACAGGACAGAAGAGATAAAAGGAAAGGATGTGAAGGAGTTCAAGTAAAAATAAAAACAAAAATTATTAATGTAACATATCTAACTTTAAACTAGGCCACAGCCATGTGCACTTTACACTAGAATAAAAAATTTTGTTCAACACAAATTTCATTTTATGTTATTATTCAAACCAAAATGTTTACTCTTCAGTAATTTAGTTGCAAAAAATATACAAGGATGGGGGGCAGGACACAGGGAATTCAGGATTGGATAGAAAAAGCGAGAGAAGAAAAGATTGAGGTTTTTGGGAGGATGTAGAAGGCAACAAATTAAAATCATACTCAAGAAATAGATAATCAAGAGCTGGTAAAAATAGTTGAATCAATATTATTTTGTAAATCATATTTCCATTCTAGTTTTCAACCGATTAAATTCAAATAAAGGGGGAAGCCATCTAGATGATATTGTGAAAAAAGAGTAAAGCGCAGAAGAAAAAAAAGAGAGATAGTTTCCCAAACTGAATACTCTAAATCTGTTAATTCTGATATCTTCAAGTCTTTTTTCAAATAGGATCCTAACCAAAGAGTGGACAAAATTCTTTAAAAGTGTGTGCTGGGGGAAGAAAACAGTGTGTCCCAAAAGAGTTTTAGCGTAATGTGTGGGGTAAAATTGAAAATTAGCATAAATCTCAGGAGAGGGGCAAATGAGAAGAAAGGTGCTCAGGAAAGGAAAATGAAAAGAAAGGAAGGTGAAAGTGGGGGAAATGAAGGATTGTGTCACCACCCCCACCACATCATCTAGTGCTTCTTTTATGTCTTCTTCTTTTCTTTTGCCACAGACAACCACAACCTGTTGGGTAGTACCTGATGCTGCATATGCCAACCTCCATCCTTGAAGTCTTTGCGATGATCCTCTTCTCCTCCTTCTTCTTCTTCTCTTTCAATATCGCACTGTCTTAGTATCACAATCACAACAATGTTCATATCATCCATTCTACGCCTATTCTATTTTTCACAAATTAATAATAAAATTGCAGAATATAATGTTCATATCATCCATTCTACGGATATTCTATTTTTCACAAATTAATAATAATATGCAGAATATAATGTTAATACCAACCATTCTACGGATATTCTATTTTTCACAAATTAATAATATGCAGAATAAACACAATATTGGTAACTTGTGAGAGAAAATTGACTAAACATTAAGCCTAGTCGTCCAATGGAACCGTTTTTTGCCAGAAATCGTCCAATGTCCAAACAGCTGGCCATTTGATTCAATGTTAGCATTTCGGATGATCGGTCGTTTTCTGACAAAAACTGTTCTAGATAGTGGACGGCTAGGCTAAAGTTCCAACAAGTATAGAGGAAATGTCCAATGATTAATTTAAAAATAAATCTAGAACTCAAATTTTACAAAAGCCTGCCAGCACAAAAATCCAATAGAATTTAACCACAATGAAATTATGTCAATGGAACCAAAGCAACAATGAACAACTCTGACACCAACATAATGTTGACATTGTAAGGTGGTTTAAGGGCCGTATTTATGAACGTTCCTTGAGGGTTCCTTTCCGAAAGGGCGCCTTGAAAAGCGTTTCATGAATGAAAAATCAGCTGATTTCATTCATGAAACGCTTTTCAAGGCGCCCTTTCGGAAAGGAACCCTCAAGGAACGTTCATAAATACGGCCCTTATCAGCTGATTTTTCATTCATGAAACGCTTTTCAAGGCGCCCTTTCGGAAAGGAACCCTCAAGGAACGTTCATAAATACGGCCCTAAATCAATTGAATTTTTGTGCAGTTGGCTAGAAGATCAAATCAAAACTAATCAAAAACAAAACTAGAATGTACACTTAGATTGTCCACTTGTGTAATAGGATATCACAAAATGTTCAAACATCACTCTCAACAATAATTGTTATTGGCTTTTGCACTTCCCACTATTTTAATCACTGCATATCACTCAAAAGTCATTGGAAAAGTCACTTGCTAGTCCCTAACCAGTCTCTTTTCCTAATATTAGTATCACTGAATAAGTCACTTGCCTCCCTAATTAGTCAATCACTGAACAGTCTTTCAGTTTGTTTTTAATAGTAGCTC
The DNA here is from genome assembly GCA_017141395.1 of Laodelphax striatellus. NCBI lineage: Eukaryota > Metazoa > Arthropoda > Insecta > Hemiptera > Delphacidae > Laodelphax > Laodelphax striatellus. The sequence continues at coordinate 2,285,709 of CM029543.1, read as the reverse complement.
AAAAGTTGCTTGGCAGTTGCTTACAAGTTGCTAGACTGTTCCTAGGAAGTTGCTTACACATTGTTGATAAGTTGTTAGGAGGTTGCTTACATGTGGAAAGGAGTTGCTGATTTGCTTGGCCATTGCTTACAAATTGCTAGACATTTGCTTGAAAATTTCTGATAGTTTGATTGGCAGTTGCTTGGCAATTACTTAGTCACAGCATACGAGTTGCTCACTAGTCGCTAGGCAGTTGCATACAAGTTGCTTGGCAATTACTTAGTCACAGCATACGAGTTGCTCACTAGTCGCTAGGCAGTTGCTTGGCAATTACTTAGTCACAGCATACAAGTTGCTCCTCACTAGTCGCTAGGCAGTTGCTTACAAATCACTCGATTGTTGCTAACAAGTTGCTCACTAGTTACTCGATAGTTTGCTTACACGTCGCTCGGTCACTCCTTACAAGTTGCTTGAGAGTTGCTGACAAGTTTCTAGGCAGTTGCTTACACGTTGAAAGGGAGTTGCTGGGCAGTTGCTTGGTAGTTGCAGAGCAGTCGTCTGTGGAGAGAGCGAGAGGGGTGGGGGGAGACGCGCGGTTGACGATGATGCAGTGAAGGCAGTGACTGTGAGTCAACAACATCTCAAGAAAAGAACACACTTTCAACCACTAAAATTAGAGACTACAATATTATAACAGAGTGCTTTCTCACAACAACATTATCCAGTTTAAGAATGCATCACTTCCCTATGTTTGCTTCCTCCTTCATCTACTGTATATTCATAGAATTTGGTGCCCGAGTACTTCACCTATCACTAAAGCTGCCATATCTCAGTCAATATTGGTCCAATCTTAACAAATAAGGTTTCAATCGATTTGTAATTAAATTTACTAAAAAAAGTTATTCTTGTAAAATTTTCGTAATATCAACGGTTTCCGAGTTATTCAAGAAACAAAATTTTAAATGGCCGCCATTTTGTTTTATGGATTTGAAAAATTGTCATAATTTTTTTGTAGCTTTGTCTAGTTGTCATAAATGTTGGTGCAAAGTTTCAATTCCATATGTTTCACCATTATTGAGATAAAAAATAATAAGTGAAAAAACAAAATGGCAGCTGTGTGAGTAACTAAGGACTTCTGGACAATTTAAATATGATATTTAGATATGGTTTTTACCCAGGAACAATGCCCTAGAGTATTGGTAGGGAGTTCTGAAACACCCTGTACGTTCTGAAATCCAATTGTAAAGAACCCTCAGAAAGCGTGGATGAGTACTTTTACACTTGCAAGCTGTTTTTGAACTGATGATTCAACAAAGTTTTCAAATTGTGTAAAGAACGGGTTCATTTACAAAGAAATTGTAGCCTATGTAAGAAAAAAGTATAGTTTAAAAAACTGTGTACCACATTTTATTTGAAGCTTTTTTGTGTAGAAGTGAAGGTGATATTGTGATACTTATCTCTGTTCAATGACAAGACTAGAAGTTGTTTCAACCACAAATTCATCAATTTATCGAGATAACGGTTTCGGTATCAACCTCTAGTAAATTCAATACACTATGTTACAACTAACATTGATAACGGCATAACAACTAAACCCGTTATCACGACATATTAATGAATTTCTGGTTGTGACAGCTTCTAGCCTTTCTATTCAATATTTTTTAAATACTGTAGCAATATTACTGTTTTGACTGTACTAGAAACTGTTAATATACAAATAACTATTTTCAGATCAACAATGATTAGCTTTCTATCTCCTGTTCAATCGTTAGTAGACTTACAATCATGGAAAATAATTATTCACTTCAGCTTCTATCTTATCAATTTTTTTCTACCATGATAATGATGATACTAATACGTTCTGGAATTTTATGATAGATTTAAGTATCAATTTCATTGAAAAAGTTGAGTGGTTGGTTATTTTATCAATGCAATTTTACTGGTAATGCATCACTTCTATGTAACACACCATTCAAGTAATTTACTTTGATTGACTATCAACTTCATTGAATTTGTTTTTCACATTTATAAACATGTAGAAATATATTCTACAAGAGTATTTTTTTCAATTAATTCTAATGTAAGGTAAACTGAATGGAGAAAGCACTCTGTTAAACTACCAATGAATGACAAATGCACACAAGAAAAAATGACAAAGAAAAAAGAAGAGTCAAGACAGAATAACAAACCAATACAAGAGATTTGTGCAAACTAAAAATTAAAGATTTGAAAAAATATTAATGAAAGATGAAGAAATAATTAAGATAATGTAAAAGAAAAGATTGAATAATGCATGCAACAAAGAAGACTAAAAAACATTCAACAATATTTTAAACAAACATAATAGTGAATCTCAATCTTTTTTGCTATACTTTGAAGATTAACACACTTCAACATTTTATTAGTAACTGAGAAATTTCAAATATTAATGGAATTTCATTTAAAAATACTAACAAATCAATTGTCACGCCAGGACTAGTAATTTTTTATCAAAATCATCTTTAAAATTTTTTTAAAACTTCAACTAACCTTTTCCCCAGTAGTTTGAGTTGGAATGGATAAAAATGAACACAAAAAGATGTGAATTGAAGAGTGCCTAGCAATTTATTTTCCATTATTCATTTTAAACAGACAATACTATCAATAACTAACCTATCAGTTCAATATTGTATTGTATTTACATATTCGACCAATCAATCAAATCTGAAGTAGGCCTATTATTATTTTAAAAATCTGAAATATTATAAATTTCTACTCTAAAACAGCGTTTGCAGATACTGTATTCAATATTCTAAATCTATCATTCTATTCTAAATCTAAACAGTGTAATAAAATTGAATAAGACATACAACTGAATAATAAAATAGTATACTTTCAGTCTTTATGAAAAATACAAGCGCAGTTTACTAATATTAGAAGAACCTAACCCAGTCTTTATTTTGATAATAGTTGCTATAATACTAATAGTATGCATTAGAATACTGCTATCTATACATGGATAAAATATTATTTTATTGTAAGTATATTATTGATACGGTGCTAAACAACGTACAACATAATTCATCGTCTACAATTGAATAGAATTACATGAAAATAATCATTACACTATGGGCCGTATTTATGAACGTTCCTTGAGGGTTCCTTTCCGAAAGGGACTCTTGAAAACTGTTTCATATATCTATCATGTATAATAAGATTAATTTAATTTGGCGGATGGCATTAGATAGGTAGAAAGATAGAGAGATATTATTGACGTTGCTGATGACCGTAGAGTCTAATGGGAAAAAATAATAACTCTCTATCTATCTATCTAATGCCATCCGCCAAATTAACTAAATCATATTATAGATAATAATAATTTCATTAAAGCTATCAAGTGACACGACAATTGAGAGAAAATTTGTTTACATCAATTTTGTAAATACAGGCGAAACAAAAATAAATATTCATCACTATTTTTGAATATAATTTAAAATTAACTGTTAGGCTAGGCGTACACCGGTTAGTCAAGACAAGACAAGACGAGATTAGTCACGTTTAGTCACAGTACTTCACATAGTTGCATTAGTCATTGCATCAGTGAGTGCTGCTTCATAAGCAACTATGTGAATTACTGTGACTAAACGTGACTAATCTCGTCTTGTCTTGTCTTGACTAACCGGTGTACGCCTAGCCTTAATGTTTGCCTGTAGTCCCGTATCATAATTCAAAAATTTGACAAAAGTATGAAGGCGGCGGCGAAAAAAATGATCTCCACACACTGTTATGGAGAGTGCTACACACAAATGGCCACACTGTTATTATACAGTATCTGTAGTAAAGTCATCAAACACAAATGTTCCACTACAAGTGATGTCAAAAAATCTATTTGAATCAACTCATGACGTCATAATCCCAAATAAATATAGCAGGATCATTTTAACTTGTCAGAAAACATATGTTTCAAAGAGCAATATCACAATACTTAACCTACAAATGCTGAATCTCGCAGATTATTGAAAAGGTCTTTTAAAAAGTTATTCTTTGAAAGGTCTTCTTTAAAAAGGTATTTTAAAGACTTTAAGGGCCGGTTCATGAGCTCGGGATTTAGCCAAGTCCTAGACTAAAACTTGTGGCCACCGTAGCATCGACAAGCGTTTGTCTCGACTGGTTAGTGGGTTAGGAGCATAGAGAGCCCTTAGTACATAGTGTTGAGGCTAACGTTTGTCAATGCTACGGTGGCCACAAGTTTTAGTCTAGGACTTAGCTTAATCCCGAGCTCATGAACCGGCCCTTAATCCTTTTGATTATTGTGTCGAAGTCACTGGTTAATTATTACCAAAACAGCTGATTTCTGACAAGTTGAATGGATCGTGCTATACTAGTCATCAAACACATGTTCCACTACAAGTGATGTCACAAAATCTATGCGAATCCACTCATGACTTCATAACTCCAAATAACTAATACAGCTGTCCCTCGATAATCCGACACTTTTTAATCCGACGTACTCGGTAGTCCGACGCGCTGCCAGTAGCAACATGCATCTCCCTCCCACCGCTCCGCCTCCATATTGTACATATTGTATATATTTTACTTAAATTTATTTTCGTATTTCTTATAAAAACTTACATTTAGATACTGCCATTGTGTATCCTGGTACTGTATTAATAAATTACATGTAGGCCTAGCTTTAATATTTCTTCCTTTTTGTTAACTTCAATGTGTTCAAACACATTAAAAATAAAACGTCTTTGATAATTATGATATTTTTGGTAATCCGACATTTTTGGTAATCCGACACCCTCTCGGTCCCTTAACTGTCGGATTATCGAGGGACAGCTGTAGTCAAGTCTTCAAATCAAGTCACGTCACAACAACAATTTCAATCCAGTTACGACGTCATCAATCTATTTCGTCATCACATGTGCTGTTGCTCCATTAATGTGTCCATCATAAGCTGTCTGGACTGTGCCACATTTCGTCTATGATAAATGCTGCGATGATTTCTCAGCGAATTCATTGTGCTGTAAACCTTTCCACAAATGTCGCATCTAAACTTGCCACCAGTCGATGCACTTCCGGTCCTGTGCAGTCCGACTGCTGCACTTCCGGTTCGATACGATGCACTTCCGGTCCTGTGCAGTCCTGAAGCTGCACTTCCGGTTCGATATACTGCATTTCCGGCGGTCCTATTTAGTCCTGAAGCTGCACTTCCGGTTCTATGCAGGCCAACTGTTGCACTTCCGGTTCTGTGCAGTCCACCTGTTGCACTTCCGGTTCGATATACTGCATTTCCGGCGGTCCTTTGCAGTCCTGAAGCAGTGGCATTTCCGGTTCTTTCCAGATTTGTTGACGCACTTCCGGCGGTGCCATGCCGTCCCACACTTCCGGTGTTTTCCAGATTTGCTGACTCACTTCCGGTATGAGCGGCATGCTTGTGCTTCCTGAGCTGCAAGGCGGTTTCACACTGAACGCCGCACTCATTACACAGCACACCAGCTGCTCCTAGGGCAAAACCAGTTTCCCAAGATCAGTTTCTGTCTTCTTTTTTTTTGTCAATCACTATTTCTCTACTATTCATAAAGTAGTTCAATCACATTTCACTGTTACATGGGAAACTGATTTTGCCTGCCCAATGAATAAAACAAATTTCTAGCCAAACTCAAATTACAATTCAGAACACTTGGAATTTTTTACAAGTTAGAACATTTTTCACAACGTTGCAGTATAAATTTCGGTATTATTATCATTATTCAACTGATTAATATTATAATATACATTCAGAAGTTTCTAACCACACAGACTTTCATGACTTATTGTGGGAGTGGCCATAGCCGAGTGGGTTAAGTGCTGGCTTTGTAACCTAGAGGTCCCGGGTTCAAAACCAGGTAAGACCGTGAGATTTTAGCTCGAGCCACTCCTCGTGTTTCGGAGGACACGCTAAGCCGTCGGTCCCGGCTGCCTAAAAGCAGTCGTTAAGTCACGTCAGAGACCCTGAACTGATCAGGAGTGACCTGAAAACTCTGACATCAGACCTGAGCCAGCCAGGTTTCACGGAATTATATTATGACTTATTGTGTACAGTTCTGCATGAAAACACTTTAGTACATAATAATTAATTGAACGAAATTCCTAATAAATAATGCCATATAGTATTCTGAAGACTTCCGCTACTGCGAATATTGACAACAGAATAATAGCTAGTAAGGAAATTCGATGAACATATTTGGCATTATTTATTAGGAATTTCGTTCAATTAATTATTACGATTTAAAAGCAATTGAATATTTGCAATATCTCATTTCCTTCCAACTAAAGTACATATTTATTTAATATTTTTCAACTGAATAATATATTATTGTATAGAATAGAATGATATTCAGAATTTTTCAAACTGCTATGCCTTGTGTAGGCTACAATATGGGAAACTGTTTGCCAGTTTAAAACCAACAGAACTTCAACTTTCACAATAATTATTAAGAACGTCTCTCAAAACACTAGATTAAAAACTTTCAACAATTTCCAAATTAAAATATATCTATTTGAACATCGATAATGAACAAAGCATAATTTTGAGACAAATGTTTACAGCCGTATGTGGAAGATCAAATTTTCCATCTAACTCCATTCAATAAAACTAATTTGAACGGAACAGCTGACTTGTTGAGGTACACTCACACTAGACATGGACTATTGAACGCAGCAAACTATTACATGAATGTCTAGTAGTTGTGTACCTAGTCAATTGTTCAATTAAAAATAATTTTATTGCAGAAAATTGATTGTGTACATGCTATCAAACATTCCAACTCCTGAGTTTGGACTATTATAAAACCAGTAGTTACTTGTAAAATCCACCCCCTCCTGAAGCCAACCCATAACATCTATTGAAAGTAAACAGTTAATATGTGTGTCATCAGAGAATACAGCAAAAAAGATTGAGATTTGTGAACTAAAACATTTTAACACAGATAATATTACAAGTAGCCTACTGTACTGATAAAACAACTCTGTAAAACCTACTAAATAAAACACAGAGATGCAATACACATCAACTAATACTACGATACTTTGGACAGTTTAATTGAATTATTTATTTTATTATATTATAATTATTTATTTAATTATTATAATTATTATTTATTTGAATTATTAAATGGTTAAGTTCAATCAACTGATATATTTATCAAATTGTTAGAAAAAATAGTGACTCAATTATAGTGATTATCACTTTGTCGTTTCTTAAGATGTTTTTGAGTGTTTATGAATATATTTAAAAATGATATTATTTTCTACAAGCTAATCGAATCATAATTCAATCAATATTCATAATCTTGAGCCAAAACAATTATAATTTCAAGACAAACTCAAGAGATATTTAGGCTAGGCGTACACCGGTTAGTCAAGACAAGACAAGACGAGATTAGTCACGTTTAGTCACAGTACTTCACATAGTTGCTTATGAAGCAACACACACCGATTAGTCATTGCATCGGTGTGTGCTGCTTCATAAGCAGCTATGTGAATTATTGTGACTAAACGTGACTAATCTCGTTTTGTCTTGTCTTGACTAACCGGTGTACGCCTAGCCTTAATCTCATAAACCAAAAACATTAATTTCACCATCTCGGGTGTAGACCCAAAACACTCTGAAAGAGCAAACATTAGTCTAGATCTGGAGGCCTATCCTATTTTATGTAAAAACAAAAAATTCCAACTAATTCTAAGCAAACCCTAACCTAATCCATAAACTAATCAAACTTGGTATTCTTTATTTCGGGATTACAGGAAAGTATGGTTGAGAAACAACTTACAAGATTGAAACCACTATCACTTTTCGAGTGTCGGCAACTTACTCACCTGTCCAAAGTATCATATAAAAAAAATGATAAAAATTTTAAAAATAAAGCTAAAAACCATGATACCGTATCTTACCTTGCGAAGTTCCGGCAAGATCGGCACTAGATACATGGCTATGGTTATTCAGTCCTGCAAAACAAATTAGAAACAAAACTTGAAATACAAGAAACAATCGATAGATAAACTTGGTCAATTATTCATTCATTTATGCAATCACTATATTATAACTGACTTATTACACAAGAAGTGTATACTGAGAACAATTAACTACAGAGAGTGTACGGTCACAGTGTGGCATTACATGTCATACTTTGATTGCTTAATCAAACAAACCGCCATACTTTTGCCAATACCCATGAGATTTGCATTGGAATGAAAAGCTGATCATATGTTATGATATAAAATTCACATTATTTTGAATTGTCAAAACTCTAGATGCATTGTAAATGCTTGATCCCTATCCCTTCACATGTTAAAAGTACAGAATTTTTCGCACAAAAAATACACCATTAGCGCTGGGGTAAATTCCAATATCCTTACTACCTACGTGCAAACAGAGAATAGACCAATTTAAACTAATATTTTACATCATTCAATATATTTAACTTGTTTTTAGCATTTCTTATAAACACGTTTCTCCTTATTTTGATGAGTAAAACAAAGCCTAGGAGTATACTCTTTATTATTATTGTACATTACTCTTCAATTTCAATTTATTGCCGAAAAACAAACAATTCACTCATACATGCAAAAATAAAAATAAGATGAACATAATATCATACATGTATACATATTTAAGAAGATAAACATAACTAATATCTTATGTTAGGCATCACCAGCAAAAAGAAAACTCTTTGCCCGCTGGTGAGCGTTGCATAAAAATCCTCACAATAATAAGAATTTGAAACGAAAAGGTTTGTAAAACATAAGTAGAGTAATAAAAATAATATAGTCTATAGAAGAATAATTTACAATTCATAATTTATAAAATGTCAGAGGTCAGAGTTCACTGAATTACCAAACTGAAACCAAAACAAAATCAAAGTGTTAGATTCAAAGTGAAAAAATATTCACTCTTAATCCAATCTGTCATCCTCTTTTTTGGTATTCTGTCAGATAACTCTTATTACATTACTCTGAATAATATTACTATTCATTTATTCTATATTTCACTCATATTTCAATTCAATATTTGCATTTTTCTCCTCTAACCAACCTGCAAGCGAGTCGGCAGCCAGCGCAGCGGCCATACTGAAATTGAACGAAGCACCGGTGGCTGCCGCAAACAGCTTACTGTCCAGGTAGGAGGAGGCGGAAGGGTGTGACGTCATCATCCCCCCTCCCCCTCCGTCGTCCCTGTCCTGTGTGGTGGTGTCTGACAGGGCGGCCGCCACTTCCCCCCCGCCCCCGCCCCCGCCACTGCTGCCTATACTGTCGGCGTCGTTGCAGTCGCCTGAACCTGTAACGCGCACGAATAGAGTGGGGTTAGAATTTGATGAAAAGTGAGGTTAGGAATCGGTGAAACTGAGGTTAGAATCGGGTGAAAGTGAGGTCAGAGATGAGTGGAAAGTTAGGTTGAGAGTGGGTAAAAGATGTGCGCGATAAATTTCTGATTATTTCTTCAATATAATTGGGGTGTATCATCCACCTAAGTGAGTTATTTTATTTATTATTTTTTCATGCAAAGTGAGTTTCCTGAGGATTTCATTTGTTTTTATTATGGTATTGTGTATAACACTTTCTCATATCATTAATTTTAGCAATGGGTAGAATATGTTCAAAATTTTTTTTTGATATGCAAAGTACCCTGCTCTATTTCTAAAATTAAGAACTGCATCTTAATTGGACGAACTTATCGGTCACAGTGGCTGTCATTAGTTTTTGCAAAAATCTCTAAAAAATATGAGGTTAGAATTACAAGAAAGAGGTTAGTCATGATTGGTGAAAAAGAGGTTGCTGAAAACACAGGTTAGTGGTGTACTGATGTGCGATGCTTGATAAGCAATATGTGAATTACTGTGAAAACGTGACTAATTTCTTATCTTGTCTCTGACAAACCGGCATAGTAGCCTGACAGCATGCATGATTGCATTACCTTATTCCACAATAACTTATTTCAATTTGGCTGTTCGATTGATTCACTCCTTCTTCTCCCATTTTCCCGCTTAAAATGTAACTCTTGTTCTCAATTATGGAAAAGGAGAAGATGAAGAAGAGAAGAGAACATATGAGAAGAAGAAGAAGAAGAAGAGAAAAAGAAGAATAAGAAGGAAAGTGAGGAGAAGGAGAAGGATAGAAGGAGGAGAAAGAAGAAGAAGAAGAAGAAGAAGAAGAAGGAGAAGAAAAGAGGGGAAGTACAGAAGAAGAAGAAGAAGGAGAAGAACAGAAGGAGAAGAAGAAGTTGGTAGAAAGAAAGGCACGACCATGGAGCTTCCCAAGATCCATAAATAGGGTGTATTACAAAAATAATAATGATAATTAATAATCTGAAACCAGCATCGCTGTACGGCACCGAAACATGGACCGCCGCTCTCCACTCACCTCCGCCATTATTGCCGCCACAGCCCAAATCCATCGGCTCCGATTTGACCAGCTCGCTGAGCGGCGAAGGCAGATCGGCTAGCAAATGATGATGATGCTGTTGCTGCGAATGATGATGGTGACTCTTATTATTGTTGTTGTTGGTTGAGAAGTCGACAGGCGGCTCCTCGCAGTCGGCGCCCGTTGCATCACCGCGCAACGCGTTGCTTGCTTTTGTATCACGATCGGGTGTCACGCTATGATTGGTGGTTGGCTGCTGCTGTTGTTGGCTGTCTGATTTCGCTCGTTTCGTTGTGTGCCCTGTTGAACTGTTTTCCTGTTTCCAACAAGCAAAAGAAAAAAACACAGAGTGAGACACCAGAATGGAGAATGTACGTCCAAGCGCCCACTGAGGTGCGCACATCACCTCGATGTGCGCTGTTTCATTAGTTTGATATGTTTATATTTAGCGTATTGCCACGCCATCGCCACTCCACCTCAGTGAGCGCTTAGACTAAGTGGGACTTCACAGAACTGTACAGAGAGATATTAGTTCATTGTCATCATACTCTACGGTCATCAGCAACGTCAAGAAATTATATCTCTCTAACTATCTATCTAATGCCAAGCATCAAAGATAGATAGATAGATAGATTCCATTTTCTTGCCATCGGACACTACGGTCATCAGCAACGTCAATAAAACATAAATAAGCCTGCCAATTAAAATGTGAATGCCAAATTAAATGAATATGATTGAACTAGTTCTTCTACTAGTAAATCATCCAAGTTAACACACCGAGTGCTGACAGCAGACTGATACTTCGGTCTAATACGAAGCATGCGTGCCCAGATGATTGAACAGCACACAATATGACAACGTTGCCGAGTATTGCTAGAGATGATGCCCACATAAGCTCTAAGCTTGTGCGTCAGTAATGGGAAGGATGATGATGATAGATGAATGGACTAACAGCTTTAGGTGGGTTCCGAACCACCGGGAAGCGATTTTGAAGCTCATAAATTTTTGTATTTAGAGGAGCCGGTCACTGCTACAACTGTAGTGGTAGGTGCCCTTATCTCATTCACTGATTAGACTAGCCTGTTATTGACATACCGCTTCTCAAAGCGGTATTGAATTATGCAACTCTTATCTAGTATAAAAGAACCATGTTCATGATAGTGAGTTATCATCTTTGTTATGCTTTTATAATTAATAATTATTGTAACTGAATATGTTTGTTTTCATTTTGTATTTTGACATTGCAGTTATTTTTGTTACATAAAGGATTTGAATTTGAACCATAGTAGCGTTTCTAATCGACAAACAACAAATAAAATAATAATTTTTCGAAATTTTTGAAAAATCAAAAAAAAAATCCAAACCTGATTAATGTCGCTAGCATCTCCGGCCGAAGCAGGCCGCTCTCTCTCCCGCTCGCCGCGGCTCTCTCTCTCCCTATCTCTGTCTCTCTCTCCCCGGTGCGAACGATGATGGTGGCCTCTCTCTCGCTCTCTCTCTTCTCCTCCCTCTCCTCCTCCTCCTCTACTGCCACACCACTTCTCGCCACCTGTTGCGTTGCTAAATGCTGACGCCTGCAAAAACACATCAACATCAAATTAACTTTGCAAAATAAAATATTTCTAGGTTCTGGGACGTTTACTATGTTTGATTATATTTAAGAATATTTACTATGTAGTCCAAACTACTCTAATGCACTCTATATTATCAAAGTATAATTATTATTCCAGTATCCATATATATATCTATAATAATGTAATAAAGTAAGTGATAGGTGACCGCTGGAGGCTGATTGCTGTGCATCCTGGGCTTGCGGCTAAAGTCTGCTACAACAATGCAACAGTCTCCGTCTGCTTTGCATGTTATTTTTAAGCGATTTAAGATTATTTTGTGTGAATTTTAAAGACAGTAAAAAATAGTGCAAGTAAGCTCCAGCGGTCACCTATCACTAAAGCTGCCATATTTTAGTAAATATTGGTCCAATCTTGACAAATGAGGTTTCAATCGATTTTTAATTAAATTTACTAAAAAAATTTATTCATGTAAAATTTTCGTAATATCAACGGTTTCCGTGTTATTTAAGAAACAAAATTTTAAAAGGCCGCCATTTTGTTTTATGAGTTTTAAAAATTGTCATAATTTTTTTGTAGGTTTGTCTAGTTTTCATATATGTTGGTGCAAAGTTTCAATTCCATATGTATCATCATCATTGAGATAAAAAATAATAAGTGAAAAAAACAAAATGGCAGCTGTGTGAGTAACTAAGGACTTCTGTACAATTTAAAAATGATATTTAGATATGGTTTTTACCCAGGAGCAATGCCCTAGAGTATTAGTAGGGAGTTCTGAAACACCCTGTATAATATCTAATGTTATCTCTAATTCTGATTATGTTTCAATTGTTTTTAATTGATGTTTCAATAGCATCAGACCACTAATTTTATGCCAGAGCATTAGATTATTAAATAGCATTAATAAAATTATTTATTATCAGGCAGGATGTGAGGTTCTCCCGATCATTCAAATTTTCCAATCAGAGAAGTTGTAAATTATTCATATCTCATCTCATCATCCACACACACACCTCAGTTTATTTAAGTATCACCTTACCAAAAGATAGAAAATACACCAGATTTGACGACATGCAGTCAAACAATACTGTAATACAAATGTTACCCACCAGGAGGAAACAACAGTGTTAACTTCAGTCATGGATCCAAAAATTCAGATAGAAATAAATACAAACATTGAAAACAAGTTACACAACTGACTTGTCAGTTCGTGTGATATGTTAAGGATGAAAAGCACTGAAAAACTCTGGAGACTAATTGAACATCTTTCATCTCTCGCCAGGCACAAGCCTCAGGCATCATCCACTCACCTCAGCCTGCTGAGTGAGTCCGCTGACCCTCAACACCTCAGCTGTTTTGAGGAATGAGGGTAGGGACTGCTGGTGCACATTCACCTCGCCGTGATAGATGAACTCAACCAGAGCGTGCAAGTCTTCGAACACCACGTCCTGCAGCACTATCACCGGATGCTTGCATGGCGTACTCTGCAAACAAAAACATTATTAATTATATTTATTTAATTTTTCCCAATCAATTATCAAGTCAATAAGGGGCATTCTTCCATAGGCGACACTGCCTATTATCGATACATCGATATATGATATGGTGGTTTCATTCGATATATCGAATGAAACCTTTTCATTTCAAATATTCGAAATATCGATCCTTTGCACAATAAATAATCTGAATTTTACTTGTTGCCATGGGCAACCATAGGTACTACATAGGCATAAACTAAAATTTGGTAGAAGTAGAAGGATAGTTTAGTATGTGTTTTTGAATTGGAATGCGTGAATGTGTTTTGGTGAGGTGCTAAAATTTCCTTTTTCTGAACGTTATTTGGTGAGAAATTATAAATTATCAATGATTCAGTGATTCAACTTATTTTATTTGAATGATTTTATGAAGTGAACAGTTTGGTGTGAAAGAACCCAGAGTAAACAACAAAAGTTTTCACTTTTTATTCCAAAATGGCGACAATTGTAAAAAACAGGAATAGTGAAAAGTGACAGTTTAAACGTGAAAGTAAAAGATAAAACAAAAGTAAAAGAGGATACATAAAAATTAAAGCTTTGAATGAGAATGTTGAAATTGATGTGACAATATGAGTAAAGTTCCGTAATTTGGAAATCGATTCTTTGAATTGAAAAGTTTTTATTCGATATATCGAATGGTGGTTCCATTCGATACATCGATATTTCAATATCGATAATAGGCAGGGTCGCCTGTGGAAGAATCCCCGTCAATAACACTACAAGTATAGCAGGATCCTTTTAACTTGGCAGAAAACATATGTTTCGACGACCAATATCACAATACTTGACCTACAAATGCTGAATCTCGCAGATTATTGAAAAAGTCTTTTAAAAAGTTATTCTTTGAAAGGTCTTCTTTAAAGGGCTTTGAAGATTTTAAAGGTCTTAAGTCTTTCTTTTGATTATTGTGTCGAAATCACTGTTTAATTATTACTGGATCAGCTGATTTATGACACGTTAATTGGATCCTGCTATATATTTTTTTATTTTTTTCCAATCAATTATTAAGTCAATAGCACTACAAGTAGCATAATTTCTATTCGGCTCACTTTTTTAGAATCATTGTCATGTCAGTCAAAATGAAAATACTAAGGCTAGGCGTACACCGGTTAGTCAAGAGAAAACAAGACGAGATTAGTCACGTTTAGTCACAGTATTTCACATAGTTGTCTATGTTTTACACACCAATGCAATGACTAATCGGTGTGTGTTGTTCAGATTACGTACACGACGAGATTAGTCGCGTTTAGAAGACACTGTTTATGAGCGCACACCTCGATGCAATGACTGTCGGTGTGTGTCATTAACCGCAAGTACCTGACTAAACGTGACTAATCTCGTCTTGTCTTGACTAACCGGTGTACGCCTAGCATTATAGGTACCTATTATATTCATTTAATTTGACGGATGGCGAATAACTTTCATTCAACATTTCTATGGTAACGGGTGATGTTCTGTTGATTTTTTTCACATAAATACAATATATTATATAAAATAGTAGTTTATGCAATGGTTGTCTCATTTAATTTGATCGTCAAGCGTCAAATTAAATGAATCTTACTGTAGTTTTTCAATCTGTGGTTGCTTAAAAAAACTATTACCCCGGTCGCATACCGGAGCAATAAGCAACACATGGATCATATGATCGTCTACTCTATAGTCCAATCCACACTGAAACAGCACACTATGCATTGGACTGTAGAGCCCACTGAAACAGCTTTAGGCTAGGCGTACTCCGGTTAGTCAAGACAAGACGAGATTAGTCACAGTACTTCACATAGTTGTTTATGAAGCAGCACACCAATGCAATGACCAATCGGTAAAGTTGTTAGGCGTACATTGAAAGAAGACAAGACGAGATTAGTCGCATTTAAGTTAGCTTTTGAAGCAACACACCGATGCAAATGACTAATCGGTGTGTTGCTTCATGCAACCATGCGTAGCATTGTGAATAAACGTGAGTACTCTCGTCTTGTCTTGTCTTCGACTAACCGGTGTACGCCTAGCATTATTGCTCCGTTCTGCGACCGGGGTTACAGAGAACATGGATGTTTCATAAACTGTAGTTCACATCCCCCCGTTTTATAGTTTGGGAGACTAAATACTGGCTTCAATTTTCATTAGTGTAGGCGTACACTTGTCAAAAGACAGAGATTAGATAAGTTGAGGAGCAACACACACCGATCAGTCATTGCATCGGTGTGCTGCTCACAAGCAACCATGAATTCACCGTGACCAATCTCGTCTTGTCTTGACTAACCGGTGAACGCCTAGTTTGTCAAGACAAGATAAGATGATATTAGTTTCAGTCACAGATTCAGATAGTTGCTTTTGAGCGCACACACCGACAATGACTAATCGGTGTGTTGCTCATAAGCATGTGACTAAACGTGACTAATCTTGTCTTGTCTTGACTAACCGGTGTACGCCTAGCCTACCACTTTCATAAAATAGTTTGCAAGAAAAAACTGGCTTCATTTTTCTACGACCTATCCACCATTTCCTACATCCATGGTTGCCGGCAGCCATACACCATTGATTCACAGCGGAGCATGGATAACACTTTCATAAAATGGTTAGCAAGAAAAAACTGGCTTCACTTTTCTACTAGTACCGGCATATCCCGCCTTTCCTCAAGCCACAGCATTAAGGCATTCCTTTGGCAAAAAAAGCAATACGAATTATGAGTAACCTGGGAGTAAGAGATTCATGTAGAGTAGCATTTTGGGAATATTATGACGTTACCAGCACTTTTTATTCATCAGGATTTGATACAGGTTAAACAGAAAATTAACAACTTTGACACTCAACCAAGTACACACAATTTCAATACAAGGAATAAGGAAAATTTATTAATACCTTATGTACGATTAAGGAAAACTTACAAAAGCCACTATTACCAGCAAATAAAATTGTTTAACAGGCTATTGCAAGAAATTAGAGCTCTCCCACTCAAGAGTTTCAAGGCCGTAGTTGGCAAGTGGATATAACATCCAAATCCTTCTATTCATTAGAAGGATTGAATAAAGGCAATCAATCAATCAATCATTAGAGGAATTTCTTGAATGTGATATGAACATAGCATAGTGAATGAAGGTTGTATTGTCATGTTACAGAATTAGTTCTTACTTTAAATTGTGACGATAACTTATGTAATATATTGGAGTGGTTCGTAGCCGAGGCGGCTAAGGCGTCAGACTGATTAAGTTATCAGCAGTCAGATAAATTCCATTGGGCCAGGGTTCGAGCCTGGTTGACGGAAAGGATTTTTGACAAATACGGCCACTCCTGCCTTTGAGGAGACGTTGGTCGGTCCTGACTGCCTAAAAGTAGTCGTCATATCTCATCATCACCCCGTACCCACGCATGTTTAGAGCTCATGTGGGCATCATCCTCAGAAAAAAAAAGTTATGTAGATGTTTTCAAATACAGCGCCAAAATTGCGTCCAATAAAAATGGCCGACATCCTACTCCCCTTATTTCTTTTACTTCCAGTCCCTTAGATGACAGGTCCCTGGATAACACATTCATAAAATAGTTAGCAAGAAAAAACTGGCTTCATTTTTATACGACCACCAGCATATCCCGCCTTTCCTACATCCATCCCCCCCGTTTTATACTTTGAGAGACTAAAAACTGGCTACACTCTTCTACGACCACCGGCATATCCACCATTTCCTACATCCATGGTTGCCGGCAGGCATACACCATGGAGGTGGAAATAGTTAGCAAGAAAAAACTGGCTACACTTTTCTACGACCACCGGCATATCCACCATTTCCTACATCCATGGTTGCCGGCAGGCATACACCATGGAGGTGGAAATAGTTTGCAAGAAAAAACTGGCTACACTTTTCTACGACCACCGGCATATCCCACCTTTCCTACATCCATGGTTGCCGGCAGCCATACACCATAGATTAACAGCGGAGCATGGATAACACTGTCATAAAATAGTTAGAAAAAAAAAAAAAAAAAAAACTATCTTATTTTGGATAATATTAGTTATTTTATAAAAGACAGTACATTATTTCGCTTTATTACTCTGTAAATTCATGATATTTTATAAAATACTTATATGCCTATAATGTATATTTCATGTACTTGTAATATTGTTTTTCCAAAATAAAGAATTATTTGATTTGATTAGATTTGAACTGGCTACACTTTTCTATGACCACCGGCATATGCCGCCTTTCCTACATCCATGGTGGCACTGACCTCAGGGACCTGACATCTCAGGGACTGGAAGTAAGAGAAATAAGGGGTGTAGGATGACTTTAGTTTCCGGACGGACTTTTAGCGGTGTATTTGAAAACATCGTAAATTGATAATAATTACAGCTGATTCTGATTGAATAGCGGATGGTTCAAAAGCTTGATTCACGCATAACGATATTAGATCAATGATATTGAAGAATAATCCAAAAGTTTGATACACGCGTAACGATATTAGAAGTTAACCATTATTAGTGAATAACCATTCTAACCTGTAGTAGAGAATCACACCTACTTCTACTCAAAACAACCTAAAAAACAAAGAATCTAACAAAAATTTTATATTTTGCCGTAAATATCAATCATATTATCTCAACAGTTTTGATTTATACCGCAAAATATATCATAAACTTTTAAAAGTCTTTATGAAAATGAAACTTAACCTAAAAGCTCTGAATTCAAATACAGCGCCAAAACTCCGTCCGGAAACTAGAGACTCAGCCGGAAACTAGAGACTCAGCCTACACCCCTTTCTAGCATGGGAAAGATACAATATTTCCACTCCGTCTATGACAGCCCCCTGAATATAATAACAACGTGCAGTTGTAGTGCATTCATTCTATTCAAAGTATGCATTTTTGAACAAGTTTTTTTTTAAATTACTGCAAAAGATAAAATATCAATTGATAACAATTACCTCTTGTATCAATTAACATAATATGAAGCTTGGTCTCAGACATGCTATTCTGCAACAATCTTCAATTCTCTCTGTTCAACCACAGAGGAGAGAGTAATTCAATTCAATTCAATTTTCAGAAAGTATTCTCTCTCTTCTGATATCTTCTTTTGAAGATACTCCTTCCTCTGTGGTTCAATTATTATATTCTAGATCTCAGTTAAGAATAAGTTTTATTTCTAGAACTTTCAAAAATGTAAATTTCAGTGGATTTTACCAAGAACTACTACAATTTCCCATCGAGGAACATTGAGGTTATTTTGCCGGTGGAACTTCCTTATGGGACTCCCCACCAGTTATGGCATACGCTAATAATAATAAATTGATAAATATTCAGGTATGTGAATTACTGTGACTAAACGTGACTAATCTTGTCTTGTCTTGACTAACCGGTGTAACCGCCTAACCTAACACTTTCATAAAACAGTTGGCAAGAAAAAACTGCCATGGTTGCCGGGGCAGGCATGGTGGCACTGACCTTGAGCAGTTCCCTGAAGTAGGGACTGCAGGCGCTGAGCACGACACGATGTGCCTTGAGACTTCTGCCCTCGCAGGCCAGCGTCACGTCGACAAAGTCCTCGTCGTCGCGTAGGTTCTCGAACGCCGTCGTGATGCTCGACTGGTAGTTGTTCCAGCGCAGACAGAAGTGCTGCAGATCGCCCATTGCACCTGCACAACAAACACAACAACATCGATTACAATAACAAACCATGTTATTTATTTTATTTATTCGAACTTCGTAGAGACAAGGTTTACCCCCCAAAAGAACGCAATGTCCTTCATGCCACCCTCAAAATGTCATTCCCAAATGCTCCCCCTGCCCATTCCCCCTGCCTGTCACCTCCCCATCATATGATCCCTTCATGTCAACCCTCTCTTCACACCAATTATTTTTTTTTTAAATTCTTCTATTTTGTATTTTTTTCTATTTATTTCTTTTAATTTTTTTTTAATTTAACGTTTGAGGGAGAATGGCTTACACTTTATTATTTGCATAAGGAATAGAACATGTTTCCCAAAAATATGGTGGAACGATACCACAGACAAAAAGCATCTCAATTGATTATTCCTAGGTAAGGCTTTCACTAGAGCAGAAACCTAGACATGCACCCTTCCCACCACGCTTCCCCAAACCGCTAAGGGTCTGGGGCGGGGATCGAAACCCCAAACTCAAGGTCGTAAGGCCGAAGCTCTATCAACTGACTACCAGCTTGAGATATTGCTAATTTTCTGGTCTTGAAGCTAGCGATCATCTTTCCGTGTCTAGTACCAAGCCGGCAAAATCAGCGAAACATAGGTTTTGTATCGTGACTTGATAGGTTAGGTCATTAATGTGCCAGCTGAATGAACCTTATTATGAATTATAAAGGATATTGCTACTACTACTCAATACATTTCATTTGAAGCTTAATAGATAGATAGTAAATTATTGACGTTGCTGATGACACGTAGAGTACGATCAGCGTTCTGAACATAATTTAACAACAAAATTCAAATAATTGAATGGATAGATTTTCAAGACATGTTTTAAAGTCTGACCTTGCCTCACAGAGATCTCCACCTATTCATTTAATTTGACGCTCGATTAGATAAGATTGCATTGACCCTTCCATCACTCTACGGTCATCATAGCCGTAAATAAGCTGTTTAATATGACAATTTATGTTAACTGTACAATAATATAATCTCATTTTCCATCTTCAAGAAATGTTCTCAACGAGCAATATCACAATACTTAACCCACAAATGCTGAATCTCGCAGACTATTGAAAAGGTCTTTAAAAAGTTATTCTTTGAAAGGTCTTCTTCTTTAAAAGGTCTTTAAAGACTTTTAAAGCAGACTTTATCATTAAGCCTTTTGATTATTGTGTCGAAGTCACTGTTTAATTATTACCAAAACAGCTGATTTCTGTCAAGTTAAATGGATCGTGCTATAATTTTATCTACACATAATATTCTATCCATCTATCTGAAGCCAACCGACCGAACATAACAGGCAAGACATATTATAATGTGCGAACAACACAACCGGACTGCGGAAACTTGCATAAATCAGACGAAATATTGAATTTCACCGACAATTTTCTAAAAAGGTCATGTCGTGTCTGCTCAAAACCTAACCTAACAAGAGAGAGAGAGAGAGAGAGAAAAAAACCAGGCAAACCTAACCTAACTTGACAAAAAAGAACTCAACCCTGTGAAGTGTCACCTACTTGCATGCATTGCATGTCCACTCTCCAAAAAATAAAATCTACCACCGATTGACACCTCTCCAAACTGGAATTATTGGCATCTTCTTCTTCTTCTTCTCCTGCTTCTTCTTCCTCCTCCTTCTTCTTCTTCTCCTTCTTCTTCTTCTTCTCCCTTCTTCTCCTCCTCCTTCTTCTTCTTCTTCTTCTCCTCCTTCTTCTTCTTCTTCTTCTCTCCTTCTTCCTTCTTCTCCTCCTCCTTCTTCTTCTTCTCCTCCTCCTTCTTCTTCTTCTCCTTCTTCTTCTTCTTCTTCTTCTCCTCCTTCTTCTTCTTCTCCTCCTTCTTCTTCTTCTTCTTCTTCTTTCTTCTCTTCTTCTTCTCCTCCTCTTCTTCTTCTTCTTCTTCTTCTTCTTCTTCTTCTCCTCTATTACTCCTTCTTCTTCTTCTCCTTCTCCTTCTTCTTCTTCTCCTCCTTCTTCTTCTTCTTCTTCTTCTTCTTCTTCGTCGGATAGAGTGGACATCATTGTCCAAACTTTTCACGTCAGTAAAATAAAGAAGTAATTCTATTCTATTCTCATTCTCCTCCCCCTCATTCTTCTTCTTCTTTCCTTTTTTCAAATTGCCATTTTCTTTCTAATCCATCTATAGGCCTACTTAGGCTAGGCGTACACCGGTTAGTCTTGTCAAGACAAGATTATTCACGTTTAGTCACATTACTTCACATAGTTGCTTATGCAGCAACACACAACGATTAGTCATTGCATTGGTGTGTGCTGCTTCATAAGCAACTATGTGAATTATTGTGACTAAACGTGACTAATCTCGTCTTGTCTTGTCTTGACTAACCGGTGTACGCCTAGCCTTATTGTACAGAGACTGTATAATATCAGTGTAGCCATTTGTGTGAAGCACTCCATAATAGTATGTGGACATCATTTTTTCCCGCCACCGCCATACTTTTGCCAAATTTTTCAATTTTGATATGGGATTACAGGCAAACATTAACCCATTCACTCATTTTTCAAACTTATTTCGAAAGAAACAACATCAAAAATTAATTTTCCAACATTAAAAATAGTCTCTCTACTCTTGGTATTGTGTTAAAAGCTTGAAATGATGAAAACTAACACTGGCAAAGGAAAATTGTAGGTATGAAGTGAATCACTCAACATAACACATACGCGTTTCAAATAAATCTTATGGGAAAAAGCAAAGGATTTGTCGGAGCTAACCAATCAAAAGTGTGACATCGAATGGCCACACTGTGATTATATACAGTCTCTGTACACCCAACTAGGTTCGTTTCATTCAGTCTGAAAAAATATACTCTTCGAATTGCAACCTAAAAACGCCTTTCACCAAAAAAACTGAACAAGGCAGTGTCCTATTCACCTAAAGATCAGAAATATAATTCACTAATGAGACGGGCCTTCGGATTGAGTTCTTAGCCAGAATAAATAATAATGCAGTCAACCACTTTTACGCATTCGATTGCTCTAAATTTTTAGATAAACATTTCCAAATTATCCGCGAAATTCATTAGTTTTAATACTGCACCCAAATACTTTTCACAAGTCGAAAGTTCAACTTCATCACAGCAGACATTTCAAGGCTTCGAAAAAATTCTGCATTATTTAGAAAATGAACAAAAAAATAAACCAACCGAAACCTGGACACACACACACATTCGCGCACAAGATTTGGCCGATAATAAAATATACACAAAATAATTTATTCGGTTCACTAGAAAGAGACAGAAACTGAAAAAAATTCTAGAATCTTGTCAGCAGCACTCAAGAGTGAAAGAGATAGATTGCAGTTGAAGAAAAAAAAACAAACAAACTTGTTCTTGACTTTTTTTAAAAGTTGTCCCTCTATTTTAGCCAACTTGTAGTTCTCCTACATAGTCTTATTCTTTCTCCTAATCTCCTCCTCCTCCTTCTTCTTCTCCTCTCTTCCTCCCCTCTTCTTCTTCTTCTTATTCTTCTTCCTTCTCCTCCTCCTACTCCTCTTTTTCTTCTCGTCCTCCTCTTCTTCTTCTAGCTCTTTTAACCCTTCTATTGCTACTTGTCCATCTTCTCAAACTCTTTCTTCTTCTTATTTTTCTTCTACAGTCTGTCGTCTATCCCTATTACTGTACTCTTAAACTTCACCCCCTATAAAAAAAAACTAAATTAAAAAATCAACTTCCCCTACAGTTATAGCAGGATTAATTTAACTTGTCAGAAAACAGCTGTTTTCGACGATCAATATCACAATACTTAACCTACTGTCAAATTGTAACCTAATGCTGAATTTCGCAGATTATTGAAAAGGCCTTTTAAAAAGGTATTCTTTGAAAGGTCTTCTTTAAAAAGGTCTTCATGGCTTTTAAGCTTTTGGATTATTGTGTCAAAGCTGCGTAAAATCACTGTTTACTGATTACCGAAACAGCTGTTTTCTGACAAGTTAAATTAATCCTGCTATATCTTTCTACTTCTTCTCCACCCAACCTACACGTATCAATAGAGAATTTCGCCAAAAGAAACTCATTTATATTATTAGCACAAGTTCATTTCTTTTTTCAAACTACTTTGGTCAACTTAAATCTCTAATCTTCAAATCCTCTTGAAAAAACTGTTCGCGACCAAAAGAACCGGTACTTGAAGAAATTTGGCACAAGCTTTTATACTTATTCTTCTTCTTCATCATACTTCATCTCCTTCTCACCCTTCTTCTCCTCCTCCTTCACCTACCCTTCTCTCCTCCTCCTCCATCTACTTATCATTCTCATCTTTACTCCTCCTCTTCTATTTTCCTCTTCATCTTCTCCTCCATCTTCTTCTTTTCTTCCTCTTCCTCATCTTCTCTAACTATCCTCTTCTTCTCTCCTCCTCCTCCTTCTTCTTCCTCTTCATCTATTTCTCCTCCTCCTCCTTCTTCTTCTCATCTTTACTTCTCCATCATCTTCCTTCTTCTTCTTCCTCTTCATCTTCTCCTTCTCTCTTCCTTCTCCATCTCCTTCTCCTCCTTCATCTTCTTTTACTCCTCCTCTTCTTCATCTCTTCTCATCCTCCTCCTTCTCCTCTTTCTCCTCTCCTCCTTCTCTTCATCTCCTCTTTCTCCTCTCTTCTATTCCTCCTTCTTCCTCTTCCTTCTTATTTCTTCCTTACCTCTCCTCTTATCTTTCTCTCTCCTTCTCTATTTCTCCTCCTTCTCCTTCACCTCCTCCTCTTCTTCTCTTCCCTCCTATCTTTCCTCCTCCTTCATCTTCTTTTCTCCTCCTCCTTCTTTCTTCTACTCTCCTCCTCCTTCTTCTTTTTCTCCTCTCCTTCCTCCTCCTCCTCCTCTTCCTCCTCTATTTCTTCTCTTCCTCCTCTCTTCTCTCTCCTCTCCATTTCTCCTCCTCCTCCTTCTTCTCTTCTCTCTTATTTCTCCTTCTCCTCCTCCTCTTCTTCTTCCTCTTCTTCAATCTATTTCTCCTCCTCCTCCTTCTTCCTCTTTCTTTCTCCTCCTCCTTCTTCTTCCTCTTCTTTCATCTATTTCTCCTCCTCCTCCTCTTCTTCTTCCTCATAATCTATTTCTCCTCCTCCTTCTTCTGCCTCTTCTTCCTCATAATCTATTTCTCCTCCTCTTCCTCCTTCTCTTTTTCCTTCTTCCTCTTGTTCCTCATAATCTATTTCTCCTCCTCTTCCTCCATCTCCTTCTCCTCCTCCTCCTTCCTTATCTCTTCCAATTCAACCGCCCGAATATAAAATAATAACGATAATGTGTGCTGGATGCATTAACATAATACAGTATAACAGAGCGAACGAAGATAGCCTTTCAACGGTCAACAAAATCGCAAACTAGTTTTCGGGCTGCAGTTTTTTTGCCGTTGCAAAACAAGTCTAGATTGAAATTTTCCAGTTGTCTCCCTTTTTTTTCTAGTTGCCAACTACTTCTGAAATCGCGCGATTCTTGAATAAATCAATGACTAACACGTCTCTTGTTTGCGACACAAATTGGGAAGCTGGAGTGGATTTTTTTAAAAAGGCGGCTGGCCAATAACTGTTATCAAGCGTTTCCATGGTAACCAGTGTTTATCAGTAAACAATGTTTAACCTCAGCTCTGTCTCCAGTCTGTAAGCACAGTTAGGCTAGGCGTACACCGGTTAGTCAAGACAAGATTAGTCACGTTTAGTCACAGTAATCCACATAGTTGCTTATGAAGCAGCACACACTGATGCAATGACTAATCGGTGTGTGTTGCTTCATAAGCAACTATGTGAATTACTGTGACTAATCTCGTCTTGTCTTGTCTTGACTAACCGGTGTACGCCTAGCCTTATTATACTGTAGCAAAATTCATCGATCCAACTGACAAGTGCAGTCTATTTGAAAAACATAACAGCTGACATTATAGTGTATTACTAGTAAGATACAGTCGTATGTTTTTGAAGACAGACAGGCGTGTAACCAACAAACATGTGTCTGTTTCCCCCACTACGCTCCTTTCATTCAGTTGCCTTCCTAAAATAAATCGACCATAATATAAATATTATGTAGCCTATGTAAAACTATACATAGAAGGAATTTTTCTCATGTTTCGTAAATTTTGAATTCAGTATACATACCATTAAATAATCAAGTAGGCCTATTATTATTAATAATTGAGCATCTGAAATGATTAGCATTGAAAATACTACAACCTTTATTTGAACAATTTTTTCGTTAATTGGAGAATTTTTAGCGAAAGCCTCTTGTAATTTTCCTCAAATATCAATTTTAAATTGCTGTATAAATCAATAAATAATTTATTGGTAATGTAAACAAGCTTCAAGCCATATAGAGACAGAATCATAGTTAAGTTATTGATGTTAGATTGATAATGTTTTTTTTTTTTTGCAAATTAAGGACTAGGCCTATTACCCGGAATTTAATCTAGAATAAAATTACTTTCCTAAAAAATTCGCAAACCAGTAATACTAGCTCACTGTAACATACTATTGAAGCCATAAAATATTTATCGACAAAAATTAGACACAAACTACTATTGGTAATAAAAAAAATGAATAATAGCTTTTGATTACAAGTCAAGTAGGATATAAAAAAAGAGAGAAAAAAATTGATAAAATTTTAGTGAAGCACCACTCAAGTGAAACTATTCTTGCAAAAATATCATCAACAATTTGATAACAGAGAACGGATCATAGGAAAAAATTGGCAATAATTTTATTCCAATGATAAACTACTGCACTTGACTGTCAATTTATTGGAATCTAAAAAATGTATTGAAACTGAAATATCATAGATTTTTTCCTAAATTATTTTGGTTTGATGGTTGAAAATGTTTTTAGGATTCGTTTTTATGAATAAGAATAAAGTAAGCTTACTGTTGAAAGCAGTCTGATTTCATTAAAACATAGCAATAAAAAATACAAATAGATAGAAATGCTTTTAGGATTCGTTTTTATGAATTAAAATAGAGTAAGCTTACTGTTGGAGCAGTCTGATTTCATTAAAACATAACAAAAAATTACAAATAATATTTGAAATAATGCAGACTGCTTTGAAACAGAATGAAAATGTCTCATTCCAAGTTTTGCTGAAGTGATTGTAGGAAATATAAGATTTTGATACATGAAATGAATGTTTTTTTTTTATTAAAATAGTGTGCTGGAGTTGTCTTAGGTCATGAAAATCGAACAGAAAAATTAAATAATATTTGGAATAGTGCAAAATAATTTAAAATAGTGTAAAACGTTTCCTATTTGGGTTTTCTGTGGTAAATATCAAATCACCAGTAATGAAATTGATATTTACATATGAAAATTGTCTCAATATTAGACAAAATTTGACTAAGGTCCTATGGATTACAATATTCCCATTAAATACATATAAAATCTAGGAGGGATCCAATTGTTTGAAAACTAAAAATTGTTTTGGAAAAAGACTGAATAGATAGTGAGCTTTCACTATTTAATAAACTATAATGTACTCTATATAAAAGTGTTAAGGTTTTTTAATAGAAAATACTATAGGCTAGACAATAATTTTCTATAACCTTCATAATAATGGGCATACTCAGATGTAATTTGAAAAAGGAGGAATTATTTATTAAAAAACCAAAAAGTTTTTATAGGCATTAATAAGTAGTTTTTGTTTTAATAAATTCGAAGGATGTATAAGGGCACCTAGTTCAAACTAGACAAGTAAATTTAAAAATCATCTTGCAGCTCTTTAAAAGGTAGAACACACTTTTAGAGAAAAATATTTTGATTTATCAAGAGTATTTAGTTAGTTTTTGCAGTTTTTAAAAGAAAATATCATCTGCAACCATCTCATCACCCACGCACAAGCCTACAGCCCATACGGACATCACCCTTAGAACAAATGGTTCTATGTATGATCTAATAATAAGCCAAAGTTCAACAGTGTTAATAGGAAAATACAGTAGAAAATCCTAATAATATAAAATGAAGAAATTCAATGGAAATATAGAAAAAATTTTAAACAAATTATTATGTCCGAATTCAAATAAATTACAAAAAAAAAATACCGTTACCGGCGAAATGTCAACATAGATAGGCCTAATGAAACAAATTCAATCCTACTACAAAAAACGGTTTGAATGAGAAAAATATCAATCATAACAGGCAATTTTGAAGATAAATTTGAAAGAAAACAGCACAGTTTAGCACAATTACCTTATTAATCTCGACTTGAAAAACATTCGTCTAGCCACTTCTTGACACGTATAAAACAATAGAACAGTCGTCATACGGTTTCAATTATTCTATTCGGGAGAAGCAAAAATAGATAACAGAATAATTGAAGATAAAAAATACATTAACGAGACTAGCTTGTTCGCTGGCAATCTATTCACGAATAAAACTCGAAATTTACAAATCCACATTGCTAAATTGTTTTACGACAACTAGGATTGTATTTATGTAATATAATAGTAATCGAATATAAATACCGGTAGGTTTTAGATTACACAAATCTCGATACCTCACAAAGAATTCAACGAGATATTTGATTCCAAACATAAAAACCTACACAAATACCATTCCTAAAACTGAATAGGTTACAAAATAAAGAAACCCTCACTTTCAAATAAATCGGACTTCACTTTCATTTTCACTTGTCAACACAACGAAAACTGCAACAATTCTAACCCCAAAATCAGTTTTAGTCAACGCAAAACATTCAATTTCCACTCAAATATCAAATTATTGATTAATCTATGATTAAAATACGAATATTTATATTGTTTAAGGGCTATTTTCATTGAAATATGTGCCAAAATTCTGGGGGATAACAAGTTTAATTAATTTTGACGCTGTACAAGCTGTTTGCTGTTTTAGGTTAGGAACGGTCAAGAGTTTGTAATTTAGTGAATTTTGGGTGGAGATTTACAAAATAAATAGTACAAAGTATTGAAATTTGATTACAGAACAGTACTCACCAGTTTCGTATTTCGTGAATTATCCTAAGTTTCCTTGTTGAGTGTGTTGTATGTGTGTATACAATAAGTTGGGCCGCGTATTACTGACTTACATTTAGTGTGGTTGGGCGCGAACAATGTACCTAATAATTAAAACTAAACCTAATTGTTACTTAAATTAAGATCACAGCATAATAATAAACTTTGTTGGCCATTATATTTTGTTAATGACGCCTGTGCCTCTGAGCTGCAGCAGGAGGCATCCGCGGCGCTAGACCACAGAGCAACTAAATCGAGAACCAGCCATGCGCCCTGGTACCAATTGCCAATCCTACTCTGTGTCTCACTCGACGCAATCAACTGCTCTGTAGCTTTATCCATTCATACAGCCGCGCCACTAACTCTCCAGGGCCACAAATACACGTTTCTCATAGTATTCGCACACAAGTTTAATTTTTAAAAATCGACAATTTCCACACAAAACAGTTGGTACACCTGTTTACACAAATTTCACTGTTTTTTTTCTGGTCTAAACTTAGTTTCCACTGTTTTTTACCCCCGATTTGGTTTCCACCGACAGTATTTGTGGCCCTCGACGTGTCCGTAACACTATTTTAAGAGTTTTCACGCGGCTTCTCCAAAATTGAGTGGTTTCTACGCGGTGGTTTGTCCAAAATTGAGTGGTTTCTACAAACTTCAGAGTGCCTCTCTGACTCACGGGTTTTTTTTTTCAGTAGAAGCACAGGCGTCACCAGTCTGCTCTAACTAGTTCAAAAAATAATTCTCGTTGTTTGTCACTAAACAAGAATAATAATTCAGCGCGGAAGATTTTGTTTCACATTTACACAACCACACACACACACACACAAACTGAACTGATGGGACTAGCGAAAGATATGTTTCCGGAAATTTGGGCTGTTTTTTGTTTTGGTTAAATTTGATGATAATAGTATTGTTCTAGCCAGCAGCCGACCCGTTCCGACGCGGCATCCAATTGCTTCGGTTGTTGTAAGATGACTAGCAATAAAAACCCCTCACGCCAACCAGAGCGCGATGCGTGTGTTGGAGGTTCCTCACAGAGGAGGCCTGGCAAAGAAGTAGTATGTATAGAGTGGTAGTAGGGGAATGAAATTGCATATTCGTCGGCTTTAATGAGAACGATTCGCTAGAGCACGCCTACCCCCCCCCCCCACCCCTAACCGCCGTGAGGGTGGGGAGGGGAACGCTCTCACTCTCTAAAAACTCCACTCTTTTACCGCCCCGCCACCCCCCCTACCCACCTAAATCAGCCCCGCGATTTTGCGCCCGCGAGTCTAGTGTTGTAGGTTCGTTTTCGCGAATAACCAGCCTCCCCCCCTAAAACCACCCCTTGGGGGGGGGGGTGGCAAGTTTGAATTACCACCCTCCTAGATATACACGACAGCCAGAGTAGGCCTTCTCTCTATACTCTCAACAACGCACGCCGCGGAAGAAAGAGAGCCTTGTGACGTCATAACAAGGGCGCGGGGGGGTAGCGGAGAAAAAATCATTAAATCGTGTCTCTCCCCCCCCCACCGTCACGCAAAAAGTGTGTGTGTGTGTGTTGGTCTAATACTGCGCATGTTCTATGATGAGTGTTGAGCTGGAGGAGGAGGGGAGGGGTAGGCCTCTAAAAAATTTAATTCGTTTTAACGCACTACTGTAAATAGTGAACAATGTTATTCAAGTTTCAGCTCCTCGCCCCCCCCCCACCCACCAACCCCCCACACACATGCGCGTTAGAAAATATCTGCTCCTCGCTCGTGTTTTATACACCGTCATACTTTCTCTTTCAATGCTCACCCCCTACCCCTACCCCTGCCCTGCGTTGGAGGGTGGATTTTTAAGAGTGTGGTAGTGGGGGGAATAGAAGCACCCCTCTTTTTGAAAAGTGTACATACTTTCCCTCTTTTTGCAATTGTGTGTGTGTGTGTGTAGGTTTGCTACAACTTCCTCTTCCTAGTTTTATGAAAAACCTGTTCACCCTCCCCCCACCCACGGTAGAGATGGTGGGGGGGAGCTTTCTAGCCTGGCACCCCTTTTTCTGGTACAATCCTCCACCCACACACAGCCGACGCACTCTTTCATCATCATCATCATCATCCGCTTTTTCTGTTGCTATTCTCTGATTATGATGAGAGGAGGAGGAGGAGGAGGAGGAGTAGGATAGAAATGTGAAACGTACAAAACACAAGCCTGGCCTCACTTCCCCCTTGCTAATTCTATACACCTTGTACTTTCCCTTTTTCACGAGCTAGGGAATATTTTCGTACACTATTTTCCCTTTTTCCACGTCATTTTCCCCGTTTCTGCTTTCATTTTTCCCTCAGATTGTTCACAGAAAATTGTATAGAGGATACATCATCAACCTCTGAAACTTCCCTTTTTCCCTACTATTATTCCCTTTCATCTCCTAATTTTTCCCTTTTTCCCTACTATTACTCCTTTCCATCTCCTAATTTTTCCCTTTTTCCCTCATTTGACTTTTTCTTCCGTAATGAAAATTCCTTATGGCGTCTCAAAGATTTTCCAATGAGGCTATCAAACAATATCTTTCATCTATATTCTGTATTAATTTTTGTACAGCAGGACTCATTTAATTTGGCGAAAATCAGCTGATTCAGCAATCAGTAAACTGATGATTTAAGGCAGCTTGACACAATAAGGCTAGGCGTACACCGGTTAGTCAAGACAAGACAAGACGAGATTAGTCACGTTTATAGTCACAGTAATTCACATAGTTGCTTATGAAGCAGTACACACCGATGCAATGACTAATCGGTGTGTGTTGCTTCATAAGCTGCTATGTAAAAAACTGTGACTAAACGTGACTAATCTCGTCTTGTCTTGTCTTGACTAACCGGTGTACGCCTAGCCTAATCCAAAGACTTGAAAGTCTTAAAGACCTTTAAAGTCTTTAAAATACCTTTTTAAAGAAGACCTTTCAAAGAATACCTTTTTAAAAGACCTTTTCAATAATCTGCGAGATTCAGCATTTGTAGGTTAAGTATTGTGATACTGGTCGCCTAATCAGCTGGTTTTCGCCAAATTAAATGAGTCCTGCTATATTGGTTTTAGAAATGGTATGCCAATGCATATATAAATGAAATGAATGTATAATTTCTCCCGTTTCTACGCTTATTTTCCCCTAGCCGTTTTTCCCTGAACACCGAGTTCACCGGGTATTATAATAGTAGCTCATACATCAACCAATAAAAGTTTCCCTTTTCTCTACAATTATTCCCTTTCCTCTCCAAATCTTTCCCTTTTCCCCTTACGTTTGCCACTCTAACTTTCTTTTTCACCAGCAAACTTTCCCTTTACACTTTCCCTTTTTCCTCTCACGCACGCTATTCTGCAGATTTTTCCCGGAATGAAAAGTAGGGGAGGGAGAAGGAGGAGGAGGGGGAACAAGGAAATACAGAAATAAAATAATATGTAAAGAGGGTGGAGGGGGGGCAGTAGAGAGGGGCGCGGCATCTAGGCTCGCAAAATGAAATTTACGACTTTCAAATCAATACTATTCAGATGAGTTTAGTTGGGAGAGATGTAATGGTTGCTATGAAGCTGCTGCCTCTTCTTCTTCTTCTTCTACTTTTTCTCCCCCCCCCTTCTACCTCCTCTTTTTCTTCTCCTTCTTCTTCTGCGTGAGGGTGAAATGAGTAGTAGAGCTCTCCTAGGGTGAATCTCTCCCGTCACAACTGATCTGATGCTGCAAAAATACAATATTCACTGCCTCCTTCTTCTATGTCGTCTTTTTCTTCTTCTTCTTCTTCTTCTTCTTCTTCTTCTTCTTCTTCTTCTTCTTCTTCTTCTTCTTCTTCTTCTTCTTCTTCTTCTTCTTCTTCTTCTTCTTCTTCTTCTTCTTCTTCTTCTTCTTCTTCTTCTTCTTCTTCTTCTTCTTCTTCTTCTTCTTCTTCTTCTCTTCTTTTTTATAGTACCCTCTGTTTTCTCCTTGAACTTTTTGTACCTTTTTATTTTCTTTTTATAATTTATTTTAATTTTTCCTGTACTGTTCAATCTTTGTTCTTCAGAGTGACTCTTCTATCTCTTCATTGTCTTCTTCTTCTTTTTTCTATAGTACCACTCTCTTTTCTCCTTGAACTTTTTGTACCTTTTCTTATATTTTTATAATTAAATTTTTTAATTTTTCATCATACTTATTCCTTCTTTTTCAATCTTTCCGTAGTTTTCAATCTTTGTTGTACTCTTAATAACAGATCGGCTCTTCAGAGTGTCATGGGGTACTTCATCATAAGATAAATCTATTGACCACAATAATAATATTATTGGATGCAAATAAATTAATTGAATAATACTAAATACAGTAAATTCAGTACTTAGTGAAGCTATAAAGGGTTAAATACCCTATAAAGTTTTGACAAGATAGAATTGTTCTGTTGTCAATGTTTGCAGTTGCAGAAGTCTTCAGAGCTAATTATATAGCTTTATTTGGATTTTTAATCACTAAGCATAGTCAATTCTATGTTTAAGCAATCACTAAGTTTAATTCAATTGAAGAAGGAGAATCATCACGTGAATTAAAATATTATCCCTGCACCTGTAAACTTGAGGCTTGTTTCATTGAAATATTTTTGAACTACTTTAAAACAGGAACAACTGTCTATAATATGACCCTATCCTCAACAATTGTAGCATAGTGATTTCAAAACAACTGGTGATAAGAACACTACTTGTATGCATAAAATAAACTCCGCATAATTATCATCTTGATACATTCAAAACGACCGCCATATTTTCATTTTAGAACATGCACAAGGCAATCCCCAACTAGATAGAAAGCCACAAAGAGAGAGAGAGAGAGAAAGAAATTAGAGAGACCAAAATCAGCTCCAGCAATAATTTCGCGTATAAAACACACACACATCCATATATATAATACAACAAATGGCGCCCAAACAAAAATCTACACATACATAGTTATATTATTGCTGCATCACATTACATTAGACACGTACTTTTCAGGCAGGCGCAAATCATGTGAAGAGAGATGAAAAAGATGAATTGTGGTGTGGAGGGGGGGAAGGAGGGGCACAGAAGAGGGGTAAAAACTGAAACATACCGCCCGCCTAAAAACTACAAGTAGTAGGCTTCCTCTTTTCCTTCTTTCACCAATTCAAAATCCTCTTCTTCTACTTCTTCTCCATCCTTCTCCTCCTCCTCTTCTTCTTCACGTTCCTCATCTTCTTCTTCTCCCCCTCTTCTTCTTCCTCACCTTCTTTTCCTACTCTTCTTCTTCCTCACCTTCTTTTCCTACTCTTTATCTTCTTCTCCTCCTTCTCCTCCTCCTCCTCTTCTCTTCTTCTTCTTCTTCTCCACCTCTTCTTCTTTTTCTTGTTCTCTTCCTCCTCTTGTTCTACTTCTCGTCCTCCTCTTCTTCTCCTCATCCTCCCTCTTCTACTTCTTCTTCTTCTTCTTGTCCTCCTCTTCTTCTCCTTCTTCTTCCTCCTCTTCTTCTTCTTCTTTTCTTCTTTTCTCCTCCTCCTCATCCTCCCTCTTCTTCTTCTTCTATTTCTCCTCTTCTTCTTGTTCTTCTTCTCCTCCTCTTCCTCCTCCTGCTCCTCCTCCCTCCTCTTCTTCTTCTTCTCTACCTCCTCCTCTTTTTCTCCTTCTTTTTCTTCTTCTGCCTCCTCTTCTTCTTCTTCTTCTAACTCTTTTCTTCTCCTCTTCTTCATCCTCTTCTGCTTTGTCTCTCTCATGAGAGATGAGTAGTTGGGGTGAAGGTAGGGGTAGTAGGCCCGGGCCGCGAGTAATAAAAAATCGATAGCATTATTAAATCTGAAGAGGGTGAAATAATAATGAGTAGTGTGGGTGGGGTGGGGGGTGGGGGTAGGCAACATGCAAAAAGGGTTGTGAAAATCAGCTCCCCCCCTCTCCCCGCTCACCCTGTATTTCTGTGAATTCTCTTTTCCCTACCCTATTCCTAAAACCGCCTGCCGTGCCATCACACGCACAACTTTTTCCTGTTCTCTCTCTATCTATCTCTCTCTCTCGCGCAATCCTCTCTCCCTCTTCTTAATCTTCTTCTTCTTCTTCTTCTTCTGCTTCTGCTTTGCTTCTTCAGATTTTAGCGCAAAGTTTTGTCTTGTTTTAAATCGAATCTTTTTCAACCAAACTCTATGGTTTTCTATCATTCTCTTCTTCTTCTTCTTCTTCATTCTTCTTTCTTCTTCTTCTTCTTCTTCTTCTTCTTCCTTCTTCTTCTTCTTCCTTCTTCTTCTTCTTCTTCTTCTTCTTCTTCTTCTTCTTCTTCTTCTTCTTCTTCGTCTTTTCCATCATATTCTTTTTTTATTTGTTTATCGGGCCAGCTTCTTCTCTTCTTCAATATCGTCTTTCTTCTTCACGGTTTTCGTTCAAATCTCAATCTCATGTCTTAAAAATGTTATCTTTTTCTTCTAATATTCTCCCATATTTAATGATCTTCTCCTCTTCCATCTCATGTTCTCACTACTATTCCTGTTGTCTTTGTTTTCTTCTTAGCTCTTTCTCCTCCTTCTTTTGTCCGTTTTCCTTGTCTTCAATTTTCTGCTCTCCGCCATATTGTTGTCAAATGAATTCGATTTGGGATTACAGGTTACAGGCGAACATTAAAGCATTCACCCATTTTTTAAACTCGTTTCAAGGGAAATAAAATCAAAAATAACTTTTTTAACATTAAAAATAGTCTCTCTCTACTCTTGGTATTGCTTTAAAAGCTTAAAATGATGAAAACTAACACTGGCAAAGGCAAATAATTATTGTAGGTTGAAAATATATCACTCAACAAAACATATGATCAACAGAGCATATCATTTCAATGCAATCTTATGGGAATTGGCAAAAGTATGGTGGACTTTTCCAAGCTAACCAATCAAAACTGTGACATGAATTGTCTACACTGCTAACTGTACTGTACTAAGATTTGATACTATTAATACAGTTGTTGTCCACATTATTCTAGCCCAGGTTCAGAATCTACTTGAGATTACTAGTCCACCATATTTGTAGAGTAGTATAGTATGTAAGTAATAATACTGAACAAGAACCGTACAATGATTTAATAGGC
Source organism: Laodelphax striatellus (assembly GCA_017141395.1). Lineage (NCBI taxonomy): Eukaryota > Metazoa > Arthropoda > Insecta > Hemiptera > Delphacidae > Laodelphax > Laodelphax striatellus. The sequence goes on along the minus strand of CM029543.1, from coordinate 2,250,603 downwards.
AAAAGTGAATGTGGAATAATATGGAATAAGAAAATGTGAGAGCATAAAGCAAGAATAAAAGGATGAAATGAATCAGTAAGCAAATACCAGTGCGGAAGGATTCAGGAGACAAGCAGTCTACAGTAACATGTAAGAGAAGAAAGGGTGAGAAGATGGACGATGAAGCGAGAGGGGGGAAAAGAAAGATGAAGAAGCAAAAGAAGAAGAAGAAGAAGAGGAAAAAGGGGAAGAAGAAAAGGGAAGGACCGGGGGAAAAGAGGAACTGACTGTCCCTCGAAACGACCTTGCTTTCAGTCTGAAACCCTTCCTGTTTATGGTTTTTGTTTCTCTCTCGCTCTCTCTCTTTGTCTTTCTCACTCTGATCGCCCATTTCTGTTGCTCTTTGCAAGCATTACTCTGCGTTTGAACAGTGCATGTGGCAACTATACAAGGCAGCCGTTCAATTCAAACTTTTTCTATTCCGTTAGAATCTGGTGAAAATTTCAATTGTGTACGAACGCATTTAATGGAGCCGTTATCAATAAGCAGAACACACAAACAATTGAATTGTTTTATCATTGCAAATTAATTTCCGAATGTAGCGTACTCTTATTTTTTGAATTTATTAAACAAAAAACACAAGTTACATTATAACAATTTGTTTTTTATGTTTTCTTTGTGCAGTAGAACTGCCAATATTTAAATTGTATCTGGTTTATGACTCACCATGTTATTTTTGTAAAAACATGTTTTTTAGAAAAATTAATCTATCTATCCAACTACAGAGACAGTATAATAACAGTGTGATCATTGGTGTGAATGGGTCCATAACATTGTGTTGGAACATTTTTTATTCCCACCACCGCCATACTTTTGCCAATTTTTTTAATTTTGATATGAAATTACAGGCAAACGTCAACCCATTCACTCATTTTTCAAACTTATTTCAAGAGAAACAACATCAAAAAACAATTTTCCAACATTAAAAATAATCTCTTTACTCTTGGTATTGTGTTGAAAGCTTAAAATAATGAAAACTAACACTGGTAAAGGCAAATTTTAGGTGAGAAGTGAATATTATTCAACATAACATAAATGATATGCGTTTTATTTCAATGCAAATCTTATGGGAATTGGCAAAAGTATGGTGGATTTGTCCGAGCTAACCAATCAAAAGTGTGACATCAAACGGACACACTGTTATTATACAGTCTTTGTATATCTATCTATTCATCTATCTATCTATCTATCTATCAATTAAATTTGTGTGAAAAGAAGAAACAAGAGAAAAAGAATGGCGAAGAGACAGACCACCAAAAATTGAATCGAGATAAATGAGAAGAAGATGAATACAATGGAGAGAGAAAGAGAGAGAGAAATAGAGTGAGTGAGAGAGAGATAGTGAGTGAGAGAGAGAAATGTAGTGAGTGTATTAAGGAGAGATTGGAAGTGAATTAATTTATTTGAAGAATGTTTTATCGGACTTAGTTTTTAGCGAAAAATTTGACACAGGCGAGTAGGAGGTATCCCGCGTGCATAAATTACAAACAACACTCTAAAAATATACTTAAAACAAGAAAAAATAACTCAACATGGCGAATTTTGTCAACTTCTGACTACTTTCTAAAAATGTTGATGGCCGTTCGGGTCCCTCTGTATATATAGGTAGTGATAGTTCATCTTGTTTCGATACAGATATACAACACATCCTTCCTATATGCAAATATGGTCATTTGGAGATAAATTATGATGTGTTTTAGTTTTTTATTACTGCAAAAAATTTGAAACATCCATTTGAAAGAAGGCTGTCCTAAGATAATCCACATTAGACGAAGTTTAGCTTGGAATAACAGATGTTGGCTATTATACGGTTTTTATCTCTAGTTTCGATTATTTGGGTTAATCCATACTTAGCTATGAGCTCAAACGGAAAGTAAGGCTAGGCGTACACCGGTTAGTCAAGACAAGACGAGATTAGTCACGTTTAGTCACAGTAATTCATATAGTTGCTTATGAAGCAGCACACACCGATGCAATGACTAATCGGTGTGTGTTGCTTCATAAGCAACTATGTGAAGTACTGTGACTGAACGTGACTAATCTCGTCTTGTCTTGTCTTGACTAACCGGTGTACGCCTAGCATTAGAGAGCCGAAATATTAAACAACTTGACATGAAGACAAAATTACTAGACAGAGAGGAGGAAGAAGAAGAAGAAGAAGAGGAGGAAGAAGAAGAAGAAGAAGAAGGAAGAAGAAGAAGAAGAAGAAGAAGAAGAAGAAGAAGAAGAAGAAGAAGAAGAAGAAGAAGAAGAAGTAAGAGGAGAAGAAGGATGGATATAACTTATCGGGTGCTAAACCATACGGGAGTATTTTGCAAAACCAGATACAATGTACTATGTGTCTGAGGCTATGTTGGAAGGAATTTCAAATCACTAAAAGCAGAAAGGAAGTGAAAGAAGAGAAGGAGAAGAAGAAGAAAGAAGAAGAAAGGGTATGAAAAGCACGAGGAGGAGGAGGAGGAGGAGGAGGAGGAAAAGAAGAGAACTAGCAGAGGTATTTGTAGTGTTAGAAATAGGGAGCCCATAACTGTTCTAGAGGCAGGCACGTGTACATTGGAATAGGAGAAAGTTGGCGAGGGAGAAAGAGGGAATAGGGAAAATCGGAAGGGAAGGGAGAAGGGAGAAGGTATGCCCGACAAGAATAACTTTCCCCACTAGAAGAAAGAGAAACTAAACAACTTTGTCCTACTCTTTCTTTCTGCACGCGCACAATTCCTCCCTATTTATTCCCTTTCCGCTCAACCCCACTACTTTCTAGTCAAATCTCACTAACTTTCGCTTCTCCTCCTCCACCTCCTCCTCCACCTCCCCTCCCTGCTTTATGATGAACGAGAGAGGAATTCGCTGCTCCTCATGCGCAAAAGTAGTGTTGGAAACGTACATAGTGTGACAGCTAGCTAGAAGAGGCAGTTGCCTGCCTCTAATTATTAGCGCGCACGGAGGGTGGCAAACTAGGCAGAGCTTCCTCTCTGTAAGATGCTGTCGGTTGCAGAAAGGATGCTCTGGCACGCTGTCACCATGACTACAAGGAAGGTGTTGAGGGGGGGGATGGGTGGCAAATCACCCCTGTTGCACCTACAACTACAACGTGGTCCTCCGGGCCGGATTTCTCTTTCTTGCCTCATCATTGTCTCCTTCCCTCACTTCTGCTGCTTGCTTGAAGTACCATTCTCATCTCTTTTTTATGTAACATGTTTCTCTATTGCTCTGCTGAAGACACTGTGATGTGAGGCATATGTATATTTAGCCACCCACTCTTTGTCTCACTTTTTTCTTTTTGTTTTCATTTTACCTCAATCTCTCCACCTCCTCTCTATCATTCTTCTCTTCTTCTACCTGCTCCTCCTCCTCCCTACTTTCAATCTTCTTCTTCTTCTGTGTCTCCTTTTTCTTCTTCCTCTTCTACTTCTTCGTTTTCTTCTCTTCTTCTACCTGTGCCTTCTCCTTCCTATTAATCCTACATATGCATAGCAGCACATACAGAAAAGAGCTGCCAATGAACTCAGTAGAGATGGAAGGAAGCAAAAATATAATCATTATCATCTTCATCATCATCATCATCAGCCAGCCTTCTTCCTGGTATCAATGCCGGGAAACTTCCTCCTTCCTTCCCGCTTTTACATTTCCATGGAATTTTCCCTGCCGGCGTCTATTTTTAGAGCTTTCCCTCTGCTTGATTTTCCTTATAGCTTGCCAGTTTTCCCTATCACATTGATCCATCATGGAGGGCAGTCATGTTACAATACTGCTCAATTCTAATGTACACAATAATTTCTCAACAGATTCTTCCCATTAAACATTAGCTTGTTACAATTGTTACATTAAAACAATATACAAACATGGCCTTTTCTAACTCCATACAATATCATCTGGATATCTCTTATGAGGATACCTTATGTAATCAGCTGTTTGTTCAAGGTTATTCTATTGAATGAGACTTTATAGAGAATTTGATCATGTAGCCTATGGCTTATAAGAAAAGTAAACATTGAATTTATGTTCAATTTAAATAATAATGAAGTTGAATTTAGAAAATCTCAAACCTGTTTATGTTCTGTTAAATTCTGTTTAAGCTATGTGATTATTGATGAAATACATAAGTAAGTGAAACAGCTGAATGAAACAAGGAGTAAAAGTAGAAGAAGAAGAAGAAGAAGAAGAAGAAGGAAGAAGAAGAAGAAGAGAAGAAGAAGAAGAAGAAGAAGAGGAAGAAGAGAAGAAGAAGAAGAAGAAGAAGAAGAAGAAGAAGAAGAAGAAAAAGAAGAAGGAAGAAGAAGGAAGGAGAAGAAGATGAAGAAGAAGAAGAAGAAGAAGAAGAAGAAGAAGAAGAAGAAGAGGAGAAGAGGAAGAAGAAGAAGAAGAAGAAGTAGAAGATGATGAAGAAGAAATTTGAAGAAGAAGATAGGAGATCAAGTTCAAACAAGTGGTGACAAAGTTCTATAGTTTGTTGAACCTGCTGGACTAGACAAAAAACTAGTTCAGGATATTTTTAGTTTGGATAATCCGCTCCACTATGCTGAGCATTAACAAGTTATTTGCATTATTTAGCAAGTAAAATAACAGTTGATAAAATAATTGTAGGAAATGCCACCTGATAAATGAGAAATTCATTTCCACCGTTTATTGACTTACTATAGTTCGAATAAAACTAGTTGTCCCTTGGCCTGGTGCTCAAAAACCACTCACTAGAAACGTTTTTATCAGAAAGTCCGATGTCCGAACAGCTGACCAATTGAGTCAATGTTAGCATCATTGAATCAAATGGTCAGCTGTTCGGACATCGGACTTCATGACAAAAACGTTTCTAGTGAGTGGTTCTTGAGCACCAGGCCAAGGGACAACTAGTTTTATTCGAACTCCAGTTAGAGATTAGTTGAAGAACATACTCAGCTATAAATTGATAATTTATTTAGCCATACATAAATCGCGTAACTGGATGATTTCAACATACCCTCTATGTCCATTACCTACCGACCTTATTTAATTGATGTTCGTTTGAAAGACTTCGAAATTTGTTAGGTTTCAGTATGATTGTATAATCTGATACAAGGTCACGTTTAAAAAAATTAGATGAATTCCATTTCTAACATCTATCATTATGCAAGAGTTGTTTACTCACAAACAAAATAATAGGATTGAAAAATAAGGGGAATATGAAAAAAGCTAGCAGGCATAAGCAACAGAAAGACAATAAGTTGAAGAAGAAGACGAAGGAAGATGACAAAGGAGAAGGAGGAGGAGAAAGCAGAAGAAGAAGAAGAGGAAGGAAATGAAGGAAGATGATAAAGGAGAAGCAGGAGAAAAAACGTAGAAGGAGAAGAAGGAAGATGACGAAGAAGAAGGAGAAGGAGGAGAAGAAGATGTAGAAGAAGAAGAAGAGGAAGGAAATGAAGGAAGATGATAAAGGGGAAGAAGAAGGAGAAGAAGACGTAGAGCTAGAAGAAGAAGAAAAGGGAAATGAAAGAAGATGACAAAGGAGAAGAAAGAGAAGACGTAGAAGTAGAAGAAGAAGACGAAGGAAATGAATGAAGTTGACGAAGAAGAAGGAGGAGAATAAGAGGGAGGAATCCACAGCTAAAACGGACACAAACAAAGTAGGTAATAATAATTGCACAGGCTTATTAACATAATAATATCAAGAATCGTTTGATAGTTGCTCTATAAAACCTGTCCGGGGAAAATTTTTGCAGAATTTTTTTCTGCTTGACCACAAACCATTTAATTATAATTTCCACTGCTATAGGGTGCGCCAACGTTTATGAGAGAGAGACAATCAAACAGAAGTCAATGACCCTGAATATTTGCTAGGATTGGAAGGAGGAGGAGGAGGAGGAGGAGGAGGAGGAGAATAGGAAAATGATGTGAAAGCAGGATAGAAAAAGAGAGAAATTAAGAAGGATGAGAAAAAGAGAATAGGAAAATGATGTGAGAGGATTGAAGAAGAGAGAAATGAAGAGGGAGAAGAAGAAAAATAGAGAGAAAAGTAATGGATGAATGATGTTAAGGGGTAGAGAGAGTCAATGAAGGGTAGTGAGGAAGAACAAGAAGATGAAGGTGGGATCAAAACGAAGGAGAGTGTGAAAGGGTAGAAGAAGAGAAAGAATTCTGTGAAGAGGAACCAGAATAAGAAGAAGAGGAAAAAGAAGACGATAATAAAATAAGAAGAGAAGGAAGAGTAAGTGTAGGAATAAGAAGAAGAGGAGGAGGACGAAGATGAAGAGGGAGAATAGGGAGTATGATGTCAAGGGGTAGAGGGGATGAATAGGAGAGAATGAGGATGAGGTGAATAGGCGTGAGTGGACGAAGATGAAAGATAAGAAAGAGATGAAGGTAGGGAACAAAACGAAGAAGAGAAAGGAGAAGAAGAAGAGAAAGAATCTTGTGCAAGCAAAGAAGAAGAGAAATAAGAAGAAGAAGAAGAAGAGAAGAAGAGAAGAAGAGAAGAGAAGAAGAAGAAGAGAAGAAGAAGAAGAAGAGAGAAGAAGAAGAAGAAGAGAGAGGAGAAGAGAAGAAGAGGAAGAAGAAGGAGAAGAAGAAGAAGAAGAAGAAAAGAAGAAGAAGAAGAAGAAGAGAAGAAGAAGATGAAGAAGAAGAGAAGAAGAAGAAGAAGAAGAAGAAGAAAGAAGAAGAAGAAGAAAGAAGAAAATAAGAAGAAGAAGAAGGAAGTAGAAGAAGAGGAAAGAGGAAAGAAGAAGAAGAAGAGAGAAAGAAGAAGAAGAGAAGAAGAGAGGAGAAGAAGAAGAAGGAAGAAGAAGAGGAAGAAGAAGAAGAAGAGAAAGAAGAAGAAGAAGAGGGAAAGAAGAAGAAAATAAACGCAAAAGAGGAGGAAGGGTGAATGTAGGAAGTAGAGGAGGAGGACTAATATGATGATGATGAAGAAGAAGAAGGAGAAGGCGAAGAGAATGATGTTGATTGGAATGATGCATTAAAATATTATCAGGTATTAGTAATAGAGCATCAGGGGCTATAATCTGCCCCGCAGGCATAATATAGGTTAAATAGTATAACTGTCCTGTCATACTCGCAAACCACTCTTGAAATGGGACAGGTACTGCTTTTTTCTACTCACATTCTAAAGCTTCGAAACGATAGAACGATGGAGAATTCAATCAAAATATGACGGGGAAGATTCTAGACAACTAGAATCTGCATATAAGATGAATGACAAACAGAAATGCTAGACGTGAACTCCCTCAAATGGCTGATCGTCAAATTGTGTCGTTTCAAAATGAAGCATGCACTGCTTGTTACTCTGTAGCAATTGTACAATGTTGGACAAAAGAAATTAAAGACAAGACAAGATTAGTCACGTTTAGTCACAGTACATTTGATGAAGCACACACACCGATTAGTCATTGCATCGGTGTGTGCTCAACCAATTACTGTGACTAAACGTGACTAATCTCGTCTTGTCTTGTCTTGACTAACCGGTGTACGCCTAGCCTAAGGTTCTCGAACTAATCCAAGGTTGTATCTTTATCTATCAACTAATCTTCCCCGTCTATCCCGTCTTTCGGAGGAGACGAAAAGCCGTCGGTCCCGACTGCCTAAAAACAGTCGTCATCTCTCATCATCACCCCTCTCATCACCCACGCACAAGCCTAGAGCTCATGTGGGCATCACCCTCAAAAAACAAAAAATTGATGAGGTTATTGACTGGAAAAACTTTATCTATCAATGTATCTAATGGGTTGTTGACCAGAAAACAATTTTTCTATCAACTAATCTATTGGGTTATTGACCGAAAAGTTTGTCTATTCTATGTTTGTCTATAGGGTTGATGAACAGAAACCAGTCTTTCTATCAACTAATCTATGAGGTTATTGACCGAAAAAAACTCAATCTTTTCTATGTATCTATTGGGTTGTTGACCGAAAAACAGCCGTTTTCAGCAAACGGTTCACAAAAAAACCTGTTGCTATGTCTCAGCAAATAAATCAAGCCCAAAGTTTCGCGAATACTGTATATCCTTTACCGGTTATAAAACGGGGCAAACTATCAACAATATATCTATATGTTTGATAGTTGGAAACTAGTTTTGAAGAAGCGGAATTTGCAAACTGTACATTGTTGACAGGGTTATAAAAGGCTTCCACTATATATATAGATATGTTGATAGTTGGATAGTAGTGGTGGAACTAGTTTGGTATAGTATCAAAATCTTCCAGACAGATAGGACAACATTCTTAGGCAAATTTCGAATCAGAATCCGGTGTGAGTGAGTGAGGTAGGACTGCCTATTCTCAACTAGGACGCATAGATTCGCCAAAATTCTAACGGTATCTAGAATACACCACCTCGACCTTCGCCAAAGTTACTCTTTCTCTATCAATACTCTGCTACTACTTTTTTTTCTTCTTCTTCTTTCTCTTTTTCTTCTTCTTCCTTCTTCTTCCTTCTTTTTCCTCTTCTTCTTTCTTCCTTCTTCTTCTTCTCCCTCCTCCTCCTTCCTCCTCATCCTCCTCCCTCCTCCTTCTCTTCCTCCTCTTCTTCTTCTCCTCCTCCTCCTCCCTCCTCCTCCTACTTTCTCTTCTACTTCTTCTTCTTCCTCTTCTCCTTCTTCTCTTCAACTTCTTCTTCTTCTTCTCCTCCTCTCTTTCTCCTTTTCTCCTCCTTCTCCTCTTCTTCTCTTTTTTCTCTTCTTCTTCTTCTTTCTTTCTTCTCTTCTTCTCAAGGAACTTTGCAAAGAAGAAGAAGAAGAGAAGAAGAAGAAGAAGGAGGAAGAGAAGGAGAGAAGAAAGAAGAAGAAAGAAGAAGAAGAAGAAGAAGAAGAAGAAGAAGAGGAGAGGAAGAAGAAGAGGAAGAAGAAGAAGAAGAAGAAAGAAGAGGAGAAGAAGAAGAAGAGGAGGAGGAGAGTAGAAGAGGAGGAGGAGGAGAAGAAGAGGAGAAGAAGAAGAAGAAGAAGAAGAAGAAGAGGAGGAGAAGAAGAAGGAAGAGGAGAAGGAAAGGAGGAGAAGAAGAAGTAGAAGAAGAAAATAAAAGAAGAGAAGAAGAAGATGAAGAAGGAGGTGAAGAAGAAGGAGAAGAAGAAGAAAGCACAGCTATAATCTCGCAGCATACCAGACTGGATCTATTATAATATATGCGATAGGTGGACCAGACCACTTTGCAAAAAAAATAACCGCATCTTCGCCTACTTATACCTCCCATTCTATTTCTCCCTCTGTTCACCCTTCTCACTCTCTCTCTCTCTCCTGTATCTCTTTCTCTCTCTTTCTCTCCGTTCAAAGTTCATCAACACTATTTTGTTGCCAGCTAGATACGATTCGAGGACAACTAAATCTTTAGCTGACACTTCACTTTCAAAACGTTTCTGATCACAACTTTGAGGCTAGGCGTACACCGGTTAGTCAAGACTAGACAAGACGAAATTAGTCATGTTTAGTCACAGTAATTCACATAGCTGCTTATGAAGCAGCACACACCGATGCAATGACTAATCGGTGTGTGTTGCTTCATAAGCAACTATGTGAAGTACTGTGACTGAACGTGACCAATCTCGTCTTGTCTTGTCTTGACTAACCGGTGTACGCCTAGCCTGATAGAGTTGACTAGTAATAGCTTGGTCTACAGAGACTGTATAATCACAGTGTGGTCATTGGTGTGAAAACATCCATAACAGTGTATTGGAACAATTTTTATTCCCGCCGCCGCCATACTTTTGCCAAATTTTTGAATTTTGATATGGGATTACAGGCAACCCATCCACTCATTTGTCGAGCTTCTTTTGAGAGAAACAACATCGAAAAGAACTTTTTTAACATTAAAAGTAGTCTCTCTACTCTTGGTATTAAAAGCTTAAAATGATGAAAACTAAGGCTAGGCGTACATTGAGGTCAAAACAAGACAAGACGACATTGGAACAGAAGATCATGAAGTACACGATTGCGTTTCATTTCAATGCAAATCTTAGTCACGGAAGACAAGCAGAAGTATGGTGGATTGTTCCGACAACCAATCCAACTGTGACTAAACGCGATAAGCCTTGTCTTGTCTTGACTAACCGGTGTACGCCTAGCCTTATATGACTGTCGAATACTGATGTACTGTATATTCGAATAAAAATCTATGATATAATTGATTAATATAAATGTATATACGAATAGTATCCCAAAGAATAATGTTACCCGCAATCAAGTTGATATTCGTATCAATCTTACAATAATATTATTTTGGTGTTGACCTCAAATGGAAATGAAAAGATTTGGGATAGGCTTTGGACAGGACGTAGAATATTAGCAGCCGAAAAAGAAGAGGGACAAGAAGAAAAAGAAAATGAAGAAGAAGAAGAAGAAGAAGAAGAAGAAGAAGAAGAAGAAGAAGAAGAAGAAGAAGAAGAAGAAGAAGAAGAAGAAGAAGAAGAAGAAGAAGACATACTGCGACCATGCCCTTATCCGATAGGAAACTAGTATGGCTAGTCACCTCTATAACACTATAATAACAGCCTACTTTTTCTTCTTTTTCGCCTTCTTCACAGGTCCTCCTCCTCATCCTCCTCCTCCTCCTTCACGTCTTCTTCTAAAACCAGCATATACACCAATCAATGTATTCTTTTTTTATAGCGGGCCAACTACTTCTCCTACTACTTCGTCATTTCTAAAGTTTTCGTTCTCGCTCCTTCTAATTCCACTCTACTTCACATTCTTCTTCTTCTTCATCTTCCTCTTCTTTCTTCTTCTTCTTTTTCTTCTCCTCCTCCTCCTCCTCATTTTTTCCTTCTTTAAAATTTCTTCTCATTTCTCGTCTCACCTATTTCAATAAATAGCATTAAATCTCCATATCGTTGAATTTGAGTCTCCTATTTCAAATTCGTTACTTTTTAAAAAAAAAAGTTGAGATTAAATCGGCTTCAATTTCCATCCAATCTTATGAAAAGAGTTTCATGCCCGACTTTGGAAAGTTCGTATGGAGAAGTTTGAGTGGACCTTTTTCGATGCGGTTTGCGCCAAAAGATAGATGAAGAATTGAAGAGGAAGTAGAGGAAGGAGGAGGAGGAGAAATGGAAGAAGAGGAAGATGGGGAAGAAGGAGGAGGAGAAGATATAGATGAAGAGGAAGAAGAAAGAGAAGAAGGAGAAGTAGGAAAGAAAAGGAGGAGAAGAAGAAGAGAAGAAGAAGAGGAAGAAGAAGAAGAAGAAGAAGAAGAAGAAGAAGAAGAAGAAGAAGGAAGAAGAAGAAGAAGAAGAAGAAGAAGAGAAGAAGAAGAAGAAGAAGAAGAAAGAAGAAGGAAGAAGAAGAAGAAGGAGAGAGGAGGAGGAGGAGTAGGAAGAGCCCACTCACAAAATTCACCCCAACGAACGGAACCAACACTCCTCTATCTCTATCCCATCAGCAAGAAGCAGCAGCCAGCATTCAACCTAGAACTGGTCTTCTAGTTTTTCTTCCTCTACGCCCCTCTTCACCCTCCTCCTCTTCCCCTTCTTCTTCTTCTCCTTCATTATTATAGTCTAGGACCGGATCGTATTCAAATATAGTGGGCGCGCGCGCAAGAGCATTGGCGAAATAAAACAAGCACAGTTTGAACAAAAAAAAAAAAACGTGTTTGGCTGGGAGTTGCGAATTTTTTCCGAAGGAAGACGGAGAAAAATAAGAAGAAGAAGAAGAATGCTCGTAGATACAGAACTAGAAGAAGAAAGGATTGTACTATCTACATTGTAGTTTCACATGGGTAGTAAATAGAATAGAAGGTAGTGTTCACACGCATCCCAGTCTATTCAAAGCTCTGAGCCAGCTAATCGTATGACGGTCTATTAAATTAGATTATTCACCTTATTCATGTAGACTACAACATTTATGTCGTTTAAATTC